>UFQX01000783.1:62624-186516 GCA_900497675.1 Arapaima gigas
GGGGGGGGGGGGGGGGGGCTCTTTAGGTATAATAATCACAGCCCATCCAGGCACGAAACTTCCACTTAAGTTTTGACTCTAACTTGAAACCTTACTGTTTGAAGCCTTAATAGGAGGACTTTAGTAAAGAGTTGAATTACTTAGAATAAGAGTCTGTTCTTGGCAGTTGTAACAGAGCTGTGTAACCTTTCTGCTCTCACTGGTATTCACTCTTCATGTTGTCTTCGAGAAAACCGTGTGTCTGTGACAGACCCATGTTGTCCTCTCACTCACAGCAGCCCCAACAAGCGGGGGCCCCCTTCCTACAACGAGCATATCTCCAAGCGCCTGGCCTCTGAGGCACTGCACCGTGAGCCCAGCACCCCGCACCGCTATCGCGAAGGCCGCACTGAGTTCCGCCATGACAGGTCACCTGCCCGTCCGCTGGAGCGAGAAAAATCCCCCGGGAGGATGCTGGACAGCCGTAGGGAGCGCTCCCCAGGGAGGGGCTTCGAGGAGCGCCCTCGCCTCCATACAGGCTCTGTGCGGACCCCACTCACACCTGTGAACAAGGTACAAGGGTGCAGGGGGTGCTGACAGCCTTGTTGATTCAGTAAGGTCTGGCAGAGACCAGACTATCATTTGCTTAATGTAGGGATGTAGTCATCCATCTTTAGAAGTTAATTCTAGTTCTGACTTCACAGTAGTAGTAGTAGTAGTAGTAGTAGTAGTACATCATTATTCTTCACTATAGTACCTCAGCAGCCAAACACACATGAAGGAAGCTGTGCTGTAAAGCGATCTGTGTTGGGGTGGATGCAGCTCAAATATGTATAAGCCACATTCTGACTAATGAAATAACTGAAGAGCAGGGGGCTGAAATGCTGACTCTGCTGCATATGACTTACAGGTCTGGGATCAATCGTCCGTCTGAGTGCCCGAAGGAAGGCGCGCACACCCAGCCCCAAGAAGAACGAAGATGTCTGAGGATTTTTGTAAACGCAAGACGGGATCAGAATATCACATAATTCTTGTTAGGAGATTAATGAAAGAGCAGTTGAAAAATGATGGCCTGTTTAAAAAAAAAAAAAAAAATCACAACATGGCTCAAAAGAAACATCACTGTGGCCAATGAAACAGTTTGAAGTACAGTACTTTATAGGATCCAAGTCAATAGCTGTCATTTTGTCTGTATGAGAATGATAGTGTTCTCACCTCCAGTGACAGACAGGACACTGCCTTCCTCCAGGCCTCCCAGGCTATGCTGCATGGCAATCCAATGCACTGGTGCCTGGAGGGAGGTGGCACCATTTGCAACAACTAAAGCACACATTTGTTTTATTTTATGGCTTCATTCAGCTGCCAGCTGGCCACTTGTTGCTCGCAGGTGTGGAATGTTAATGAAGATGACCCCACCTGGAGGTTTCAGTCACATATTCGTATTCTGATGCCCTTTGCTGAATGAACAATAGTAGTACGCCTTGATCTAGTGCCTGTAAATAATCTCCAGTTTTTATAGAAACTAAAGGGAATATTAGGCTGGTAAAGCCATGTCTATTTTTGTTAAAATAATAGATTTCATATGTGTCCATTGTGCTGTACCACTGAAGGAAAAACAACTATTACTGTGTTCTCTAATGCCCCAACTACACCTCTTTTACCATATTCCATATTTTTCAGATTTTATTTTAAGATGGAACATTTTCTAAGAACCGTTTTTAAGCATTACATTCACCATTTTTGTGAATACAACCACTTTTTACATTTTGCTACCGGCTTCCTTGTGTTGTAAAAAGTGTTTCTGGAAGAAAAAAAAAAGTTGAAAATGACACTAAGTGCACGGACAGAGGTCCATTACATCGCAATGCCTTCAGCTCGCTTTGACCTTCGCTGCTTCAGGTACAGATGTCTTTTTTGTTCTGTGCCGTGAACAATGATGTCCAGTAACCCTCAGGTTTATTTCAATTATTTTTGCGTTCTTTTATTGTACAATTTCAGTGCTTGAGTGGCACAGCTGCATATTAGATTTTTAAGGATAAAATTGTGATCAGAAGCACTTGTAAAGTTGCAATATAAAGCATGTGTATTTTAAACATTTTAATTTGAACCCTTCATTTAGTGTTTGTCTTTAATTTTCCTTATTTCATGTGCTCACTACTTTACCTTGTGCATTAAATAGATGTCTGACAATGTTAATAAGAAGATTGGCTGTCCTAATTTTTTTATATATATACAGAATATCTATATAACTGTATAAGTACATTAAAATACCTAAGATAACTTGTGTGGTTTTTTTTAATATACACCAATGGGGAAAATACTGGCACAATGGAATTAGTAGAATGCAAGTTACATGTGATTTTTTTTTTTTTTTCCTTTACACACACATATAATGTAATGATGTGTGTATCTGCTTATATATATATAAACATATAATATATATATTTATATATAAAAATATATTATGTATTATATATATGTAATATATTATATATTACACACACATATATATATAAATATATTACATATATATATATATATATATTAGCGTAAACAAAATGAACAAGCGCCCATTGGTCAGACTTTTGGGAGGAATACCTTCTGTACCTAGAAACATTTCTTGCTGCATGTTCTCCTTTAGGTTTTCCACCTTTTGTGCTGATGCCTGTTTTATTGGCCTCCTCTGCTGCAGAAAGTCCTTAGGGACCATTAAACATTCCTCCTAAGTGGCAGCCCACCCAGAAGCCGTGGACAGGCGAATAACCCAGTAGCTGACCCTGCGATGGCCTGGCGCCCCTTCCGAAGTGTAGCCCGGTGATTCCGGAGAAGGCTCCAGCCCGCCGTGACCCTGACTAAGCGCTTTATGATGACTGACAGATGGAAGGATAGCATGAAATACATGGATGTAAATAACCACAACATTATCAGTTTGGGGGAAAAAATCCTACTCATTTTTTCATGTACTTTATAATTTATCTGAAAGAAATTGCAAGCTTGATTCTTTTTTTAAAAAAAATGCAGGTTTCTTGAACAGCACGTCTCTGAACAAAGAGACCTGGTTCCTCCCCAGCACTAACACTTCTGTGACAGACACCAAAAGAAATGGCATAAAAATACACTTTAACTGGTACTATGAGCCTCTTTTTAAAATGTTGCTTTTCGTTCACTGAACAGCGAAGAATCAAACAGGGAATCCCCAGTCAGAAAGGCAGTAGTTTGAACCTGTTAAAGCAATAACACCACTTGAAGCCAGTCTGCCTTAGTAAATTAAAAACACAAGTTTGACACACTGCGCTTAAAATGATACACTAATTTTAAGGTTCTACAGTAGCTCACGCACAATGCAAAGTATAGGAAACATGAAATAAGGTGCTTGTGAGATCCTCTGTGGACACTGAGACCTGTCAGTACCAGGACCGACACTGAGCTCAGAAAATTCAAATCACTGAACACCGATCACTGTCTTCCTGCTCTCAGCTTAGTCTGTCCATAAGTGTTATGCACACTTGAAACAGAAGTGCATAACCTTGCTTTAGATGTGCCAAAAGCCATGTGAAAATTTACTGCATTCAAACAATTTACTGTCCCTGGAGGCTGTTTTCACACTGGCTGGTAAACCGGGACAGTAGGACTTGACTGTGACGGGTTGCTGGAGTGCTACGTCTGCATGGATTACGGCAGACAGCCACAGGCCACTACAGCAGCCTCCACACACATGACCGAGCTCCACTAGGCGCTGGCTTGGCATCGCCACCTTGTGGCAGCAGCACCTTCCACACTACAGGCTTCTGCAGCTCCAGCAGGCACCAAGAGAGGGCTGGGGAGCAACAGGAACCTCCTCAGCAGAATGGCTACTCACTACCCACACAGCACAAGGAGGTCAATAAGTAAATTCACTGAGGTACTTTAAGCTTCTTGGGTTTTAAGTTTTCTACAAATGTCTTTTCAGGAATATGCAAAAGAAAGAAAAATAGAAATGTGACAAGTGAATACAAAGGTAACAAAGAATGTTAAATGCACCATGTATAACTAATTGTTACAGACTTGACTGCTGAAGAGAAAGGGGAGGTGGCAAGGAGCACACAGGATTCTGGAACCTACAGTGATGTTTCCTGCTCTCATCGCTGCAAACACTGGACTACCGCGTGATCAGTGCCCTAAACAGCACACAGTGACACTAAGGTTTGAGTTTTTTTTAGTCATACCAGCCTCATGTTGACCCAAGCCTAGCCAGTTGGCATAGCTCCTCCTCCAGCTGCCACTTGTGCCCATAAGCAAGCACTCAGATGGAGGCTCTGAATTCAAAAAGGATGCCTGTCAGTTGATGAGTCCCTCAAAGGACAGCAGTAGTGTTTCTAGCTACCCAGCATTCCAGCCCATCCTACCCCTGCATGGCCCATGGTCCCATTTCTGTAGAGGCACTGGGCCTCCAGACGCCCCCAAAGCTCCTGCACCTGTCTCCTCAGCACCTCCACCTGCTGCCGGTGGTGCATTTCCATTTGTCGCAGCCGCTGCTGGACTGCATCGCTGTGCAGCGCCAAACCATCTTCATCAAGCTGAGATAGTTCAGGTTGCCCAAAAGATGCCTGTGATCTGAGGGAGCCCTCTGTTGTGGATTCAGAAGGGCAGCGCTCAAGAGACTGCTGGGGGCCATTCAAATTCTCAGGAGGCTCCAGCTTATCTGCTTCCAGGGCCATTTCGTGGTCAGAAAGGGGTGACCAGTTCGCCTCATTAGGCAAACTCACAGCAAGGCCAGCTGAAAGCTCTACCAGGTTCTGTCCTTCTGTCAGTGGCATCATGGATCTCAACCACCGGGAGGCACCATTCTCAGATTCATCCAGGGCAGCAGATGGCGGCAGATCAGAGACAAGTGCTGGCTGACGGGGACTCCCTGTGATTCCAGGGTCATTCCTTGAGATTGTGCTGTTGATATGCATTGCAGCCCCAGATCCAGACACTGTAGGGTGTTGGTGTGTGCCCTGAAACTCAGCTGGTGCCTCTTTAAATATCTTGTTGCAGAGGTCACAATCAGGATCCCCCAACACCTGTTCAGAAAACTTGTCGGATACTTCTGGGTGATGGGTCACAGTTTCATGCATCTCAGGATAAACCGTCAAGCCTTTCCTACGGTCAAAGTAAATTCCTCTCTGGATCTCTCCTACAGCAGCATCATCATCATCTTCCGATGCTTCCTGAAGGATGTTCTCCATCTGCTCCATAGCCACTGTCACAGAGAGCCCTGTGGCCTCAGCAGGGTGGCCCAGGAACGGATGAACCCCATTACCGGCATCAACATTATTCCGCACCCCTCCAAAACTTGATAATTTGCCTGGCTGTTCAACTTCTTCCTTGCATATCTTTTCCACTTGCGTGACAATGTCGTTTGGATCTGGAATCCTGAGTCCTTCAGGCACCGCTCCCATGCTGAACACTAGTGGGTGCCGCTGGTCCTTCCATTTGTTCAGACTTGGGACGCTGGACCGTCGGAGGATTGCCAAGGATTCGTCTTCTTCACACAAACTAGGCAGGCTTTCAAAGGACCTTGTTTTTTGAAGCCTTTGAAAAGAAGGTGAGACACACGAAGCAGGATATATGGGAGTTAAACAGGAAATACAGGCCAGAAATTTAATTTCAAACAAATTACGTATTTATGTGATATTTATCATTAACAAAATTGAAGAGAGGGACAGCAGAGCAGCATGTTCCCATGGCTGAGCACCTGCCCTGATGTGGGTCCTCTTGGTAGAACGTGCTGGCATCATCTGAGGGCGTGACAGGGAAACATGCCGGCAGGTACACAGCGCTCCACAACATTAGGCTGCAAACGTGATACACTGGGTGCAATACCTGTGTCCCAAGGAAAGGAAAGTTTGACAGATGTCTGAACTGATGGACTGTAAACAGAATGAAGTTGAAGAAACAGGGTACTAGGAGGTCCTGTGCACTGTGAACTTTAACTTTTCTGAGGTAGTAGTCTCCTGGATAGAAAACCATTTAAGGGTGCAACCGAGTTACGCAACAGTACCGTCTCAGAATGAGCGCAGTAGAGGATATTGTGGAAGGCAGGGTTGGTGGGACGCAGCAGTGACCACACAGAGCATGTCCTTTCCCGGATGCGATGTTCTTCCCGCTCACGGTTGCTGTTGCATAGGAAGGTCCCAAACAGGCAGGTGTAGTTATGCTGCGCCAGTTTTACCTGCCCAGAATACACCTACCAGGTCAGTCACCAAACTCTCATCTGGTACCATGTCAACTTCCAGGGAAACCAAGATGCTGCACTAAATTATCTAGATAACCACTTTTTTTTAACAATCACTTATTATTATTGCTTTGGTTGAGCCTATAGAGAGCATTGACAGGGATAATTTACATTTTCACTATTACTATCACTGCTTCCCAAGTACAGTCGTACTTGGGAACGTAGTCGTAGTACTGCCATTCTAAATTGTCAGGAAAACAACGTAACCTTGATGACAGTAAAAATTCCCTGGAGCTGGTCTAAAATTGTGATGTTTATAAAGAGTGCCTATACCCCCCAGCCTCTTCGTGTTTTACAACATTGAATTATAACCGATTTAATAAGGAAATAATAAAATCAACAGCCATTGAACAGAAAATACTGTTTATCATAAAACACATGTACAAATCAATTTTAAACTACTTTCATGTATAAAACAAAAATAACTGAGTGCGTAAGTGTTCAACCCCATAAATCAACCGCAATGCAACTTATACTTTTTATAGCTAACACATCGCTGTATCAATGAAGGTCAATTTGTTTGTTTTTTTTAATGCAGGGCTTTGTTTTTCAACCCAGACTTGAAATTTGGTACTTTTCATCTGAAGTAAGGTTTTGCATAGTCGAGTTCATTAAACTCCAAAAAGGCTACTTACTATTTTGCAATTTTTAAATTTAGTCTCTGACAAGGCTTAGAGAAACAGGAGTGCTGACACAACATGCTGCGCCTAGGAAACGCATACACAGAACGCACAGATGGGCCCAAACACAGTGCTGCATACATTAGTAATGAAAAAGTAATAAAATCTGGCTATATACGTTTTGTTCTTTTCCTTTTCACTAGACTGCAGCTGGTGCGCATCACTGTCTGTGGTGTTCACCTAATAGTGTTTATGTACTTAATGCCACCACTTTAATAGTCAGAAAAACAGTTTGGTGATGTAAAAATGTGTTATTACTTTTTACCTTTTCACTACCACACTTTTTTAACCTGGGTCTTGCTGGGTAACTTAGCTAGGTGATTTATAAAAAGCTGGAAGGTCCCATGATCAGTTAGTTTCCAAACAAAATCTACACTATGAAGACAATGGAACATTCTAAGTAAATATGTCAAAGTTCTTGAAAAGTGCCAGGACACAAGACAATATCTGTAGTTGAGTTGACTATACAAAAGTGGAAGGAACAGGGGACAAACTATAGGCAGATAACAGTTGTGCTGCGTTTCCTTCATTTTTTCCATGAAGAATATAGCAGTGTCTGCAAAGCTTGCTAAGGCGTTTTGCCAAAACCCTGCATATCACCAGAAACACACCATCCCTGCTGTGGTGGTGGGGGCAGCATCATGCTGTGGGTATGCCTGGAAAGGTTATTAAGACAGAGGGTATAATAAATGCAGCAAAGTACAAGCAGCACTCTTTTCATGGCATTTCAGTACACGATATCCCACAATTGTGGCTCCAAGCTTTTGATACCATGATTTCCGAAAATCGCTTACAATTTCAAATTGTCTGCAATGTTGAATCGTTATACTTAGACAGCTGTCTGCAAGCTGGTGCTCCCGTATGCTTTGTCTCTCTTTGTAGTTGCATGCTAACAAGTTCCCAGCAGAAAGCTATGTGGATTTTTTAGGATCTAAACAAGTTTGCTAAGAGTGAAGGAGATAACAGGAGAGTCAGTTATTCAGCCCTTTTTCAGGAACAAATCAGAGCCAGATAACAAGGGTGGCCTGTACAACAAAATCCTGTAAGCTAACCTGCAAAATGGGGGAAGTTTCATCCTGCAACACCACCAAAACATAAAAGCAAGGCTACATGGGATTGGCTTAAGAACAAAAAAATTCCAGAGGACATCATTCCTAACTGAAAATTTGTGGCAGGACCCAAACACTGCAGTTCATTTACAGACCTAACCAACTTAAACAGTATAATAAGGAACGATCAAAAATTGCAAGCTGTCCAAATAGACTCAAGGCTATAAATACCACAGGCACCTCGATGAAATATTTAAAGGGGTGAACACTTATGCACTCATTTCGCTTTTATATTTTTAATTGAAAATTGATTTGTAAAAATGTGTTTTCAGTTTAATATTAAGGAGATTTTTTTTCTCTTGATGAGAAGCCTAATAAAACATTGAATGACAATGGGTTTAAAAAAAACAAAATATTTTATAAGTCCAATCAGGATAAATTGTTTTTGTAGATACTGTATATGTAATCAAGAACAATAAGAAAACATTACATTTATGGCTAGGGAGGGCCTCGATTATGTGAAATGCAACAAGGAATGCAGGTGTGTGAACTATGTTCTGCAACAGAGGTGTGTGCAGGCTGGCCCACCAGGAAGGCTTCATTGAATTCAAAGGAGCAGGGGAACTGGTGCTGCAGCTGGTGCACACAGTCCAGCCACTGCAGGAACACAGGGCAACGCTCATTCATGTCCTCCCAGTTCTCCCCATGGCCACAACGATCTGCAAACTTGTGTCCAAAGTCCAACCACTCTGTTTCCACAAGGACCTGGAAGCCCTGCAGCAAAGGAGGAGGGGCTTATAAGACACATTCTGCGGCAGAGGTGCATTCTGTGTCCTACAATGGATCGATGCCCCTTCCAGAATACCACACTTTGCAGTTCAGGATTCCCAGCAAAGGTTCTGAATACAATAATACTGAATGAAAAAGGGCTTTTGATAAACATACTTATTTTTTCTACCTCAAAGGTACGGTAATATGGGTCCAGCAAAATCTTGGAGAGTGCTACTATCTGTGGTGTGCGATCCCAGCCATCTGAACAGTGCACCAAAACGGGTCGGTAGTCTCGGTCCACACAATTCACCACCAGTTGGGCAGCCTTGATCAGGAGTGACAGGTGTTGCAGCCATTTTGTGCTTTCCAAAGCAGACAGCCAGCTGGGGGAGGTGGATAAACTGAGAAAAACTTCCTACAAGTCACAGTCATTACCTACATACACAAAAATCTCAGTAACTGCATACAAACACAAGCTAAGATCCCCAGATTAGGGATCTGCAAATCGTCTACAAAGCAGGCAAGCAAACAATTGGCAGTGAATGCAGAGCAACGGCAGAACAGGGCTCACTTAGCTGGATCAGGAATCTGCGTGCAGAGCATTCTTAGAGAGTGGAAGCTCCGCCTGATGGAATGGATGTTGGCCATACCCATGAACACCACCTCACAGTTAGGATAGTATTCTAAAGACAACATGATAGTAAATGCAAGTGATGACAAACATTTTTCTTCCAATAAGTAATGAGAGCAAACCCCAATTACACATAGTTAGTGGACTATGCATGCCCTAAACCTTTACCTGGGTATTCACAGCCTCCCCCTTTTGCCCGGTTGGCTACAGCAGCTGCATATGACCTGGCATCCAGGATCAGGAGCTTTTTGGGTCGGGGGCCTGTGACATCCACCACATACTTCTGTGCCATGTGGACATCTGCAACATAGAAAATCTGGTGAGAGGGTGATGTTCTGGACAATTCCTTCGATTACTTATTTCATAACTGTCACCAGATGTCCAAACAAACTTATCAATCTTTAATTCTTGTGTTTTATAAAACTCCCAATAATTATGCCTTCTTCAGAAAATGTTTGGAGAAAGAAGAGGACAACCAACAACCTGAAAGATTAAAAAAACAATGTACACAACCATCTAAAGGACAAGAACAGACAACAGAACATTCTGGAGGCACCATCTATGAGCCCAGACTTGAGTCCAAAT
This sequence comes from Arapaima gigas, assembly GCA_900497675.1. NCBI lineage: Eukaryota > Metazoa > Chordata > Actinopteri > Osteoglossiformes > Osteoglossidae > Arapaima > Arapaima gigas. Next base: position 72,579 of record UFQX01000783.1, read on the forward strand.
AGACCTGACAGCATTTAACAAGACTGAAATATTTATTGTGATGTTAAACAGTGGAATAAAGATTTCCAGCTTCAACAAAACTATCTTAAATTCTTACAAAGAAATGTCAACTTCAATTTACATATAGCACAATAATGTACATAACTATGAATGCAGTGTGTGCACATGAAGATCACATAGTTTCTTTCATATAACTGACCAAAATATGCAGTGGAGAGCGGAGCAGCATTACTGCACTTAGGAGCGCAGTAGCCAGCATTCAAAGTGCAGGCCCTGGCAATGGACTGTATCAAGTGCTCATCGTCTGCACTGCGCCAGCCCCACCAGCTTATTTCCGGCTGAGCACAGCGAGCAATGATGGCCCCCGTGCTTTGATGTCTGGGGGGGGGAACACAAGATTATGGATCAACAGTGGTCTGCACATCAAACCCCAAACCGCAGGGGCTCTGTTCTCATACACACACCTATAGATCACAGCTGGAAACCTCTTCCAGGAGCGGAAGGTGGCCACACGCTCCAGCTCTGTATCAGTGATCCAGGCTGGCACCAGCAGTTGCTCTGGGTAACTGGAACACAACCTGTAAGAGAAACCAATTAACAACAACAACAACAACAACAGCAACAACAACAACAAAACAACGAGAGGGTCAAGTCCATTAAGCTGTTATTACATAGAGGCACCACATTCTCACTGAAGTCGTAGTTTCAGGTACCTGCCCCCAGAACTGCTGACTCCCTTTCAACATCCATGAACAGCCTCAAAAGACATCTCATTAAGGTACATTGCTCTATAAACCTGCATTACATCACCTTTCACTTTCACCATTGTGTTTCTTACCAATTCTGTAGGCAGATACATGTGCCAAATAGCTGTTTGGAAATCTGCGCTTTAAAAAAATTCATGGTTTATCTGTAACTCTGTTGTGAAATCTGCTTTTGTTTCAGTTGTACATCATTTTGGAGCATTTGATAAATAAGTATAAAGATATTATGACAGACAGTACACAGACATCGAAATCAATCACTTGAGTAACACTGATTACTTTTTCCACATATTCAGTATGACCTGTACTTGCTGTTGATTTTAGTTATCCTCCAGGCCTTCTGCAAGTCAAAACCCATTCGCTGAACTTCATTCACAAATCGCGAGGTCACATGGTCTCCTGGGGAAAACAGGTACAAGATGAGCCAGTAGACTGAGCAAAGTAGCGGATGCACACGTGGCTACAGAACAGCCTACGTTTACATGCCATGATCAAATGTTGTATATGAAGTATGTCTTGATGTGTTCAAGACCTGGCTAAAAAAGGAAACAATGCTGAAAGGTCCCAGTGCACATACCAGGCTGACAATGCTGCACTCGCTGCTCCCTCTCCACGGAGGACATCTCTGTATGCGAAGCATGGAAGACGAAGGAGAACAACTCCTCCATACGGGATGGGGGGCGGACAGCAAATGTCAGCCTCTTCAACCACTCCTGACACTGCTCAAAGGTTGAGAACCGGCACCTGGAGGCCACAAGGAGGTCAAAGGTCCACTGTCTCACAAAGCAACAGCACAGGGGAATTTGTGAAACAAAAAGCTGGAGCGCATACAGCAATTTGACATAATAGAGGGATGTGAGCAGCAGGTCAGGAGATCTCTAGAGAAGTGGTATCACTATAAATAGCTGTGGGAAGCTTTGCAAAAGGACCCTACCTGATGACTTTGCAGTCCTTGCAGTTAAGCAGAAGCTGGACCATGTCCCGGCACTCAACACTCTCAATCAGCAAAAGTGGAACCTAGGGACAGAGCAGTGGATCATGATTCAGTTGAGTGTAAGAAGAAGGAGATTGCAAATGTAAACACAACAATGTTGCTGTCAAGCTGAGTGGCACTAACAGCATTAATTCCCCAAAATTTTATAAACAAGAAGAGATCGAGGTCTATGTAAAGCTACAAAACAACAGTTCTGGAAGAAAAGCCACATTCAAATATTCAATTACAATCCTTGAACAAACAAAAAATGCTTGAAAGGGTACTTCATGACAGTTATTATCATTATTAGTAAAAAGATATAATGTACAGAACAAGTCTAAATCACTATAATGATCTCTTTACACACCGTTATACTCTGCACAAGACACTAAGTTCTTAAAATAAAGCTCAAAATTTCTCATACTCTTAACCTGAGTGGGTTTTGTTGTGTCCTCGAACCATCATGAAACACAGCAGTGCCACCAACAAACTATTTCCTAACTATAACAACTCAAGGACATCATCAGCTGGGACAACACAGCTGTTTCCCATAAACAGTCAAGGTGATGTTTTACTGAAACCAGAACACTGCAGGCACTCTGTCACCTCCGCCTGGACATGGACACTATAAACACCATGTGAAGACTGGAATGCCACCAGATATTCACTCAGCTCCATCTCAGATCTGAGTAAGAATTAATCAATCCTGAACATCTTCAAGGACAGATAGCTAAATGAAAGTGCACTATTAGCAAAACTGCAACACGTGTGGAATTTTAAGGCCATGTCTGGTTTCTGAAATCTAAAAATGAAGCCACAGAACCCGTGAAAAGACCCTTGTTTTTGTAAACAGTAAATGTGTTTAAAAATACAAGTACATGTAGACAGTAAACATTTAATTTTATTTCTTTTACATAAAGAAACAATGTGGTGGGAGTAAATAAGAGCTATCACGGCTTAAAACAGGACTATAGAATAGCACCTCTCAATATAAGGACAAGATACGTATAGAAATGTTAACTGATTTTCAGACATTTCTATAGCCCACAAAGATAATCCTTGTTTTCAAAGTTAATAAAAAGCTTCAAGAGTGACAATACTATAAAACTGCAATATGTGTCACTGTAGTTGTATTTCAAGAGCTATCTGTGCTAAAACCTCATCCTTGGGGAAGCTAAGTTATCCAGTAACCTATGGACATGGACACAGAGCAAACTCACATTAACCACAGACTCCTTGAACCGGATGTGGAGGCGGTAGCTGGATATGGCAATAACAGCATCCTCTGCCCTCCCCAAAAATCTGGTCAGCTCTCCATGGAGCTCAGGAAACAAGCCCTGGCAGTATAGGAAGGCATTAAACTACAATGACCCGCACTGTGTTAAGATGAGATGTATCTTCATCACCAACATTAGACTGGAGATGTATTCAAATGTAATGGACAAGGCTCTGCAGCACCCCACCTGTAGGTTCTCCTCCTCTGTAACTGGAGTTTTCCTGGAGGTGATCTGATTGGCCTGAACCATCATTGGCTTTTGTAATTCTTCATCTTCCCCCTACAGGAACAGGAAAGTCTAACATACAACTTGAAGTGAAGGTCACTTGTGTTGCAAGGCATATTCTACCATATTATCCAGTTCTCATGGAAAGAGTGCCAGAAAAGTACAAACAACCACAAAAATGAAAGAGGGCAAAACTGACTAACATAGGAAGACATCCATGACAATGTCACCCTAATATGAATTTCCAACAAGTTATAAAATTAACTTGTAACCTATGTCAGGACAAGTTTAACACAAAGATGGCTTTTAAATGTATATGAAATTGAAGCAGAGTGTCGTCTTGAAGCAGAGCGTATGTATATTAAATTGCAGCTTGAGCAAAGTCTTGTGGCAAATAATCTGTGGATAAAAGAAAGGAATTTTTTTGCCTAGAAATAGCAAAAACAGCAAAGCAGACTTTTACTCAATAAGCGGCTTGTGTCTGTAAAAGGGGGCGGAGTGTTTGAAACCAGGCAGCTAAAACCAGGAATTAGTGTAGACACCTGGGAAGATGCAGAAGTCTGTGGTATGGCTGGAACTGAAATGATGGATCTGGTGCTTTGTTGAGTACAGTTCCTGCTTTTCAAGGGAGCACACCTTATATCAACGTCCCTGAGAGGTTAGGAACAGCCAAGGGACAGAGCAGCAGACATCCACTGGGTCAACATGCATTGTGAGAAAACACTATTACCCAATCATGCCACAGCCCAATGGGATAATACATAACCAAAGCCACATCATAGTAAGCATCTGTCACCACCTCTGCCCATCAGCTCTACTTCCTCCTATACAAATGTAAAAGCAATTTGTGATACAGTGGCCAGGACTGAGCACCCATTTAAGCCACAATGATGGGCAGAAACTTTTATTTTTCTCCTAGTTAGCAATTGAGAAAACACAGTCATACACAATCAAGAAACGGTACTGTCTCCATTCCTGTTGATCCTCTACATCTCTGACTTCAAATACTAGTCTGAGGAATGTTACCAACAGAAGTTCTCTGATGACTCTGCTGTAGTGGGATGTACAAAGAAAGGTGAGGAGGAGGAGGAGGAGCACAGATGTATGACTGAGGACTTTGTTTCATGGTGTTTTTCAAACTACCTTAAGCTCAGTATCAACAAAACAAAGGAGCTGGTGGCTGATATTCACTGTGTCAAAGAGCCTTTGTGTCTGGTTAGTATAGAGGGTGCAGACATGGAGATGGTTCACTCCTACAAGCACTTAGGGGTGTCCATCAACAACAAATTAGACTGGTGTTACAACACAGATGTGCTATATAAAAAATGACAGATCAGGCTGTACTTTCTTATAAGGGAAAGGTCCTTTAACACGTGCAGCAACATCCTCCATATCTTCTACCAAACCATAGTTGCCAAGTATGATCTTTCATGCTGTTATGAGCTGGAGGAACATCAATGTTGGTGAGAGGTGCAGACTCAGTAAAACTGTCAAGAAAGCAGGTTCTCTCATGGATCAGAGAAAGCAGAGGCCAGGATGAGCTGCAGTCCATCATAGGCAATGGCTCACATACCCTATATGAAGTGATCACTATGAGCTCTTTTAGTCACCAGGTTGAGTGCTAAGAAGAGCCTCTAGCAGTCTTTCTTACCAACAGTCTACTGCCTCTATAACGCCACATTAGGATCTATCAGCAATTATATTGTCATCTGTTATCTATCTATTTGCTTTTGGTATTTACTAACTGTGATGGATCTTACGAGTGTCTTATGTGTCCTGTGTCCAGCTGCTCCATAGTGAATTTTCCTGCAGGGATCAATAAAGTTCTATCCTATCCTACCTTAACAAAACAACCAAAGAAACCAAGTATAAAAAAGAAACCAACGAAACTATTAAGAGACAGAAAATGAAAAATAAAGGCTTGTAACAACCTAACACTTCTCAAAACCCAAAAATGCACCATTCTCAAACTTCAAATCACGAAGGCCACATCTGCAGGTTGTAAATGCATGGATAACCCTCCCAGCCTTACTCTCAACTCTTTTTTGTGTGCACCTGGTGATCATTTAACAGCCATCATCAGGTGCAGCTCGGTCTGGGCAGAGAAGTGGGCATGGTCAGACGCCCTCTTCCACAACCAGCCACATCAATAAATCCACAGAATAAACTGTGCTAGTAAAATAAACAGTCAAAGTTGTGACGTGCAAGAATCTTGCTGTGCTGTCCCTTGTGACTGAGAGAATCAATGGAACTAATTCCATTCTAAAGAACTTCTCACTCGAGTCTCTTTGCAGTAGAGAAATATGAGCATGAAGACATTTAAGTACAAGAAGATCTTGTGTAAACTACAGCCAAAACAAAAAACAAATGAGTTAACAAAATTTTACCATAAGCACATCAAACAGCTAAAAACAGGACACAATTTTGGTGAGCAGAATTTTTCAAATTCCAGTCAGGTTCTTAAAGACAGGTCATATGATATTCAATGCCATTCCGCATTTAGCCAGATTACAGTAGGCCTCACCATAGTCACTGAGTGTGGGAAATCCTCTTAACAATCTTCATCTTTCTCTGCTGGAACTCAGGTGCATCTTGTAGAGAAAACATAATGTATCACATTAAAAAATTCTACTACTACAGCCTACTTAACATTTTTTGTCCTTGCAGGACATGTGCAGCCAATAATAGTACATCTGTGCACAGTTTGGAACTGAAAGGAATAGAACAGTTACCTGAAAACACTCAAGAAGACTTCACAGGAGCTACTACATTGCATGCAGTATAGTGTATACATACACAGATACACAGAGCTCCACAAAATTATAAAAAAATGCACATATAAATGCCAGCTGACTTTAAGGTATATTATCTTTTGGAAGCCAAAATATATCTTTCATGACAAATAATTTTAAAATTTAGTCCCAATATTTAATCTGTACGTGATTTGCTTTTCATTACATTATATCATGCTATTATTAACCGCCATTAATACACAGAAGGCTGGTATTGTACTTCCTCAGTTTTGTTGTAGTAAGGAGTGGCAACAGGTCCATTAGGCCAAAGAATGAAGAACAAACATTCTAATACTTGGAAAAACAAGAGCAGCAGTTTAGTGAAACCAACAAAGGGCAATGAAACACAGGTCCTATAGCAGCCATACCTGCAAGTGGAGTTGGCACCCATCTGATGTCACACAGTGATGCTGTTACTGTGTTCTGCTGTACCGTTCCTTTGTTCTGGGAGATGCTGATGAAAAGTGACACTCACAAAAGTCAGATTTTGCCTTTATTACTATCTTCCAGTGCTGCTCTTTCCAAAAAACTGCCAGTGGACCAGAATCACATTGTAAATTCAGCCGCACAAGCCAGACCGTAGTCTATTGTGTCAAAGAGCCATTTTCGGTCCAAATGAGCCTGGTCCACTTTTCAGATCACAATGTTCAAAAGGATCAAAACAGGAAAAGTGAGGGGGGAAAAAATAGAAATAATTCCAACATCATATGACTGTCACACTACAAAACACAACAGACTGAAGCAGGAGGGCAGTTTGTAACAGCTGACCTTTGAACATACTTAATCCCCATCTCAATCCAAAGCACTAGTTTTACTGAATTCAACCACCACTATTTTAATGTTTCCAGAAGTGACATTACTAGTGTGTAAGTACGATAACCAATAATTCCACAATCCCACAGTTGTTAAATATTAAAATGAAAGAAAAAAAGTTTCATGTAGATACAGTGTGATCAGTCAGTAGTTATGAAATAATCCAAATAACCCGCTTTCACCAACTGCTGTCTGGGCTAAACTCAAACTACCAAACTAACGCACTACTTACAGCACTTTCTTCACGAGGGTTTTCAAACTGTTGTGTAGTCATATAATGTCAAATCATGTCATTTACACTCCTAACAGTTTAAGTCGTGTGTCCCCCCCTCCATCTTACGGCAGTGTTCTGTGCGGCTCCGTCTCTTACCGTGAGCTGACGGAAAAACCACTAGTCGTCCGCAGCCCTGCGTTCTGCTCTCGCGCTACACAAACTATTGGCCCTCCACCTGAGTCCGGCTCCCGGGTTCCTGCCCCCCAGGTCACTCTCTCCGCGGGGGGCGCGGAAACCGAGCGCGGTTTGTGCACGAAAGAGGGTGCGAGTCGGAGCGCCTTCCCGCCGTCCTCCCGCGTGGCCGCGCACCAGGAGCCGAGAGAGAGCGAGCGCGCGCGCGCGCGCGCCCGCGCCACGCGGCCCAGTCCCGCGGAGCAGCGGCGTAGCTCCTGAGAAGAGTCACTGCGAGTGAACCGGACGCCCAGTCGCGGTCTCTAACCGCACCTCCAAGTCACGGTCGCGGTGGTCCGGAGATCTCGGAAGCACAGGGTTAAGTAGGAAGGGACAGGACCGCAGTCCGTGGCAGGGTGGTCAAAAGTGCACCCTCACTAACTCAGCCAGTGGGCAGTTTAGAGTGACCAACAAACCCGAAACATTTACGATTGCTAGAGGTTTTTTTTTGCCATTAAGTTCGCGGGAGGTATTTCTGACCAGGCTCTTTTCTGACTGTCCCATTAAGAATCAACTTTGAAACAAAGTTTGGACTGTGAGACAGAACCCACACACGCAGGTAAAACCTGCAAACGCCACCCATACTGAGCCGGATTCGAGCCTATGTCCGAACAGCGGGGGATCAGGAGGAGCCGTTTCGCCCTGCGCTCCTTCCAACCCGTAACAAACGTCTGAAGGCACATCGGATGTAGGTAACACCTTATACCACTATGTACACGAAGAACTCGTCAAAAGGTGGAAAATTCTCAAATCTTTGGCACTGCTGAGCATTTTAAAGCGTCTCTCCTCACTATGGCGTATTTACTGAATATATTTACTGAATATATTTATTTAGGCAGTCACAGTGGCGGGGTGGACAAGGAAGAATCAGTAAAAAAGTTCATAGTGTTAACTAAATGTAGATTGGTATGAAAATACTTTGTGTTTTGTACTGCAAAAACGAAGTATTGAAAAGAAAAGGCAACCTGTGAAAAAGGTTTGTTGAAAATGTCTTCATGAAAAAGTATTGCACTGTGAACCTGATATATAATTTTGAACTTAACATATTTAGCCAAAAAAAAATCACCTTTGTTTAGTTATAATTATAGCTGTAAATATGTCAGAATATCTAGCACATGGTTCAAAATGCTGTACGAAGTCTGGATGATATATTCTGTAAGTTGAGAAGGGCTATATATTTCACACAAATAATTCCAAATAAAAAAAGCCTTTAAAATAGTCATTTTCAATAGGTTAAATTGGTTGTATCTCCAAACTGACAGGTTCGTAGGTTGAGATTCAGAAGGTTTTAAAACAAATACTTATGAATTATTATTAGTTATGAATAATACACAAGACAATTTCACATTAATGTCAGGGTCAAACAATTTCACAGTAAAGGTACACGTGGCTTGCAAAAAAGCCCTCAATGTCCTATTAGGACTCTGATCTCCTTATTAGAAACCAACGTAGCTATTTTGCAGTTCACATATGGTCATTCACTATTTGTAACTGTAAACTAGACAGTGTTACAAGTGATGGGATGATTCTGTATCAGGTTATTGCCGTAACACCATTAGATCGGGTTTGTAAAACTGGTCTGATGCGGCTTCCAGTGTTCAATTAATGCAAAGTATCATAAAAACCTTTACAAGTCCTCCACATTGTTAACTTTCCCAAATAGTTCTTTCAAACATATGGATCTGGAGTAAGCAACCTGGCCTCAGATGACCACAGTTTATACGGATTATTATTTTATCTCAGCATTATTGTAGTAATTACCTAGATAGTAAGTCAGTTCACACGGTATTTCAAGTCCAACTTAGCTGTAGATTATAACTATGCGCCTAAAGTAGTCATCTGGTATAAAGGGTGCAGGAAAGTTGATGTTGCACAGATAGTTGTATTTTATTAAAAAAGAACATGCTAAGAAATACAGCTCATGGGAATTTTAAGTGCTGAATACTGTTCTTTAATATTTGTAAAAATCTATATCTAAACATACATGTTCTCCTTTATATTATACTTCACATATAATACCTATAAAAAATGTATACACACTGTAGCATCTAACAAATAATAACACAGGTCAGGATACATAATATGATCACCATAATAAATATGCATGTAATAATACTGACTGGCCAATATTGATATCCATATATTGATACTTTGATTCCACCCCAATAGTTACTCTCTGGTCAAGTCACCTCACACTGCCACAGAAAGGTATAGTTGGGGACAAAAGCTGAAGATAACAGGTCAGGGACAGATGATTCTGAATGGTGCAGTCAGTAAAGAGCCTGGTCAGAAATAAAATATCCAGCTTCCTCCCAGGAACTTAATGGCAATCCAAAAAAAACTAGCAATTGTAAATCAAAGCTTCCAGTTATCCGACTACATGCTTACCATTAAAAAAAACAATGCACGTTATGCAAGAAAAAACTCATGATTAAGAAAAAATAACTTCTACTACTGCGAACAACCCTAAATTTAAAGTGTGCTGATGACAAACTATTTACCTGAAATAAATGTTTGGGAAATTTATGACTCCACACCAAATATATAATATGTGGGAAAGCAAGTTTAACAACAGAAAAAATGTTCCAAGAAAGAAATAATCACGAAACTTGTTTATACTCCACACAGCACTAATATAAAAACTTATATATCAGTATATTAGCAATGAAATTCAGAGACCCAGAGGACACCAAATTAAAAAATTCAGACATCATATTGTAACCCTTTCCATAACTTTCAAGAAGATACTATACTTCTAAAATGGTGGCTCATTTTTCCAAAGGAAGACCTATTACTTAATAAAGTTATCTAGTTTTTGGTTTTCAAAAACCTGTTGGTAATCTTAGTTAAATAAGAATAATATATTCAATTGTCCCTTTGAGGGAAAGCATATGCTAAATGAATACGTGTAAATTTAAGTTACTGATGAAATAAATCATATTTTCCAGGCAGGTTATCCTCAGGCTACATAGGAAAAAAACAGACACAGTAAGTATAGTCAGAATGTATTAGTCATTTAAAATGTAAGCATGGTATTTGATGCTATGATACAGCCAAGTATTTTAGTTTTCGGTTGAAGCACTTCCATACACCCCTGTGTCGCTCTATTGGTATTAGACTAGTGTTGATGAAATGAAAGCACATGCCAGGGAAAGATTTTTAAGAGGAAACTTTATCTGCCATATCACAGGCTACGTTTTACTTTTCGACTGACACTTAAGTACAAGTACAAACAGGATAACACGAGAAAGCCAAAGATTAATATAAAAGCATGAGAAAAACAATTTGAAGACTTGAGGTAACATTATCGGTCACTGACTCTAGTGCACTAGGATTTTTTCTCTGAGGTTAAAACATTAATTAGAAGCCTAAGCAATCGATAAGCTATATTGTCAAACCAATATAGCTTAATAAGGTCCTTTAAATATCACGACTGGTACTTTTTTCATTTTTTTTAAACTCGTCTTGGTGTCTAACTATTGGGTAACAAGGCAATTTTTACACCGTGCTGTACTATGTTCAGTAAAGGCCTTGGTAAGCAACAGTACAACATGAAAAGACCACAAAGCACAATCTTTTGTTAAATTTTGCAAAACATGTCACCAAGAAGCACACACATATTGGCAATTTAGAGTCTTTAAGGACTATGTCACAATTAAGTTTTAAGTTGCTTTTATGCTCTTCACTGGGGGGAAAAACAAAAATGCAAAATTGCCAAATTTAACCAGTTCATTGCTGTATATATCTATGGCATTTGAATTGCTTAAGACTAGTCATATAATCTCAACTGATGGCAAGCAGAGTGCATTTCATGACTCTGTAGTCTTTTCTTCAGAAGTTCATTTTTCTTCTTGTCACTTTAATAAAACCACACAACAGCATCTGTTATGTAAATTTGAAACTAGTGTCCATTATTAAAATACATAAAATACATTTATAAATAAAAGCTTTTTTTAAAATGTCTTTTTTGAAGTAATTCCTTGGAAGTATTGTATGTTCGTTATGAATCAATCCACACCTTTGCAGAAAATGTGGACAGACAGAAAGATAGTGGGGCCCCCAGCCAGAGCCACAGACCACACGTCTACTGGTGAGTAGCCCATGTCCACCGTTTAACCTCCTACCATTTATTTAGGCCCAGCTGCCAAGTAAAACACTTAAGTCCCAAGATAAAGAGCACCATTTGTAAAGCTTGCCTTATTCAATCTGCTAACACAAGTCACACATAGTATGATTGCAGTTAGTCTAATAAAAACAGAGGTGTTAGAAAAGGCACAAACATGGGGGAACTTCAGAATTCCCACTCCAGAGTGTCCTCCTTGTTGGCAGCACGCTCCAGTCGATGGATTATGCTGTTGAGGTTGGCCACTTTCTCATCATGCTTGCTAGTATTCCTATTAAGCTTGAAGTTGGTAGGTTGTGAGGAGTCTAGATCCTGGTTGGCTGTGGGCCGGGGGTAGAACAGGCCAGGGGAGATGGGGGCAGAGGAAGAAGAGATGGGGGATACAGATGTTACGAGGCCCGGTGAAGAGGCAGCAGACGGCGAGTTGATTGAGACTCCTAGGCAGCCATGATAAGGCTCAGAAAATGTCTTGAAACTAAATGATTTATCAAGGCCCTTCTTCTCTTGCAGGCATAGGATCATTTTCTGTGAACTATCATGGGAAAGGTGATCTGTGAAAGTCACTGGGCCTTGGGTGGGCCTGTCCTCACACTCCTTTTTCAGCAGCTGTGGTAAGTGGTCATCTCCAGAGAGACAAGTGGTTTTGCTGTGTTTTACATGCCTCTCTTGCCCTGAAAACTCCTCCTTTGCCTCCAGCTTGACAGTAACTATGCACTCACTAGCAGGGAGTGGGTGGCCATAGCATGCCCAGTTCTTGGGCTTCTCCTGCTTCTCTTTGTTGGTCATGGTGGGACTTGGTAGAGAATCTACAGAATAGGGAGGCTCCACCTCCACATCATTGTCCTGAAGTCCATCCCGCAACACCTCTCGCCGCATTCGAGACCTGAACGGGAACATAAACTTCAATCAAGCAGGAATCAGTACGAATCAAATACTAAGTGAAATCCTGAAAAACTATGGATAGCTGTTAGAGGAATTATGTTTCCCTGCTAAGGGCTTGCTTACTACATGATTTTCTGCAGGATATTTTTTAAAAAGTTTTGTAATATCTTTTATCAAGCTGCATATCAACACATAACAAAATTGTAACTGAGCAGATTTTGCTTTATAATGAACCCCAGCATTTTATCAAGTTTCTTGTGCCAATCCCACCACCATCTTTTAACATGAATATTGACCTGTAGTTGTGGAACCAGTTGACGACAGTGTTTGTCTTTAGACCAAGTTGAGATGCCAGCATCTCCACAGTATGCTGGGAGGGGTATGGCTCCTGGATATAAGCCTTTATCAGTGCTTCCTTCTCCTGGGATGCCAACACTACGCGAGGCTTTTTGGCTGATCCGTACGGAGACACATCAGGTAGACCTGGCCTCATGCTATCAGAGCAGCCACTGGGCAAGTTGCTGTCTGAACCTGGACCCAGAAGCCCATAGCGCCTCTTGATGTAGGCTGAGCAGGAAGAAGAGAAAAATAACATCCAATCCATACATGAAAACCACCTAGAGAGAACTATATACAAGCTCTCACAAAGCCTATTTTTCATGACTGAGTTTTCATATTTAAACACATAAAAAACGTAAATCTACCTTTCTTCTCTGTCTTCTTTGTGTCTCTCAGCTTGGCCACATTATGGGGGTCATTGAGCCACAGCTGCATGCGGACAAATGGCTCCCTCCCTTTTAAACTGAGTTTGTGCCACGGTTTTGGCCTGGAGAGTAGGTCTGAAACAGAGCCCTGGGTGAGGCCCAGGACACTCTCGCCGAACAAGCGCTGGCCTGGAAAACACACAGAGATGGGCTTAACTTCGCCACTGGGGGGTACAGTTGCAGTGTCCTGCCAAATATTCCCACCCATAAGAACCTGTTCAGGACTTATCTTAACCATGACACCACAGCCTGCAAAGGTCACAGGTTAACCTACAATCTTGAATACTAGTTCTTCCATTCCTTTCCCTTTGAGTAACAAATTGCATGAACATAAACCCGCAGCTACATGGCTCAATGGCCACAGTTTCATCATTGATTTTCCTCTGTGATTCAGGTTCCACCATCCCCATTTGACATGTTTGAAAGTTTGTGAACCTATTGCATAATTTTACATTTTTTTCCCCCTCAATTTGTCTCTTCCTAATTGAAATAAAGTATAACTATTCACCAATCTGAGTGTTTTGAAACAAAATTTCCATGTATAATAGCTCATATAATATACAGAAATTGTGCAAGTGCAAAGTAAGCGAACCCTTAGATCTGTGATTTACACTGGGGCACAAAGGGATCTGTGGGTCAGTGGAATGTTATCCAATTAATTATCAAACCAATGAAATTTAAGATCTGAAATGGAGGAGAAACAGGAGGATGGAGGAGCAAATATAAATACTTTAAGGCACAATGCTTGCAGTTAGAGAGCAGAGACACCAGTAGACCTGAGGAAGAAAGAATAAGGTTATGAAGCCATTTCAAAAAGTTTAACCCTGCCAATCATGGACATCCTCCTAATATTTCAGGGTTACAAGGTGAATAATAAAGTAGTAAAAGTTAATTGCAAAAATAATATCCAGAGATCTACAAGCCTCCTTAGCTGCTTCTGGAGTAGGTGTGTGTAGAGCAACAATACAAAGAACTATAAGCAGAAATGCCACCAGGTTTAAGACCCCTCTGTCAAAAAAAACAAAGCTGACTGTCTAAAGTTTGCTACAGTCTGTTCTCTGACAGATGGGTCTAAAATTGGTTATATGAGTTGACAGCGTGAAGTTGTTGCTGCTAATGGAGGTGCCAGCAAGTTATTGACTGAAAAGGGTTAATTTATATACAAGAATATCTGGCGAATAAGTTTCAATCACTTTTTATGTCTGAAAATTCTTTATTTAGGATATTCATTATATATAGATTAAGAGTTCATGTTCATATAATATCTCTATAATATGTAAAATAATAACCATCTTGGAAGCTTTACAAATTTTCAAGCATGATTGTATCCCCAGACATATTTACATCCCCATACACACCCCTCTCTGCACTTACCCAGATTGTTGTCCATAAGAACCTCCTTTACCCTTCTGGTCACTAGTTGTGTGTCTAGCTCAGGGGACAGTGCCACCAGTTCTTGAATGTCCAGCATGCCAGAATATGGAGGAAGCTGTGGGGATACCAGACTTGGGGTGGGCTTGCTGTTCTGCGGCTCCAGGATAAGTGTGTGGCCATCAGGCCGTTGGTTCTCTTTGCTGCCTTCCAGTGCCAGGCATATGGGTTCTCCAGTTGGATCAGGCTGGTCCTCGTTTGGACTCAGGGATGGAGATGGTGAGGAATCAGACACCAAAGGGGGGGAGTTCTTATCTAGAGATAGTAGGCATAATACTCCTCAACACAAAGCACTAGACAAACAAAATCACCAACCTAAAGACAAACCCATACTTAAATATTTCTAATGACATTTTTGGAATAGCACATTTCAAATGGATCCAGGTTCAAGGCTTCTGCCCATACATATTGTGTTATGGCTGTACCCATGCACATTGAGGAGATGTCCACAGCACACCTTTACAGTACTGAGGGGCTTCACTAGATTTTAAATAAACTGCTAGTTTCTGGTATTAACAGGTCACACCAGTATTTGGAATCAGGAATAAGCCCATGTTGTGTGTCAGCCTATGTTACACCATGTTGGAAGTCAAAAATTTGTGTGTGTGTGTGTGTGTGTGTGTGTGTGTGTGTGTGTGTGTGTCACTGCAAAGAGTGAAGAATACTTACCCAGACAGAGGCTCTGGCTCGATGACTGACTTAGTCCCTGGCCCAACTGGTCCAGCAGCCACAGCTGCATACGGATGAAAGGTTCTCTGCCCTTCTGGGTCAGCTTGCTCCAGGGCTTGGGTCGAGACAGCATGTCACTCACACTGCCCTGGGACAGGCCCAAAACCTGCAAGGGACAAAATGATGATTAAAGTGAGCACCTGATGGCTCAAGCAGGTAATGATTTAATCTTTTATTGAAAGGGTAAAACTTAAAGCAACTCCTCTTCTTTACGGAAAGAGCAATCTGATAATTTTAGACTTTTAACGCTGTTTAAATGATTCATTATTATGGTTATCATTATAATTACGATTTATCTTCCCAAAGCAATTCAATGTTTGACAAGCAACTATAGGACTTACCCATTTACAGAATAATATGTTCTTGTTTCAGTTCCTGGTAAGTACATTTCTAAGGTCAGTATAGCAGTAGTGGGATATGAACAGATTGTAAAGGTGAAGTTCTTCACCACTAAACTACCTGCCATTTGATTTACAGTCATTCACCCACAAGATGGCAGCAAAACGTTTTGGGAGACCAATGAAGTGATATGTGGACAGAAAGACATAAATACATATACTTTGCAAGACGTCTTATCAGTATACAAAAACAATCTGCACCTTTTCACCAAAGATCCTCTGGCAGATACCATTCTTGGCCAACTTCTCCTTCACCAGCTTTGTCAGTTCAATTGTGTCCACCTCCCGATACATATACGTCTCATATTGTTCAGGTGTGAGGGGTGGTACGGTGGGCTTCAGAACACGTGGGACATAAGTTGCATAGTATGACATCTCCCCAACAGCCTGGGGATCCTTGCTTGCTGGCACATTTTGGGCTTCGATTTTTACCTCTACTGGCCGAGCTGACTCATCTTTCACCTCCTCCTTGCCACTAGACATTTTATCCCTGATCTCTGGACAAGACCAGGGCTGTTGGCCAGAGGAAGAGGACAGTGATGGTGAAGCGGAGATAAAGGGGTGTGTTTCTGTTGAGTCTCGCTCGGATGACCAGTGCTGGTCAAAGTAGGCCCCAGCCTCACCAATCTCTGACTTGACCTTACGAATGATGTTCTGGACAAAAGCAGCAGGGGAGAGCACAGTAAGGGGGCCCTGGGGACCTTCAGTAAGACTCCCTGTGGATGCACCTGGCACCACCCCCTCTTCTTGCTTCACTGAGCCCAGCAGTGGTTTCAGAGCATCCCACCGACATGCCTCCATTTCCTGCAATGCCTGCTGCTGCTGTTGAACCTGCATCTCATGGCGTGCTTGTTCCAAAATGCTCTTGATGGTGTCGTCCGAGCTGCTGCTCCCACTAGTACTGCTGCTGTTGTCAGATGATGTCCCATCACCTGTGACAGACACCCATGTCACAGTTGTTGCAGAGATCTGGTTAATCAGATTAGAACTGAGATACTGAACAACTCTTAACATAGCTCTGCAAATAAAATCATATACAGTTTCAGATACTAAATAGTCCAATTTGTTTTCAGCTACTCATTCCTTTATAGCAGAATTCACTTTAAAAACCATCTTTCAGAGATGAAAAAATAAAACAGACAATTTATTTATAACTATCTGATCTACAGTGGACTGGCATCTCATCTAGGGTGTACCCTGTTTTTTCTAGCATCCAGCAACTCTGGGATAGCTTCCAGACCACCATTACCCTAACCTGGACAAGCAGCTAAGGGTAATGAGTGAGTGAGCAACTGTCTAATGGTTACAAGACTCACTTCCTTTCTGGGACTGGATTTCCTTCTTGGCCTGCTCCAAGATGTTCTTGATGGCATCGTCTGAACCTGTTTCTGGAGTTCGAATGCGAGGTGTGATGCTTCCTGCCAAGATGCGGTGAGTGAGTCAGGTATGACAAGTGGGCTTCCAGAATGCTGAACTACCAAGGATATGGATAAAATAAGCTACTAATAGCAAAAATCCTAAGAAAAGTAAGTTGTAAAGAATATTCATCATAACTGCATGGCCCACCTCGCTGGCGAACCTGGATGGTGCGTAAGGCCAAGATGTTCTGCTCATCCGACAGGAATTGCCTCATCTTCACAAAAGGCTCCTTTCCCTTGACGGTGAGTTTGCACCAGGGCTTTGGTCGGGCTAAAATCTCACTGACTGAACCTTGGGAGAGGCCTAGCACATAGTGACCAAAGACACGCTGTCCAATGTTATGCTTCAGCAACTGCTCCTTCACCTGGTGGGCAATCTCCGATGTCTCCACACATTCTTCATTCCCTGCAGATGTGCTCCCACTCTCTGACTGGTTAGTGGTGGGTCCTGCTTCTCCATCCTTGACACCACCCCCAGCCATGCTTTGACTGACTGAGCTAAGGCAAGCCTTCGCAGATAAGTGAGGGCTGGTGTGGAAGACAAGCAGGGAAGAGTCATCCTTCCTCAGGACTCCCTGCAGGGAAATTAGGTCCTTGCCTTGCTTCTCCATAGTAGACGGGGAGTAACGTTGTTGGGGGGGGTTGCAAGTGGCCATAGGCCCAGGGCTTGCCGACGTCTGCTCATCCCCATGCAGGGCTCCAAGAGGAGAGGTGTGGGACTCAACAGGCCCCCCAGTCTCCCTCACAGACTGTCCTTCCATCTGACTTTCAACTAGAGAGTAGAGATAGAGAGCACACTAGTAAATAGTGTATGCTTACTAGGTCGGTCATTGCCATGTTACCTTTTAAGAAATAGTCACAGATATTAAGGAACAATGTTTCACTTTAATCAAACTGTTACCCAGGGTATTTATGTCTTATACTATTAAACATCAAAAGTTTCATATTAATGGGCCATTTATGAAAGTTCATTTGCACAAAGACAATTTATGTGGTCACTGGCAATATGAGATCAACTGTACTTGTCAGAGTCATCTTTAATAACACTGTTTTCTGGGTTTACCCATATGTCTCCTCCCCATCTTACAGCGGGTGTTTAGTCCACCATACAGTCCATTACCAGAGCTTTGCAGGACATGATATTTCTCCACCAGATGCTTGTGAGAGGAGAGGGCTGCTTCCTTGTCTGGAGCTTCTGTGGCTTTGGGGGACCCCTATCAAAGACAAAAGGTGGTAAGTATGTTGGGCATCCTGTGTCTCTGGGTCAAAGAAATTCTTCATTAATACTAATTCATTAGCTCTACAAAATACAAACACAGCAGCTATCAGCATAGCACCAGCATATCTATAAAATAAGTTTTATTAACCAATGACAGAGGATTGTCAGAGACGTATGGATGTTATAAAATGTGCATTGCAAGTTTATACAAGTTATTGCTTGTTGATGTGAGACAAAACAGGCCATGGTAGTATGACTGAATGGGCACAATTTAAGTTTCCTATCCCACTGTAAACATTGCACAAACTCAAATTGCACCTTTAAACAGGAAAACCTCACCTGCAAACAACTGCCACTGGCTGAGCCTACCCTTGCTTTCAGAATGCTATGAGACACAAAGCAAAGAAAAGTGTTTGGATACATATCTTTAGCTATAGATATGTTATTACAGATATGTTTGTTAAAACAACAAAAAGGTTGGATATCGCACCTGAGTTCAGTTTTAATCTTATCATAATCACTCTGAGATCTAAGCTTGGCTTCCAGCCTCTGTGAAAGCAAACAAATGACATGAATGGGGGAAAACTAAAATTGCAAAAGACATTATTCAGCAAAAAACAGGGCAACTATGCAAATGATAAAACGCATTAGTCAAGCTTCACCTCTATTGCTTCCGTCTTGTCCACCAGCTGCTGCTCCATCTCAGCGATCTGACTGGCGGAGCTCTCCTGGGCATTCTGCAGAATGCACCGGAGAGTCTGCGCATCCTCCTGTAGCCGTGCAATCTCCCTGTCCTTCTCCACCAGGGTTCCCTCCAATTGTAATCCTGCTCGCCTTGGCTGTACCTTTCCCCAATGTGTAATATTAAAAGAGAAAGAAAAATGAGGCAATAAGAGAAGAAAAAGGGGAGAGTCGAAGAAAAGGAAGGAAGCAGAAACAGAGAAGTAATGTCTTGAGGGAGATGCTATTATTGTTCTTTTCTGTAAGATGGTGCAGCGAGTAATGCCTAGGCTGTGCGATTTGATATTTGCCCAACCCTCACTCAATCTGTGGTCAGACTGCATATTCTCCCTGTGTTTGCATGGGTTCCTTCCCATAATCCAAAGACATTAATGGTGGCTTACTAGACTAATGACTCAAAATATGCATGCAGTCTTTGAATGTGTGAGTGCCAGTTACGTTATTTTGTTCAGATAACATATCTAGCATTGTAAGTCACATTGGACAAAGGCATCGGTTAAAAACAAATTAACAAAAATAATACTCTGTGTAACACAATATGTAACATTCGCATCCTTTGGATGAAAACCTTTGCTGACGATTACTGCAACAGATAGAGACTCACCGTACTGTCAGCATCTGCTGTAGGGCACCCTGCCAGCTGTTCCTTGAGTCTCTTCACCTCCCTCTGTGCTATTTGAGCTCTCTACAACAGGTGACATCTTTGTATTAACTGTATCAGTTCCCTTACTCAGACGCTGGCTTCCATGCATGCATGAGACGCATACAGGAGACACCCAGACAAAGCTAAAACTGCCAGAATTTTTAACAGCATAAAGAGAACAATACAAAAACTTTTGGGAAAAAATAAAACACTTGTAATACTTACTGGATTCTATTGGAAATATCTAAACAATTAGATCAGGGCATCCCATTAGCTATGCCCTGCAGGGCAACACAATGATGATGACAACAATAAGCCTAACATCACAGTAGCTGTATGAAGGCCGTTCTAAAAATTGACCTCACCGCTAATCAAAAGAGAATTTCCCAGCATATTTCATAGATCGCACCCCAACTGACCACATGATGGTGGCTTCAATGAGAGACCACTACTGAGGTACCAAGGGTGTTCACCTGGGCCAGTGCACCCAACCACATCTCTCACCTCCATCAGACCCACTTGCAGTTATGAATATTCTAGAGAGTATCAATCAAACGACTGGCTTCTAGTATGAATTAACAGTTGTGGAGCATTGCTTGCTTACCTGGTCAGCCCTCTTCAAATCTGCAATCATTGCTCGGATTTCTGCAGCTCTAAAAATCACAAGGTGCTGTTGTCATTTAATGTGACCGAAGCATGCACACATAATGATATGTGCAAATAACAAACTTTTTAACCATGTAACACAACTTTTCTCCATTAAAGTTAAAAATAAGATCATGTACTTGGAATTCATCTCCTTGTCATATCTACATCGCAGGTCCAGTAGCTCTCGTTGCGTGGCAGTCAGAGCTGCAAAAACAGAAGGCAGAATGAGCACTTCAACCCCCTAAGCCCTTCAATCCTGTAAGGATTGAAGCCCTCACCCTCTTACCTGAATGAAGAACTTCAGTGTTTTCCTCAGCTTCTGCTAGTCTGGATGCTAAAATCATCTCAGCTTCTTTGACTTCCCTAAAAAAAAAAAAAAAACATGGTGATATTACTAAGACTTGTGGAAAAGATTTGTATAGTTACAATGGACATGAGAAATTCTGTACATTCAATTAGTTTATGATTTCTTTTGCCCTGCTTTTTGTAAGTAAAAAATTGTTTTGTATCTTAGTGAATCAGAGCCAGAACCGGTTTCAAAAGTCCAGTCCATTCAAAAATGGAGGTATATATAGAAAAATACAGTGTACTTCAGGTTGAAATTCAAACTGAGAAAGAGTGTTTGTACAAAAATACACAATTTTTCTAGTTAAAAAGATTTATAACTTGAATTGGACACATCTGTGTGTAAAATGTAGATATAATAGCAAACTAAATAAGTTCATGAAAAACCTGTATCTTTTGGCAAGCAGAAGATTTAATGTGATATTACAGCTGGGTACAGTACTGAAGATGTTAGCCATTCCATTCATCCCATCCCATTATACCTGTCTGATGGGTCTGCATGGTTCTGTTTAAAATACCCTTCCCCTTTCATAACCTTTGTACTGTTACCCTCTGATGACACTGCAGCCAGTCCTTGCTGTGGAAGTTCTGCCAAAGAGAAAGAGGAGGAACATCACGACACACTTAGCACTTAAACCGCATACGCACCTAGGGTGAAAACTGTAAAAGGTGCTCACCTGGTAGGGAAGAAGACTTGAGGTGTTTCTCCTGGTGTCCGCTAAGCTTTCTGACTATGTTCGGATGCCCAAAATCTGTGTCTGTACAGACACACAGATACAGCACTGCATATCAATGTGAGAAGTCACGTTTACCATGATTCATTCAGTGCAGGAAATGATTCCTAATGTCTCCAAAATTGATTAAAGAAAAGGTTTGCATAAATAGATTTTTCTAGGTCTATTTTTCAGAATTGAACTTTTTTTGTCCTCTTTGGATTCATTTTCTTCCTAAATGTAGCCAAAAAGGCAGAGAAACATGCAATTACAGACAAAAACAACACTTAAAAGTACAGCTAAGGCTGAGAATAAACATCACTTTGTAGCTGTAAACATGGCACAGAGAAAATTTGGACTTTGGTACTATGTAATTTCACTGGCGATTTTTAGCAGTACCTGTAAACCTGTTGTTTATTCAGTTATCCACTCAGTCAATCACAGCAGCAGCACAGTGTATAAAATCACACAGACAGATCATGAGCTTCAGTGAATGTTCACATAAAATTTCAGAATGGGGGGATGTGACCTAAGTCACTTTGGCCGTGTCGTGGTTGAGGCCAGACGGGGTGGTTTGAGTATTTCAGAAACTGCTGTTCCTTTGGGATTTTCACACACAACAATCTCCAGCGTCTACCTACACAGAACAAAACATCCGGCAAGCGGCAGTTCTGTGGGTGGAAACACCATGTTGACAAGAGAGGTCAGACTGGTTTGAGCTGATAGGAAGACTACAGTAACTTAAATCACCGCTCATTACAACAGTGGTGGGCAGAAAAGCAACTCTGAATGCACAATGTGTCAAAGCACGAGTCAGATGGGCTACAACACCAGAAAACAACATCAGGTTCCACTCCTGTCAGCAAAGAGCAGGAGGCGGAGGCTGCAGTGGGCACTGGCTCACTGAAACTGCACAGTTGAAGATTGGAAAAACATCACCTGGTCTGATGAATCTCAATTTCCGCTGTAACACACAGATGGTAAGCTAAGAAATTTGAGTAAACAGCATAAAGCCATAAATCCAACCTGCTTTGTGTCAACAGTTCACATTGATGGTGGTGTAATGGTTTGCAGAATGTTTTCTTGGTACACACTTCCCCCCCAACATGAATTGAGCATCATTCGAATGCCACAGTGAGAGTACTGCTGCTGACCATTTGCATCCTTTTATGACCAGAGTTTACCCATTTTGTAACGGTAACTCCTAACAAAATAATGCACCATGTTACAAAGCACAAGTCATCTAAAAATTGGAGCCATGAACATGACAATGAGTTCAGTGAACTTTAGTGGCCTCCTCTGTCACCAGATATGAATCCAATAGAGCACTTCTGTGGTGTGGTAGAACGACACATTGGCTGCATGAAATGTGCAGCTGACAAATACGCTGCAAATATGTGATGCAATCATGTCAACATGGACCAGAATCCATTCCAAGACAGGGCAGAATTCCAGCACCTTGTTGAATCTCACCCACAAAGAATTCAGGCTGTTCTGAGAGCAAAGGGGGTTTCCTACCCACTGTGTGTGTGTGTGTGTGTGTGTTGCCTTGTGCCCAGTACTCTATGTCAGTTAAGGACACATCTACTGCTTTCAGGTGAGCTTCTATCCTCCATTTCCTTCACAGCAGAGCCATCCCTCAGGGGTGTTAATGGAATATAAACATGCCCACAACAGGCCAGGAAATATTCTCTGAGCTCCATATGGCACTTAAGAATAGGCTACACACCCTGACACAGATTGCAGAGTTTTTCAAAAATATTCTTTGGTACAAGACAGCTAAATCAGCACTGAACTTAAAGGGATCAAAAAAGAGAGTATTTTTGGCCAACAATTCTATAGCTATTAAAGTTACCAACATTTCAAGAATTTGGACCAGTCACCCAAGGCACAAGAATTCCTCTCATTTTTTGGACATTTTAGTCTCTACATGCACAAAGTCAAGGGTAAAAGCTCTCCATGTATAGGACCCAAGTGAGCAGCCTGCTTAGACTGATAACTATTCACAGTGGATGAAGATACAAACAGCTGTGCCTACTGGTTTATGGTGAGGCTGAAGATGATATGAACATAACATGTCTCAGTTAATGCTTACATGAAATTCTCAATTGTGATCTTCATGCTGTCTTTTTTCTAGTATTGAAAAAAGTCAAACCGATTAGAGAAAGTTTTGTTGATAAAACTACTATTGAACCCATTTTCCTTTGCGTTTTATAGTTCTATCACTGTCACAGTCCTCACTCCGGCCATTGATAAAGTGAGGCTATGTTTGCGTTTCAGTTTTCCACTCTTGACAGAATTATTTAAATTGCCTCCTACAAAAATATTGGTTAAACAGCCTTTGTTGAGTTTACTGTTGTAATAAAATTACAGAAAAGTTTTGACATGCAACCTTTTAATTTTTGTGTCTCAGATTTCAGTCACATAGTTATCTAGTTATTATTACCTTACCTTATTAGTAATGTTATTATTATAATATTATGATTATGGGTATCAAACATCAGTTTAATGTAATATTCCCATTTTGACAGACAAGGGTAACTCTTGACCTTGGTTGTAACAGTAATGTGTACAAAAGAGTTTGTGTGGCCCCATATTAAACTGAGGACCAAACTGTTTGAATAGATGGAAAACAAGAATAAAAATAAACATGCTCTGTGTTTAAAAAAAAAAAAAAAAAAAAAATTTCATGATGTTACTCCAGGACTACTTCCATTTACTCTTCATCTTCCCTTCTCAAGCGATTTATTTCTCATTTCCACACTCCCTGTACAAGAGACCACAAAAAACAGAATAAGCACATTTTTACCATTTTTGCATAGTTAGTGGTCATTCCAAAGTGAAGCACCCCAACAGTACAGCAGTACATCATACACTAAACCCAAAATAAATCCTGGTGGAAAAAAATCTCTCGGTATGAGCAAAGCAAACTGATCATGCGCTTCTATAAATGGTGCACATATTTCGCCCCACTCAGAGCTATACAATGTAAGATGCAAGTTCTGTAGTCCTAAGACCACAGAACGAAAAGAAAAATGGAACTGAATGCTAAAGTGATAAAAGTAAAGCAAAACCAATTCCAACTGGATAAGAGACTTTCAAGAACAGAAGAGGAAAAGACCTCATCCTGAAGGAGGGATCTGCTGATTTCTTGACACTGTAAATACCCACTGTGTGAAGCCTGCTTCTCTCACCTGTGCCTTTTATTATCCCTGATTGCACAGCATCTTCTACTACTTCACTTGTATTAAAGAACAAAGGAGAAAGATACTGAGCGGAATCATGGCCCTCTTCAAAGTGGAGTGGCTCAGTGGGGCAGGTGTCTCAGTAGAAGTTTTTAAATGCAGTTCTTATCCACTTATATTAGAAGGAAACAGAGTCCGACAGTAGAATCTCAATTCATGCTCATTCACCTCATCTGAGAATTTGTTTTTCTGATGATGTTAATCGTATACGTAGCATTTACTTAACAAACTGCTTCCCAGAATTGTGAGAAACATGTTCCAAGCTAGAAAGATCGCACTGCTTCATGACACAGAGGAATACAAAGAGCACACAAACCAAATCTGAGCCACCATATGTAACCAAACATATGTTACCTCTTTGTAAACTGCATGCAGAACTAGCTCATTTATTTCATTTTTTGTGCCGCATGCTACCTTTCTACAATTTTGCCAGTTTATTCACAAATGTAGTAGTATCTCTAGCTCTGGAATCACCTGCATATTGCCGCTTTGCTTGCACGCAAATAAAACTCACTTTGGCCACCTGAGCTGCAGTGTTAGTCACAGCCTTATGTTCCAAAGATAAGCAAGTCTATCTGTAGGAGTTTTTTGATCGAGGCTTCTGGTACCACACTGAGTACCACTGTGCATATCATTTTAAATTTTGTATCATGTTCCAAAACTCCGGTTAAGACTTAAACTGAAGCTGGGTACAAAGCAATAGCCCCCTAAGTTTCTTAAGTACCCACGTGTGTTCACTCAAGTCTTTTTTTTTTTCCTGCAGGTTCCATACTCACGTCTGTTGCATGTGTGAGAGATGTATCTTGTTTTTTTATACTGTACATTTTTAATGAAACATCCACAGACTATTGTTAACCACTTGTCCCGGTCAGGTTTGCAGCGGTCCAAAACCTATCCCAGAGCCACTTGGTGTTACGAGACTATACCTTGAATGGGACAGCAGTCCATCGCAGGGCAGAGCCACACACACAAAAATTCACACACGGACAATTTATTTTGCCCAATTAATCCGAAACACACAGAGGAAACCCATGAAGACACAGAGAGAACAAGCACACTCCATACAAACTGAGCTTGAAGCAAACCCATACCAAAACAGCCCACCTGCTGTGAAGTGGCAGTGCTACCAACTGCACCACCATACTGCTTTTTTATGAGCTTTCGATGTTTTTTCAAGCTTGTGATGATTATCACTTTTATTCCATGCAGGGTCATACAGGGGAGATCGTGCTCACAAGGGGCAGCAATCAGCCAAAGGACTTGACTTTTTACAATCCACTTTTAAATCAACTAATAGCTTGTCAACAGAGTAAAAAGCAGATAAATGAAGACGCAAGCATCACTTATAAGCATCGGTGACAATGATAGCACTAAACGTCATTATTAAAGTTTTGTGTATTATAGAGAGAGCATCATCTGTTTAATTATATTTTCCCTAATTCTTGGAAGCTTTTCCTCATTACAGATCTCCTAGAATGTTGCCTGCGTCTCCAAGACAACGGAAGACTTCCCAGCAATAAAACTTACCTCCACTTAGACACCTCATAAACTGAGAGAAGAAATATTGAAAGCCATGCTAGGTATATTTTTGGATGAAATTATCCATCACGATTAAGTCGGTCAGAAATGGATGAGGATGCTCATATGCCCTTAGAGAGGGTAGAAGTATAATGAATAAGGAAAGAGGAACCTTCAATATACAATTAAAGAACTACAGCTCCGACTGCCACTATCGACAGCCTTGGTGTTATCATTTTAAAATCACTGCTCATTCTTTTTCCTACTCCCCATCACTAACAATCTCTACATGCATACAGCAAAGCCAGAAACCAACACCATGGACATAGGTGTACCTGCATATGGATGCTTCTGTGTTAAGGATGTTTAAGCAGGTACAGCTGCACTGCCAGCAACAGCCCTGTTAGCATCACACCATCATTCCCTGATACTGGCTCCATGGGGCACGTGATTATCTCTCCCCTGGTTTCTCCACAATTACGTTCCAACATAATTATTCCAGTAAGCCCATTAGCCCAGCACTCACTGCAAAACTCATAGAGATGGGAAAATCATGCCGTAATTATTTGTTGTGTGCATATTAATAAGCCCAGTTGTGTGCCCATACAATAACGGAATTTTAGAAGGAGGTATTTCAAGGTTCTCTTAATAGCCCTTTCATTAGACAAGGCCTTTGAGATGCAAAGAGCAGATTTCATCTACAATACTGTAACTCTGAGCTTGCCTGAGTCACAGACTTTGGATAGATTCAGACTGAAGGTCTGAGCAGCACAGAAGATCATCTAACGCAAAGCTCAGAACGCAAAGCTTATGAAAAAGTGGTCCACTAAAGATCACTGAACTTGTTCCAGACTTTTTCAGTGATTTGTCATCTGTGAGACAAATGATTTTTTTTAAAACTTGATCTTGATCTTTAAAACATGAAGGCTTAAGTAAAATCTTCTCTAAACACAAGTTACCTTAAATGAATGGCCAAAGTCATTGCATGCTCACTTTAGGGCATAAAAGAAGTTAGCATACCAGTTGACATGGGTCTTATAACCCAAAGAATGCTACTTCAAGCCCCACTTTTCATTATTCCCATAGTACCCTTCAGCAAGGTTCTTCTGAACTGCTGCTGAAATGCCCACCTGTGTCAATGAGTTATACATGGTGTTACTTTGGTTGAATGTCCAATACGGGCACCTAAACAAAAATTCTTTAACTGATAAATTCATTAACATGGCTTGTCTTGTCAATTAATCTTTTCAGGTAGTTTAATTTTTTCACACTCCTTAAAGTAGATGCCACCAGCTTATGCTGTTAAAATATTTAAAAAAGAAAAAAAAGAAAAAAAAAATCAGTTTCCTCTAGTTTACAAACCCACTTCTGCATTAGTTTAGACCATTTAATTCTTGGCCATTTTGTGCCATAACTCAAGTTCTGGAGTAAAAGCAATAAATCCTGCTGCAGTCATCTTATAAAGGTCTGTCATCATATTTTTGAAATAGAATATCATGTTGGCATCAAGAAAAACAGCATATGGGCTAAAGGAAGCAGTATATAGTATGGAGGCAACATTACACTCGGGGTACAGAACCTGCAGTCCTGAAACAGCAGCAGAGGTGCGCAGAAAAACATAAACTCAAATGTGCACATACCCTTCCTCATATTTATAACTGAAGGGCAGGCAATGCATATGTGGAATTTTACACTGAAGAACAAATATTACTTTGTGGCCTAAACTAACATGGCATTCTTGATGTGTATTATGGTAACCTTCTGTTTTATAGCGTTAGAAAACATTCCCCACACCTTATTTTGTTAAGCAGTGTTTTGTGTTCTGCCGTGACCAGCCCTGGAGGGTGTGATAAATACTCATGTATTCATGTACGGAAACACACATAAGTCCTTCAATAAGTTTTTGACAAGTTCAGGTGTAAGCCAGTAAATCATGCAGAATTAATCTTCAAAGTGAGACATTTCTTATCAAGGCAGAAAACAACATTTGGGATACATTTGAGAGCCATTTCAAACAGAAGGTATTGTGGAAAAAAAACAGACCTTTAAAAGCCAGCTGGCATCTCCATAGCTCAAAGACAAGCTGGTTTTCATGCTTTTCTGTAAACAGGATTCTGTCATCAGAGTATTCTGACCATACCACAGGTGTATGACGCCATTTGGCCTTTTGGCAATCTTTTCAAGTAAACAAGAAATACATGATGTGATGTGCATAACTCAAATGCCTCATTATGAAGTACAAATGCAATGACATTATCAGCCATCCTCTGGTTAAACTTGTCCATGTGCAGCCCTGTTGATAACAGTTCTCAAAGGACTCACCTGGGCCCTCAACCAGTAGCTTGTAGACTCCAAGAAAGGCGGTCTCAGGCTCCTTACTCTGCTTTCTTGGCGCTGCCACCTAAAAGAAAGGCCGTGAGGTCATATTTTAAAAGTATAGAGTAAAAAAAAAAACACACACACACACACACACACACACACACACACACATAAGATACATCCACAAAAAAATAGAAATAATCAAAACTCACCTTCTATAAAGAATGAGTTCCTGCACCTCAAAACTCGTGAGGTTCAAAAACATTGTTGAAAAGATAACATTACAGTTACTGTCTTATCAACATATTGCTGGAGCCAGTGGCCCACTCATTTATTCCAATTCCAATATCTAACAGAAGTCTTATGAACCCTTCCCAGAAGCTCTCACAAGGAGAACAATCCATAAAAATGGCAGAGAACATATGCAGGAGGAAGGACCTAGTCACCAAAACCCTTTTAACTTACACGAAATTCTGTAGTTGCCTGCAGGACTGTTCAGGTGAGCTCACCTCAATTTCCTATGCAAAGTTCCATTAGTGAAAAGTCATGTTTTAATTCATTTTTCCTGGAGCTTTTGTGTTAATGACACTGAATAATGAGGTCAGAGAATCCATTTGAAAAAGCAACAGCAGATTCCCAAGGATCTAGCTGAACTTTCAGACATCATGGGTGGTTGGACACCTTTCTTCATATTTGTATTTTTTTCTCCCAAGTGCCGGGTATGACACATTCAAACACCTCAAAAGAAGACAGAAATGTTTCAAATGTGATTGCAGGTTACCTCACAAGTCAATAATGCTCAGGCTAATCTAGAACCAGGTACAATCTATTCAAAAAATAATAATACAAGGCTTTTGAGAAGCAGCAGCAAGAATATGGCAACATATTTCTCTGAAACTAGTCATGCTGGCTGTTGAGCACAAAATTAGAATTCCCACTGAGAGCATCGCTGTCGCGTCTCCTCAGTGTTTGTGTAATTCACACAGTACAAGGTTTGAAAAGATGGTACAGATCTGTCTGAGGTTGTTCATTCCATAACAATCCAGACATAAATTCACAGGATTGTTTCAAAAAGGATGGAATTTTTATGGACTGAGGCACCCCTCAGCAAGTGAAAGAAGCCATCTTGAACCCTGGGAAGAAATTTCAAGAAGGAGCAAAACCCATGCACTCAACTTAGTTACAAAGTGCTTGCACTTTCCCAGTCCCCCGTGAGGAGCTTAAAGACAGCATTAGGTGTCTGCAAAAAAAACCCATGATGAAAATTCCCCTGCCCCTGCACACCACTCACCAAGCATCTAGCACAGAGCTGGCATAAAACGGACAGACTGTTTGTCTCTCTAAGCTGCTCCAGGGGGTTAATGCAAAATGGAAAGGCTACTTTCACAGAATCAATAGAAATGAAGCAGTCTCGGGGTGAGCAGTTGGCTAAACATAACAGTGCTCCTTCACTTGGTCTTCCATTAAGCTCTTTTCACCCAGGGTGGGTGGTGAAGACTATACATCAGCACAGACCCTACATCCTTATCATGATATATGAAATATTTTGATGGTACTAGACAAAACTTTAAAAAACATTTTCATTAAATGTGTGACTCAAACTTCTGCTCTTCATCAATGATATACTCTTGTACCTCATCTTATGACCACAGCTGGGATAGAAAGTCTGTTCTTAAATGTAATTGTTTGTAAATTCAGCCACTGTGTCACAAACTATAAAATCTTAGTAATGCAACTTAATCCTTCAATTTATTCACGGATTATGTTCTGTCAGATAAAGCTGTACTGAATTAAAACTCACTGTTCAAGTTTGTTCCATTTTCATCAGCACATCAACCCAGTTTCTCAGTGTTTCTCTACCATAAAAACAATGGGTGAGAGACAACACAGGCTGAATGCCAGTTCACTGTATTATCTTTTATTGACATGAAGCAGCACTAAAGTTGTCTTCTTTAAAATGATCAAAAAAAATCAAGTACTACAAAATCATATGTGTTCTGCGAGGTATTCGGCAGACTCCGTAGGCCTCAGAACCCTGTAACGCTACAAAAATCCTTTCAATCGTGATGTGTCATCATCGATCCATCAATCCAGCGATCAATAACTGCTTGTATAATACAGAGACACAGTGGTCTGCAGTCTAACCAGTCAGCATAGGGCATGAAGTAGAGTATAATACTGCACTGTGGGGAGAAACCACAGCATCTAGATGGCAACCTATGGAAACATAAAACCACAGAAACTGCACAAAGCCACAGTCAAACACTGGACCCAGACCCCAGAATCTGTGCTGCGCAAGAGTCTAGGATCTAAGTCTTTGTTGTCAAACTTCTTACTCAAACATCTTGAAGCGTGCAATCGCAGAGATGTTGAGAGAAGTCCACATTTCAGTAAGCAAAGGCAAAACTCTGACAACAGAGGACGGGATAAGTGAGGGGAAGTAGCAAAAGAGTAAGACTGGGAACGACTGGGAAACAAGGGACAAATACCCACAAACCATCCATCCATTTACTTCTCCACCTTTTTGCAGCTAAAGCAGCTGAGCCCCCATCGAGGCAGAGGCCTTTGCCCACTGCAACCCACTCTACCAGAAAAAAAATCCTGCTACTTTCCCAGCAAAGCAATTATTAATGGTAAATGTATGAAAGCCCAGGTTATTACTATTGTCATCAAGGTCTTCATTCCACTATCATGGTATGCTGTAATAATTCTTGTTCCAAGAAAATAAAACAACTTTTGATCAAGGCGGTGTTCAAACAAACATTCCTACTTGCTGAGGCAGGAGGTTGCCGGATAACAGAAAGACACACATAGGAAGCGACTGAAGTGCTGAATCATTCACACCCCAGGATTATCAGTCTGCATGTTATTGTGCCTGCCAGATTTATCCAGACTTTTCACCCATCTTCATTACAAGCCGGTTGGCACAATATGGAACAGAACAGTAATAGACAGTGATAAAGTAAACACACTGTAAGTTCATAATGTTTGTTTGGAGGATTACAACGAATGCAAATATCCGTGTCCTCGGAGAATTTTGTACGGATCTCAATTTTCAGTTCCGGATGTAGGGCTCCACACTTGTAGGGCTCAGCACAGATTAAACTTTTGACCACCTTCAACTGTACCCATAATACTTAAAGAAACATCATAACTTTCAATCCTTTGAAATTTTTATGATACCAAGGGTACTTAATTGTAACCTATAAAGCTACATACTACAAAATACTTGTCCTCCAGGGGAAAAAAAAATCATTGGAGAAAAGTCTTCCAGCAGTCTGGAAGGTAGGATTTGCAAATCGAGGAATGCAGTAGAGCAAGAGTTTTACATAATTTACACTGAATCTTCCACTCAAAATTTGACAGGGTTTGCTTGGACATAACCCAAAAAGAGAGCTTAACACTGCAAATGTAAATATATTATGTTCAGTTGCATATTATTTTTAAATATTTTGAGACAGTACTGACTGCTCTAATTCACGACAAAAATGCTACATGAATTTAAAAAAAAAAAAAAAAAAAAGCAGGAGTGGTTCATACCAAACTGTATAGATAACCTCTGTGTGGCTTGACCAAAGCTTTTGTAAGCCTGATGTAGGCTGTGCCAAAAGGTTTTGAGGTCTATACTGTGACAACCTGCTTCGACTGCTGTCGGTGGTATTACCACTAGAGGGGTCAGGAAACTATAAAAAGATTAACTATTTTTTACCTTCTTCTTGATGCACAGTCATCAGATCATAGTACCCATTAAGATTAGAACATCAGAGTCCTGTAGCACATGCTTTCCCAACCTGAGTGTTGTGACCCAAACTTGGGTCTGCCAGAGATTTTTCATTGGGGTCACTTAGCAAATTTGATTTTTTTTTTAAATATGGGATGAAGTGTGTACCACTATATGGCAATGCACTGATAACAGCAGCAGGTATGACTGAGGGTGGGACAAAAAACATGAGGTCTACAGTGACCCAAAGGGTGCCCTGAAGACAAGATGGGCAATGGAGCAAGGGTTGTGCAAAGCCTCCTCTCCACAGCATCTGGAGTTGTAGGGGTGGTATGGTAAGGGCAGCCTTTGCAGTGGTCTGAGAGGAGTATGTAAATCAATGACAACATAAATGAAGTCTCTAGGGTGATATGATTTGAGGTTTCTGTGTTTGTTTTGGACCACCTCTGATTTGGAAGGCATTTCTACGCTGGCTGGATTGCAGCCCAACTCTGCATGCCGCTCAGTCCCTCTGCCTATATTTCTCAGTGCCAAAAAAGTTTCATTCATAAATGGTGACAATTTTTTTGCCGGGCAGTGATGACTGTCTGTTACCCAGTTAGGCCCTGTCCTCCCTAAAGTTACAGAATGGGGGGCCCTGGCTTGCAAACAGAAAACTGCCCTCACTGTAAGACACCACCTAAAAATCAGAAAAATTGGTTCTTTAATAAAATGTGACATAAAGTGGAACAAAAAGCTAATAGAACTATAGATGTGAAGCAGCAGATAAAAGGTTAAATGTTAACGACAGCAACTATATTAAAAATAGAACTGAAAATAATGCAGCATGAAAATATTGTACTGTATGTATATATCATTATTTTATATTTGTATTGTTTAACTTGAATATTTGTGTGGAAAATAATGAAAAAATATGAAAGCCCTATTGGACAACATAGCATTTATACATACTGATTGTTTACATAACACAGTATAAGAGGTTCTGATTTGCAACAAAGTTGACTTAGGATGAGGTCCTTGGAATTGAACCTTGTCGTAAGCCAAGCATCACCAGTACCGTGATAAAAACACGGAGCTAAAGCAATGTAATTATTCAATATCAGGTGCAAAATATTTAAGATGTGGCTGTGAAGTAATGCTGCCAAATTCTGACAACCCTTGGCTTTCATGTGACATGAAATATGGACAAATCACTGTATTGTATGTCATTTGAGATTCACTACATTTGATAAATCTATCAACCTTCACCAGAAAGATGGAAAACAGAAAAACAACAAGTTGCCTGGTGGACTCCAGGCAAAAAATGTCAACGTATGAAATCAATGTATAAGATTTAATTATCTATGAGAAAGGTTAAAAAAGCACAGTTCTCCGAAACAAAGCGTCTGCTTGCTGTGCACACTTGAGCGTACGACTCTGGTATTCTCACGAACAGATCAATCGGAACTGTAAACATCGGTGCTTGATGAGAGAAAAGAAAACAGGGAAGCCAAACGACAAGCAATAGATGTGCGTTAAAATCTTTGAGTCGAAATTCAGATTTGAGACAAGGCAATAAAAAAGCGCTCTCTGGCACCAAGATGAGCACTCAGATGATGATGAGCTTAAGATCACCCACTTAAATTAAAGATGCCGTTATGTACAATAAAATGTTTTTACCATCTTCCTAAACAATGAGGGAGCTTAGCAACATGGAATCGCCCACGCGTCATCCGATTGTACCAGTCACGGTTCATTTGGGCTGCATCTCAACCCAAACCAAAAAAGTAGTATAACAGGTGAGTAGGATATCTCACCATTGGGTATCAGCAAACAAGCAGGAAAAACAAGAAAGCCATCTGTTGAGTACTGGGTTTTGGCCATGGAGCTGTTTTTATCACTTTAGCAGACAGCTGGCTAGAGGAGTGTTTATGCTGGAGGGTTGTACATTAGCAATAAGGCAGTTTGCTTTTTATAGTTACTGCACAGTGACTTTATAAGCCATCACCTTTTACCATGTTCATTTGTCATTCCTAACATTCATATTCATGATGAGTTATAATTTCCTCCTGAAGTCAATCAAAAAAATGAAGGAAGATCTGGTTTCTTAAGTATGAAAGATCAATCCTTTCAGACCTCTCCTACAGATTTCTACGTGCTTACTAGCCTTTCTTGAACATGGAGGGGGCACATCACCTCACCCTGCACGTTGCCATTTTTATAACAATTCAAGCATGTCAAATCCAGGAATAACGCTGCAATTTTCCTCCAACGTATAAATGTTTCACAAAATGTCTTGCAGTATTTCAGTTATGTACCCTAATATTATTAAAGCGTAATTACAGACAACAAAGTTTGCATCTATATTCTATAGATTTACTTTTTATCCTATTTTGTCGTTCAACAAGCATGTATTAGAATGTACTTGAAGAGGTAAGGATTTGGTCCACAGTGGGTGTGGTTAACACAGACTTGTCAGTCCCTATTTCATATCCTTTCTTTCTCACTGCGTAGTTAGCTGATAAGAGGAAATGCTGTTTCTTCACAGACCTTAAAGATTGCAGGAAAAAAATTTATATAAACGGCAGTCCGACAACCAGGTTAACACCGTAAGAATTTCTGCATTAAAAATGTGTGGTTACAATGGGTTCTCCATACATTTGAGCGCACGGAGAGCACACAGTTTTAAGGAAGAGAAAGTAATTTCTCAGAAATGGGAAGGATTCATGCTCCAAAAATAAAGTGAATGACATTCTAAACGCATTCACAGAATATGGTTGTAAGGTCATCCTAAAACTACATTTTCTACACCCACACGCAGACTACCTTCCTTGGGGACACCTCCACTAAGTGAAGAGCAAGGTGAGGAGCACTTTGCATACCTCGGGGGCACATTCACTGAGTGAAGAGCAAGGCGAGAGATGGCACCCAATTGTCAGGGAAACAAATGAGGACTAAAGGAAGACGGAATGTGAATATGCTTACTGACTACCGCTGAATGGCGAAAAACCTTTAATAATAACCTATAATAATAATAATGTGCCAAAATGTGCACGTCAGAAAAAGGCAAGAAGGGCATATTACACTAAAATTAACTGAAGGAACAATTGTTAACATAATATAAATTTTTTTTATTCATATTCTTCAAATTTAACTGATAAACATGAGAAACATGTTCAGACAGATCAAATTAAACAGGCAACCACAGGAAAAAAACATTAAAATAAAAATCTACAACTACAAAAATTTAAAACTTAATATTTTATATTATTAGCATTTTTACTTACATTTGTATTGTTGAATAATGAGAAAAGAGGATTAAAAACTAGGTTTTACAAAATGTATTAATATTTTACTTTTTCCTTATTTCACTGGGAAAATGGATTTACTGTATTTTTAAATGAACTGCAAAATATCACTAGAAATCGAGCTATTTTTAAAAGTTCCAATTCAAACATCCTCGAAGATGCGCAAATGGCAAATTTTCTTACATATGTCACATGTTGCAGTAGCTATACTATGATATACAGACAAAGGAAAAAAAGATACGGACCTGGGAATCCATTGATACAGCATATACTGCATAAGCACCACATGGTTGAAAAAAAAAAAAAAACCCTAAAGAAAATATTTACTGAAAAATGTGTTTTACTGTTCTGAATGGCATCGTATTTCTTGGTCAATTCTTAGAGAACATGTGTTTACCTTTCTTTCTATGAGTATGTAGGGCAGTTTCTAACATACACCTTGTTGGGTGTCGAAAGAACAGCTTTAGAAAAAAAACAAGAAGAATGGAAGAATGAAGGGCTGAAGAAAGACATAGGTTAAATAAAAAGGTGGGTGAACATCTCTACACCTCCATACTTGAGTGGTGCCTGTGTTCTGTGGTTTGTCAGGTTTGTTCTCATTAGTTGCCCAGTCCATCATTCATACACAGCAACCGCCAGGGTGGATATATAGGAGTAAGAATCAAACACAGGAAGAGAACATGTTGTGCCTTCAGGGAAGCTTGAAGTGAAGGATATTACAGAGACTGAGACAGAAGAGGTAAAAACCAGACAGCTCAGCTAAAGAAGCACATTAGGCCATTACAGGAAAACAAAAAAAAAAAAACTATATAATCTCAGCCTTAGTCCATATATCCCTCAGCAACTAAGTGAATTCTACCGTTCGGTGGGGTAAAGCTTTCCGTTGAAAATCACCTAACAAATTTTTTTCTTTCCTTGGGCTGTTTCTTTGTCACCAGTATGCATACCTTGAGGGATAACTTCATGACCGCTTCAGCAAAAAGCCATTTCTGTAGACAGGAGGGTAATAGCTGACAAAACAAGAAAAGGGGCCAATATTGCTGCTCCTGCCTCCAGGGACCTATAGATAATACACAAATATGGAAGCCACTGTTCTTCCTAAAGGCTTAAACAGCATTATTAATGAAGCAAAAAAACCTTTCTCCAGTGTTGGCTTAACAGATTTAACAACATAGCCATGGTTTTTTGCTAGCGACTAAACCAACTGTGGGCGCATAACTCGCCAATAGTTGAAACTGAAAACATTCAGTGAAATGTTTCACTCACGTACCCAAATTCTGTTTTAGTGCGAATAAACAAATGAGCTAGCAACTGACAAAGAAACACGTCAGATTTTTTTTTAAGAAGGCAGCATATTAAGAACCAAAAGCCCATTCCCCAAGATTTAAGACATATACATTTAATAATTTCTTGTCAAACTGGTTTGAAAAAAACCTCTAAATCCGTGACTCAAAAAGTGTGAAAATTTTCCAACCCATTTCAACACACCCATGTACTTTAATAGCTCAGTTCAGCATACAAACGCAACGTACGATGTTCATTTAACAGTGACGATGAAAGCGGTAGGCAGTTGTACACTTTGCTTTGACATCTGTTTTTCTTCTCTTATATGTCTATATTCACAGTGTACTATATGCTCAGCGTAGCTTTTTTCTTAAAGTTTCTTTTATGACACT
The DNA here is from genome assembly GCA_900497675.1 of Arapaima gigas. Classification (NCBI taxonomy): domain Eukaryota; kingdom Metazoa; phylum Chordata; class Actinopteri; order Osteoglossiformes; family Osteoglossidae; genus Arapaima; species Arapaima gigas. The sequence goes on from UFQX01000783.1 coordinate 109,688, forward strand.
GAAAACTTCATGGACCCGTGTTATTTAACCAGTCTGAAATGGAAAAAAAACAGATGCATTAATTACTTCACAAAACAAAAATTCTCACAGTAATGTACTTAGCATGGGGGCTATTAGATTCTGAAAAACCAATTACATCACATGGCACAGAAGCTGCAAGAAAATTAAAGCCAGACAGACAAACAAATGATCTCACTAATCTGGGTTTTGAAATTCTTTAGGAAGTTGACTCTTTAGAAAAAAGAAAACAAAAACAATCTTCTAAACATGAGGCCGAAGGTTAGAAATTTAATGATTAGGAACCATAGGTGGCTGATGGGTCCAATTACCCTTGTATCTTGTGTTGCAGAAATGTGAGTTATAAAGTTTCAAAGATACAAACATTCCCGGTTTATTTTTAATTACATTCTGTGTTCTAAAATTTCTGCATTCTGTTTCATGCCAATAGATCGCAGAAGAATTGAAACGGAAGAACGAGACCAGAGGAGGCTATTTTAATCCAGCATGTTTTTCATTTATTACTGTTATATAGGCGACTTTTACAGAAACTACCCGGGCAATAAACAGAGGTACGCACCAAACTGACCAGATACTGATACAGACCTTTACTTGATCAATCATTCACTTCTTACTTGCCAGTTTTGTGCCTCCAAGCTCATTCCTAATGTTTACTGTATAGATAGGAACACTGAGAACCTGCGTTATATGACCCGATGGATAAATAAATGCAAATCTTACAGGGAATTTTCGCCTTATTTATGCTTTATCTGGTGTTTTTAAACAGAACTTAACCCATGAATTAATCGAGGGATTAAGCTGTATTATTAAATGTATAAACTTTATAAAATACTGGTGCATTTAAAACTAATGAGTTAAGAACTGACTTCCGGTTCAAAATTAAGTTGAGGTATAAGGGTACTGGTGGTCCTTGACTTATGACATGTGTGACTTAGGACAACCCAGATTTATAGCAGTCATCCCATAAAAAAAGTCCCAACATTTGATCATTATAGCCCAGGACAAGCACTCCCACTGTGGTATGACAACACTGGCTGCTTGGGCTGCCACAGGGCAACCATAACTGTTTGGGTCTTACTCAGCTGTGGATGTCTATCAGGGATTGTGCTTTATTTCATTAAAAACAAAATTATTCACAGAACATCTGTTTGTTATTCCATTGCTTTATATGTACAATGGTTAGCAAGCAATATGCTACTAATATTAAAATTAAAAAAAAGAAAAAAACAGGTGGGCAGGTTTTGCTGAAAAGAGAAAGAAAATAGATGCACAGATGAAAGTGAAAACAACGAAAATGATAGCACAGCATGAAAGTATCACGATGTACTGTATATCATTTATAGTATGAAATATTTGAATTATTATTCTACGTTTGTATTATTTTAATATGAATCGTGTGAAATCAGTGAAAACATATAACAAAGGCCTATCGTATCCTTATCGCGATATAAATAAATCTCAATTTCCATAGGTGTGTCTGTTTGTTCTTTAGGCACAGTTGTTTTTCAAGCCACTGACTTGACATTTGGCATACACTGATACTTCTTACCCTAGATCACACACACACACACACACACACACACACACACACCAGTGAGGAAAGACCTCAACTGGTGACAGGTCACACAGCAGTGGATGGTTTCCTACTCCAAGTGTAATAAAGTTTGGTGAACTATATCTTACTATCACTTTTCTCCTTTCTATTGGACAACAACCAGCATGTTGCTCTCTCCATCATCACCTGTTAGACAGCACTAACCATACTAAAAGCACCACTTCAATGGTAATACAGGTTGGTGATACATAATGTGTCATTACTGTTTACCTTTCAGTTTTCTGTCCCGGACAGCACTGGGTCACTCGGCTAGTTATTTTTCTAACACAGCATAAAGGCTTTGCAACTTCAGACAAAAATGACTTACAGTGAGATTGTCTGAGAGGAACCCCATCATAAGCCAAGAACCACGTGTACTGATGCTTTTGCATGTAGCTTTTGCAAAGGTCCAGCTAGCCCTTACAAAGGACAGACATTGGGAAGGTGTTTAGTGTACTTGAGAGAGATTCTTCTCTCAGGCCAAAAAAGAAACTAAACCATGTTTCAAGAAGAGCAATGTTTACCCAAGGAGGAATGAAGTTTCCAAGATGGATTAAATAAACATAGAAATAACAGTAAATAATACATAACAAAACCATTATCCCACAGGATAGGATTGTCTCTCTATAAGAAAATGGAAGAAGTCATCAACATTTCTAGTTTTTGGTCATTCTGCAACTATGAGTATATTTGACAGCCTCACTGCTGGCCCCTTTCATTCAGGCCAGCAAAGGTAGCCTAGAGTATATGAACAGGCAGTGCAGAGATACAAAATACTGGGAGCAAGTGCAGCAGGATACCTCTTTTGGTTTTACAAGAAACAAACAAGAACAGAAAATACTTGCTGCTCTGTGGCAACAGCTGAAACACTCATTTTAATTCCACCTTTCCCAATATATTGACATGCAAATATGTGATATTCATCATATCTGGGCAACTCAAAGGAACAGCAGCAAGTCACAGCTGAATCAATAAAGACTGGCCACCAATCTTACCCCCTGCTGTCTGGGTCAGAGGTCATGATGGGTTGGGGTGTGCTGCACACCACTGGGACATTTCAAATGAAATAATAGCTCCGCACAGCCAAGCCAATACAGAGGCACTTGTAGATGTGCCCCAGTTCCACTGCTGTCAGTTGCTTTTGCTCATTTGCAGCATACAGAGGGGTGGCGGGCGCGGAGATATGAAACTCCCAGGCACCACAACACACTATTCATAATTATGCAGTAGCATAGATGTGAAATTGCCTCCCTCAATACAAAAGAGATGCATTACTTGCTGCTTCCTTCCACCTTAAATAATGAAACAAAACATCCAAGGAGGCAAAATATCTCTCAGATAACCAGTATCTAAAATAATCAATATGCATAATCAATATAAGACTTTCTACTGGGAGCACAGGGGCGCTGAAAATGAATAGTCAGTCGATGCAAGGAATAAACAATCCAGGAGTCATGCATTTAATATTTTCAATGCAGAATCAATCATGTAAACACAAATTTCACGCAAAACTTCAGGTAAAATAGATTAAAACAGCAATATAAAAGGAAAACACATTGATGTTGTGAGGGAAAACCATACTCAAAGTATAGTTTCTCCATCATAAGCATTGAGTCCATCTCTAAAACATGATTTATGAACCACCTTTTGCTTAAATCTGTCTCCTTTCCCAAACCATAAATAAAAGACACTCCAATACCTATGTTTTCCCATACACTATTTCCTGGCAAAAAATGACTGTAGATTACCAGGTTGTATATGAAGAAATCAGTCGTCGTGTAAACCATGTAGACACAGTCACTAGGGCCCCTGGTCTTTGGGCTGTACCCTGGTCCACTGATCTCTAACTAGAAGAAGATAATGACCCAAGTGACAGTGAGCCTATGCACTTCTGCTTGAGCATGCAAAAGTGAACTATACTCTGACAGCCACCCCGAGGAGATCATCAAAGGGAACTGCAGCGATGTGTGCCTTCTCCTGCCCTCTATTTAGGAAGTTACCGAAAAATGGTTATGCTCTAAGGAGTAAAGCAACCACGTGAACTTAACACGAAGATCAAAACCTTTATGAAGCTGCCCTAAAACCAGAAACAAAAATCTCTTCTGTTTTAGTGCAGCATTAATACCATTTCGTAAAAAAAAAAGAAGAAAAATAGATTTTGTGCTTCAAGATGACAGCAGTTACTTTCAGGATGTGATGTCACACATGAATGCTGTAGTGACGCAGAAGTAATTCACTTCTGCTTTTGTGTTGTTTAAAGCACAATTGTAGCTCTTTTATTTTATGAGCAATTAATGATTATTAAATAGTGATGTGATGTTACTCAGCTCCCAAAAGAATCACTGAATCCCAAAATCCATTTTTACCATTCATCATCAATCATCGCATCAACGTATTAAAAAAAAAAAAAATAAAAAGTTGTTTGTAGCAGCTTGGTGATGCTAAATTGAAATGTTTAGACCAATTTGTATATTAGGGATATAATGAATGTACACACTACCCAAATATTTAAAAAGTCGCGCGGGGGGGGGGGGGTAAAAAAAAATAAAACTGTGNGACCAATTTGTATATTAGGGATATAATGAATGTACACACTACCCAAATATTTAAAAAGTCGCGCGGGGGGGGGGGGGTCAAAAAAAATACAACTGTGTGGAATTTTATGCATGAACAGATCAATGGCAAGAGTTGCTGTCATGAATTTCCTGTCACTCAAATTTCAGTGAAAAATTGATGAGACCCCAACTGGTTCCACCTCAAGCAAAGGCATGGTTTGATAGAAGGGATAGTGATGGGGTGAAGCTCTGCTGTGGCCTATATTTGTAGGAGTGTCCCATCTCCACCTTCCCAAAGGAAAGGGACAGCTAACCACTACAAAGTCACTGAGCCAGGTCTTAATACATCATTTGCATACCATGGACAATTGTCCTACAATTCGTAGAGGAAATACACAAAGAAAAAATTTAATAGTTTTTATTATTAATAATCAAATAACCACAGGGACAAATCATTTTCATTCACATTTTTACTCTTAATTCGTTTATCAACACCTTTTTCCAGGGGAACATAGAATGTTTGTTTCAATACTAAGCTACTTTGAATAATTCATCTATTTATAAAGATGAAGAAATTTTGCCAGATCAACTAAAAGCAAGTACCTTGATAGTAGGAAGTACAACTGAAAGGAGGATACAAACACAGGACCTTCCAACTGCAACCTGACAGCTCTAAGAACTATTTGCTCCCAACATAATTAATATTCTTATTTATTCAAATATTTGGTTTGATCTATTTTAATATAGCATGTTTTTAACATCTTCTCAAAGCTCTATACCATACATTTTTAAGAAGTACAGTATACAGGGTTCTCAACTTATAACTACAATTAATGTAGGATGTAAAGTCAGTCATTTTTACAACTATGTCACAAGCAACAAAAGACACATCCCTGAATTTCAGGGGAAAATATAATTAATAAATTCTTTGTAAGTATACATTTATTTATTCCATTTTTCTCCTCTGCTTGTTTAGTGCTGGGCTGCAGTGGTCCAGACCCCATTACAGGAACATAGCATACGAGGCAGAATACAGACTGGATGAAATGCCGGTACAATAAGAATGTGAGAGATTAAGTTTTAATGTTGTTTCAATTTGTCTAAAACTTAAGACTTACTTTACATTTTTTATTTTCAGTAGTTTTAGTCTCCACACTGTCGTCTGCTGGTCTTGTTTATTCCATAAGTATGTGAAATGTTAATCAGCATCTGGCAATATTCAACTTCTTTATCTATAAAAATCAATAAAAGCATAGTAAGAGAGATGTACCTGGATTCAGCCACTGGTTAGGTTCTGTATAATCTCAGGTGTACAGTAATTGGAAAAAGTGGGCACACCCTCTTTCAATTCTATGGTTTTATATATCAGGACATTTTAAAAAAAATCATCTAGTCCTTACTACATCATAAAGTCTAACATCAGGTGACAAACAATACAAAATCAGTCCCACCATGTCATGAATTACTCAACAAAAAAGGAAAAGCAGAAGCCACACATGAAAAGTACACCTTTCCACAGGAATTAAGAAGGTGATGAGCAGACAGAACGTCATCAGTCATCAGTCTCAGAAAGTGTGACCACGTCCATAACAGAAAGATATTGGAGGAAGATATAGACCACATTTAGGGATGAGTCACCCTTAAATCCCTGGACCATTTTTCAGGGATACCATTAGGCAGAACACGATGCCTTTTGCAATACCATTTTCCAGCCATGATCTGTACCAATAGATATGAATGTAATCTAGCTAACCACGTGGGGGGGTGGAGGAAGGGTTCATTAATTTAAGCTCCACCCCAGCCATGGGAGTTAGTTGCAAAAAGAATGGACCTTGGTTGATAAATGGTTTTTTGACTGATGCTAAGACAACCTTGACTATAAAAACAACATTCCACTATATATAAAAAGATGTCCAATGAAATGGCACGTATGTTTACGGAAGGAAAACCGCGTACTAGAAAGCTGTACAAACATTTGTACACGCACACAAATATCCTACCTACCCCCCTTTGTATGGCAACCCAATTTGCTCTCTCCTCAAACCAATGGCTTTTCCCAAGTCCCTCAGTACAAACGCTAGTAGAAACCACTTGTACTTTTCTTCACAGACACCATTGTTCTGTTATCTAACTGAATGCTTAAAGATCCCGGGGGTCCTGCCGGTTGGTGTGGATTTGGAACCATAATGGACACACCTAATTACTGTGAGATGTGGTTACAACTGTAATTGGGTGCATTGGGCATTGGGCAACCTGGTAATGAAGAACTCCAAAGAACCAAACATGGCTGATGAAATAAGATGGAACCAGCGTGGTCTCTGTGGGTTTACATCCTGGACAACATGAACTCGGGGGGGCACAAAAAGAAGAAATGCGAAAGCAGAAGAAGAAGAATGGTGTTATTTGTCTTTTTTTGCATTGCATCTAATTACAATCAGCGGAAAAAGCATGACGACAGTGTCAGCAGATTCGCTGCTGAGAGCACAGTATCCTTGTCTAAAAATAATCAGCCGCTCAGCGCTGCTGTCTGTTATAATGGTAATCCATTCTGGGGGCTTTGAATTCCATCAATTTATAGATTCCCTCTGCTCTGCCTGGGGGGCTGGGCTGTTCTTTTCAACCTGGAAAGCAAACACATACTCACACAAAAGCACGAGTGAGCTTACACACATACAATGAAACACAACTAAGTCACACAACTAAAACGTATGCACACATTCCGTGCGACATACAGATGGCTTCCAGAAACACATGGCAGACACTGGTGCAAACAACTTATATATGCACACACATAGTATTACTGAGAAGCAGGACCCCGGGGGCTTCGTGTGGCTTCTCAGACATTAGTCTGCATACCACAGCAGAGCAGGCTCGGCCATACATCACAGATTCAAGGCTGAAAGCAGGAAAGAGGATGAATATTGTTTGAGATGCAGTCAATCAATTACCAACTGATAAAGGTAGGCAAGACAGCAAGAAGAACACACAGTGCTCTAGAAGCTATCAGAAGAGATGTTGCTGACAGGTGTCCAAGTAAGAGACACAAAGCAGAGTACTTACAATCTCTTAAACACACTCACATACAGCCAAAGACATGTATCCACAAAACTAACGTATGCATGTCCTGCATAAAACAGAGTAAAAACACCCAGCAGAAAGGTTCAAGTGCACAAAGAAGGATGACAGGATGCCCACCACTATACCCTAACCTACCAAGCATCATATCTTAGTTGCACTCTGATTTCTAATCACTAATGTGAAAGGATTTAAGCTGCCACTGCTTTTCTGATAGATCAACCCTCATCCTCATCCTCATCATCATCATCATCATCATCCATCTTAACAATAGGTCAAACATCAATATCATCTTCTGCCTCACTGAAACATCAAACCCTCGCTACTATCCTCCCGCTCAGTGAAACATCAAATTCTCACTACCAGCTTCTCTCTCACCAGCCAGTCAGACTCACACTACCATCTTCTCTCTCATCCACAGATAAGATCTTCACTGCGGTCTTCTCTCTTACAGACAGATCAAACCCTCATCAACACATCAAACTCTTGATACCAGTCTTCACAACCCCTGGGAATCAAGTCCTGCAGCGTAAAATAGCGAGATTTGACCACACAGGCAGGACTGCACATTCTCAGAAATACTATTGGAAGAACCCTGGAGTGCCATCTGGAAATAAAGTTGTAACGAATACCGATAAAATGAAGATGCTTTATATGTGGCACATAAGTCATACGAACTCCAACTGCAGAAGAATATGAAACCTTTCTTTCCCATGGGCCCCCCTCAGTTACTCACATAGCAGTGGATACACAGATGCTCACATTTCCCCATCCACAGTTGTTTTATAGTGATTATTCTGTTTCGTGTGCCATGAAATTTTGTTTTAGCTAAAGGACACAATCATAATACTATTGATGTATTAGTTGAAATTTGTGAATCAAGACATACAAATTGGGAAATGGGGACTTTTGGCTAGGAGCTGGTTAACAGTGGTGTCCAACAAATTTTTTGCTTGACAGTTGCAGCCACATAGGACGGGGGCACTAAGGGGCACTAATTTTAATTTATTGGTTTTACAGCAGCCTGACCTAAAGCAGAATGATGTTGGTATCTGTTAGGCATTTAAAAGACAAAGTGAAGGATTTATCTTCACCTCAGGGCTTTAGCCAAGTGTCGCATGGTATGGTTACAATACAAGCTTCACACGTCTAAGACTGCTGAGCTTGGGACACGAATGACACCTTGGCCAAAATAATTAATTCCCCATTTGTGCAGAACCTCTCGAAAAGGAACATAAACCTACTGAAAGGGGACGGGGGCATGGCAGCGAGGCAATATCAGCACTTGTCAGACAGGAGCCATGGTGCAACACCACCTCATTTAAGAGTCCTGGCTCTGCTCTGTCAGCACCAATCTACACCACACATATGCACCTTCTGGCTCATTGATGGAGATTAATGACCACAGGGGAGACATCATCACCAGAGTCTCCATCTTCAGGGACTTAGCACACTGAAGTGGAGCTGAAGGAGACCTTGCAAATGCATTCTATTCCACTGTTTACCGCGGTTATTTCTGCCCGTTGGTATTTCTCTGCTTGATGGAACACAGTCACCATTGGACTTAGTCATAAAAGAATAAACCTTTTTCACAACACTTTAGATATCGTTTGCGAGCGTGTGTTAATTCTTTGCCGTGTAATAGCTACAATATAGCTGAAGAAACACGGGTGCACAGTCATATAGTATTCTAGTGCAATTGATAATGGGAAACTACTTTCATATGTTGTTACGAATTCCCTAATGTTAACTACTGAATTAGTGTCTATTTTAATGGGATTGGGTAATATTTTAACACAGAGAGAATTTTGAGGGACAGGAGTGCATAAACATTTTAAGCCTGAAGATTAATGCACTTTATTCAGAGAACAGTGTCTGCTAAATCACGATTTCCCAATTTAGGGTGCCAGAGTTTCCACTGGGGTCACTTCACAATGTTTATTTGAGGGGTGTCTGAAGTATTTATCAGTAACTTATTATTAATACAACTGCAGGTTGGATTTAACACATCCCCTAGGTCCCCAAGTTTTCATAGGAGGGACAGTCCTTGATAAAATAATTATTAAAGTGTTGGCATGTAAATGTGGTACATGCAATGTAAAATAAGGGTCCTTTGGGGAAAAAGAGCTTGGAACCATTGTGCCAAAATCAGTGCAGGTAACCGATTTGGCATTTACAGTAATTTAATGCCAAATGGATCTTTTGAGCACATTTTGCTAATTTTATAGTAAAAGATGGCTTATTTTTCCTGCGCCGGTCCATTTCCTCTTTATGGACACCACTACCTCCGATTTAAAGCGGCAACTAGTTTTGTGTGGGATACCCAACCTAAAAGTTATACTGGCTACAATCCCAACTACACTTCACAGAACTGATCTCTTTACCTGTTAAAGAATGCAAATATTGTTTTACAGTAGCTCCAACTCCAATATAAAACATGTAAGTTACTGCTTTTCTCCTGTTGTGTAGCTAGGCTCCTAACAAGTTCCAAATGCTTTATAACCTCAATGTGTCAACTTCAGCAATGGAATGTCTCTATATAAAGCTGAATCTCTGCCTGTTTTTATACACGGCTTTGTATTCAATCCACAGACTTGAAATTTGGCATTTGGCACAGCAATACTTCTCACACCAAGTTAGATTTTTGTTTAGTAAAGTTCACTATACTTCAGAAAGGTTTCTTAATATTTTGGAAATGTAAAATTTGTTCTCTTTGACAAAGCTCAGTGAGCTGGTTGTAATGGCCTCACATGCAACGTACATAAACACGCGGGTGGATTTTCTCGCCACCCACCCACACACACGTACAGTTTTTCTCAGTTTGACTTGAATAAAGGCATCACCAAAATAGCCAATGACATAGATACTCAAAGACTGGCTAAAATAGTGGTTTGAGCCATCACCTTTCATTCAAAGGACAAGAGACTGAACCCCTGCTCCAGCTGTACCACATTTTATCAAGGTCCTTGATTTAGCAATTTTTTATCCATAAAAGGATAAATAATTGTAAGTAAGTTGTTTACAAATCTAACACTGACTTGGCTCAGACACAGCCATCAGCTAAATTATAGTTAATAATAAGCAGACTAATTTTCTTATGTATTTATTTGATCAGTCCAATTGCCAATAACTGTATTGGCAAAGCAGGTTTGAGTCACTAAAAAGATAGATAGATACAAAAAAAAAAAAAAAAGTTAAAACTGTATATTGAGGCTACTAGATTTGCTAGTGAATCAAAATGTGAAAAAGCTTAATTTGGATCAACGTAACTTCATACCAGTTATGTACCACTCTAGTTTTACCTTTACTGCACTATATTTTTGGGCACATACTTTTCTAGTAAAAGTATTTTTATTCAAGTAAAAATTACACTTACTGAATCGGCTCACTCGTAACATCTCATCACAATCAGTTAATTTTGGAAATTTGTAACTTAGAAACAGTGAGGAAAAAAACACTCCACAACCTCTGAGATACTGGTTTTAACCAACGTGGAACCCAAACATTGATTTTCTATTGTTCACAATTATAAATGAGGCAAATAGCAAACTAAAGGCCTGGAAAAGGCAAATTTAATACAAACAGGCAAAGAAGTTAAGGTCCATCCACAGTGTTTGCACTGAGTGAACAGTTTGGCAAATGTCACCAGAGGAGCTGTAGTATTTAGTCATGTCAACACCAATATCAGAGCGTACCACTGGAGTCAGACAAGACTGGTATTTACTTGCCAGCAGCTCCCTGGGATCCCCACTGACATCACAGGGTCCCTCTCTGTCACAAATGACCTTATTAATCAATCAATTTATCACCATAAATCAGACATGTTTGCCACTGTATTGGCAAAGGACTACAATCAATCAGTTAGCTGAATGTTCACGGGGGCTCGAGACTTCCCATGAAAAGACAGATTACTTATGTGGGAAGAAATTCATCTATTTAATCATCAAACACCAGGCTCTTTGACTCTTATATCCTACATGTATCATTCACACCACTGACTGCAAAGAATAAGCAGCATTTATGAATACAGAAACCATTGGAGCTCAGCCTGTAGTCTGTGGCAGTGAATAGAGGCAGAAGTGAAGGTCTGCAGTTGTTACCTACCAAGTTTCAGTTATGTATACAAACTGATGACAAAGGAAAACTGAAGACTCGTGTGACATTTTGTTAAAAAAAAAAAAACAGCTCATATAAAGTGTATAACCAGGCACACATAGCTTGCTTTTGTGTTTAATAACATTATTACCCAGCTGCATAACATTCAGCTGAAAGTGGTTTCCACATACCCTCTGTTAAGAGCGCATTCTAGCAAACCCTAAAAATATTTTACATAAAACTACTTGAAGGAAAGAGGTCAAGGCTGGCAATTCTCTTAAGGTGTTGATTCAGCTTACTCATGCTACAACTCCTGGATTTTCTTACCTGTGTACGGCATCTCATCACAAAAGTAAGCACACAGCAGTAAGCATAAACATGACACAAAACCAACTGATCCATACAAGCAATATACTGGAACCATAACTTTTACTGGTTTTTTTTTTAAAGAATTTCAGCTATTCACTGGTTCACATTTTATTGGTTATTTTTTTAGTGAGCAAATCTGCGTTCCACTGTTAATCTTTGACCATGACTATGTACCACATATGTTCTACAAGCAATTGAAGACCCAAGATGTTCTTAAAACAACTGGCTATCAGCTGGGATAGTCAGCATCGGAGGCATTGTCAACTCGGTATCAAAAGTAAAGGAGGCACCCAACAGACTGGAACCAGTTTCTTTGTAAATGTGTGTGGCATTTACTATGGTATAGATGTACCAAATTCTTCACACAATCGGGTTGGTTTGACCTGTGAAATTGTCCCATTAAGTAAACTCCCTCAACAAGAAACAATAGTAATAACTCATCTCACAACAGAAGAATTGATTCTGGACAAAAAGTCACCCAATATTAATTCAAACACTATAAGGTTGTTCTGTGGCAATAACACAAAAGAAACATACATACATACATACATACATACATACATCCCTCAGATAATAGAAATCCAACAGAATGACTATAAAATGTTGTTGGTGCCAGACTTGGTGGTTTGAACATTTCAAAAACTGCTGCTCTCCTGGGCATTTCACACACAACAGTCTCCAGTGTCTACACAGACGGTACTGGCTCACCGAAACTGGACAGTTGAAGATTAGAAAAACGTCACCTGGTCTGATGAATCTTAATCTGTGTTGTGACTCGCATGTGGTTGGGTCAGAATTTGAAATAAACACCAAGCCATGAACCCAACCTGCTTTGTGTTAACAGTTCACGCTGATGCTGGTGTAATGGTTTGCAGAACGTTTTCTTAGTACACTGCCCCCAATACAAATTGAACATTTTTGAATGCCACAGCCCAAGTACTGCTGCTGACCATTTGCATACTTTTATGGCCAGAATTTCCCATCTTCTATTGGCTACTCCCAGCATAACAACGCAACATGTTACAAAGCAAGAGTCATCTCAAATTGAATTCATTGTCATGTTCATGGATCCATTCAGCTTCAGTTGCCTCCCCGGCCACCAGATCCAAATCCAAGAGTACCTTTGGGACATGTTGAACATCAAATTAGCAGCATGAATGTGCAACTAATAAATGTGCAGCACTTACGTGATGCAAACCTGTCAACATGGACCAGAATTTCTATGGAATGTTTCCAACACCTTGTTCGATTCACACCACAAAGCATTCAGGCTATTCTGAGAGCAAAGAGGGGTCCTACCTGGTATTAGAACGGAATTCCTAATAAAGGGGCTGGTGGGCGTATTATTTTTATATAATGACGCACTAGTTCGGGACTATAGCGTTCGCTTTAATGCCAATCTAGGATTGTGACTCAAACGGGAAATTCAATACTACTGTTATGAATTTATTTAGCTGACACTTTTCTCCAAAGCTACTTTGATGCTTAATTTATATTTAAAATGATTTATCATTTTATAAAATTAGTTTATTTTTTAAGCCAGAAATTCAGGGGGATTTGTGCTTTTATTCATTACTGGTGGGGGGACTAAACAAATAAATGAAAACAGAACATTTGATAGCATGTTGTACTTTTTGAGCTAGATTCTTACAACGAATTGCTCTGATGAAATAATCCTGCCGTATAAATGGGTAAAAAAAAAAAAAAAAAAAAACTTTAGCTTAATGCTGAAAATAATAGTAGTATCAAATCTGCAGTTAAGGCATGAAATGTGATTTCTGAGTTGGGGAAGCAAGAGATAAGAATGGCACCAGTCTGCAGGTCTGGTTTCCTGGTATTCTGCACATTGGCAATGTCTCACCTGTTGAGAGCTTAACAGTGAGACTGTCCCCTACTGGTAAATCATTCACCAAAATGCCTGTTCCAAAACGGTAAACTGGACAGAATTGCTTAACATCCACAATGGAATTAAACACCTCTGCAAGACTAAACGTAAAACTGATGAGACCTGTGCATATGGTTCAGAATTTCTCTGCACATTACCTTCTGAGAGATCTTTGCTGCAGATGCTGCTTAAATCCTTAGACCTTTTGTGTCAGGCTCTTGCAATGTAGGTTTGTGAGACATGAACTTTGCAGGTCACTTAGGCAGCCAGTCAGTGCAAATGGTCCTTTCATGTAGGAGCTGTCTAAATCTTGAACTACAGAAAGTGGAGGAGAAAAAAAGATTAAAAAACAAAAAAGTATTTACATTATTCTACTGGACCTGAGATATCAACCACTGTGACAGTGTGGGCAGGTTTTGACTTCAGTATGGGTTTTTGTGACCAGCACATATCACTGAAGCCACAACATCTGAACGTGTATCCTTTGTAAAGACCCAGATTTGTTGTCTGTATACACAAATGTTAAGTTCTGCAACTTTTTGTGAGGACTTTCTCATAAGTCTATTTCTCAAGCATTACTATTGTTCATAAATATCCCTTCAGTGTACAGGAAAACAATGATCTCTTTTATTTTATTTTGCAAGAATTTGCACTTACAAGCAAATATAATTTGTATCCAAGCACGTCACCTTTCATTTATATGTAAAAATTAAAATCAAAATACAAGCATTGGTGGTAATGAACCCCACACAGTGAGAGCAAAATCTCTTTTTCAGAAATGTGTCTGGTGTCCAGCTATTTTCTAAGCTCTCGTGAGTTTTAATATATATAACAAACTAAAGCAGTAAATCTTTTTAAAAAAGCGCAAAAAAGTTGAATAAAAAAAGAATTATGTAAAAAATGAACTAAGAAATCAATCCAGTAGAGATGTAGTGGCAAGACCTGAAACAAGCAGTTCATGCTTGAAAACCTGTTAATGTGCCTGAATTAAAGCAGTTCTGCAGAGAAGAGCAGGCTAAAATTCCTCAACAGTGATGTGAAACACATATCAAATTATAGGAAGCATTTTGTTACAATTACTGCTAAAGACTTGTGCAACCAGTTATCATCACACATGGGTGATGTGGGTATTAGACTACTTTGTTCCTATCGAGTGTGACAAATATATAGTAATAACAGATATCAGACTGGTAGTAAATACTTTTTCACAGCACTGTACGTCCTGCATAACACATGCAGGAACAACCCTTACCTCCAAATAAACTCCACACATGATTCTAGTCCAGGCCATGGGTAGACCCCATTGGGACTACAGGAACTCCCATCTACCTGGCCTTCTAGCCGCCAAAATCCTCTCCAGTTGATCCAGAATCCTGTGGCATATGTTGGATTCAATCTGCCAAACAATTTTCATGAATCTCCCTTCCTCATCTCTCGCCACTTGTTCGCTGTAGCTGCCCATATTAACCCTGGTTATGGCCTACAAGACTATCAAGGGATCTGCACCCAAAAACCAACAGGGGCTGATCACCTGCTACACCCCAGCCCGAACGTGACTACGCTCATCCACCTCTGGCTACTTGGTAGACCGATGCACAAGATGTCCAAAATCAAAAGCCTGAAGGTTCTTAGTTCTGGTTCCAGTGTGGTGGCTTGAGGTCTCGGTCTCACTTAGAACTGCTGAATTCCTTTCAATGATCAAGAAGGACCTCAAAACACATCTTTTTTGTATCCATTTTTCACTACATGTCTGTTTAATTAAAAAGAGTTTGGACTCCATGTTAACTGAATACATAGCTACTGATGTTTTATATCCAAATAAAAACAAAGGCATTAGATTGACTGTTTCAAGAATCATCTGTTTGCATCTGTATCACTTTGTCTGTCTGTCATCATTATGAGCATTTTTACAAGATCTAGAAATCATAATGATGTTTCTAATGACAGATGCATTGGGAAAATTTGTATTAATCAAAAGCTATAAAACCAAAATGTAAAACACTTGTGTGGCTATAGCTGGTCACTTTTTGCATTCATTTATTCATTTAAGAAAGGAGGTTAAAGTCCTCCTACATGGTCTGAAAAGGAGATGTGGTCAAGGTTCTAGTACGAGGTCAAAGGTGCAGTCCATTGACAGATGGGTTCAGCATGTCTAAGGATTGTATTAGAGTACATATTTCAACAAGAACAAGCTCAAAAAAGATTGAGAGTTAAATCCTGTAGAAAATCAATCTGAATTTTCTGTACAACATTTTAGACTGAAAAAGGCAAAGCAAAGTAGGTGTTTTCACAAACTCAGCAAACAAGTACAGACATTTGTAACTTCCCTCTATTCAAGGCTATCAGACCAGCTCTTAGACACATATTAATGAATGATTTTTAGGATTCTGGGGTTTCTGCTTTAGAAAAGGCACTCCCTAAACTGTTTATTTCTCACCCTCACCCATTTCTATTTTCCACAACTCTTTAGCACATTTCCACATAAATACATATAACAGCAATCCACTATTTTTTCCCCATTCCACAGGTTTCCCACCAAAGCAATGTGGAACATCGACAGACAAAGCGATAATGATGCAGACATGCAATTCAAAGTACAGTCAATGAATCCAATACCACCAGTTTGCCAGGATATTACAGAAATAGCTATGGGTAGTGTAATGATAGCTGGCTTTATGGCTGCCTCTTATTTTTCACCCTCCCCCAGCTCAGAATCCTCCACCCAAAGTTCAACTCAGCCCAACAAAAGAGATGTCTCCTCAGTTAAACGCTAACCTGTATCATCCCTTTCATGCCAATTTCCTTGGCGTCATCAACAATGTGGGGATCACTTTTTGCACTCACAGGGTATTCCAAGCCTGCCGGAACCATTACAGCACGACAAATGATCCATCAATACCATCTATCAAGCAACCCAGGACAGGCATTCCATACACAAGACAGCAAGTTTTCCATTCCTTCATCCCCTTATCATCTGTCACACGGGTCCCATGTTTTAGTGTCCATGACAACAGAGGCATCACTCAGAAGGCCTGACATTTTACACCGAGAGGCCCAGTATCCACATGAAGGACAAAACAGAGAGAACTATGAAAGCAGCTCAACAGCTCAGAACTTTAAACCATGACGTCCACATTCTCATTTACAATACAAGTAAGAGCAGTGGGGCTTAAGACAGAGAAGCACGTAAGGGTTCAGTTTTTTTTTTTTTATCTTTTACGAATGCCCTCTCCAAAATTATCCATCCAGAACACTAGATACACAGTGTTAAAATATTTAGGAAAAGCATCAGCTTTTTAATCTACCTGGTACCTGTTCATTATGGCATGCCTGGCCCATCTACCGACACAAGAAAAACTAGAGTATTACAAGGGACTGAACTGCTCGAGACTGTACCAAGACAGGAATGGATTAAGACTGCAATACAAGCTATTGTTTATTGAACACACAGTCAATGCAACAAACATTCTAAACAATAAAGTTACAGCACACTAATCCCATAAAGGGGGGAAACATAGGCTGAGCAATATGTAGAAAGCTCCAAAAATAAATCTGAGAAACTGCTCATTGATTAGAAAGAAGAAAATGAAATGTTCCAAGAGCCTTGCAGTGGCTACAAATCCACTCTAGCAGTAAGGGAGGGAGGAGAAAAACTAGGAACCAAAGGAGGAGGAAATGGATGAGAATCTGACTGGAACCTAATCCCAGGAGGCGAGTAGCAGAGAAAAGGGACACGATGCGAACAAACAAATGAGCAAACTGGGTCAGTGCAGTGATGGCAGAAAGCAAGAACACACTGACAGGGAGGGCAAAAAGGGCACAAAACAAAAAAAAGTGAGGGGGGAAAAGGACAAGTCTAGCATCTAGATTGTATTTTCTAAAAAAAAAATGCAGTGGTATACAGAAGACCATATCACAACAACATAAAAGATAAAAATTTAAGAGGAGAGAGCCAGAACTGAGCAGCACTTAATGTAACACTTAACACTGTGGAAATATGGAAATTGTAAAGACTAGAGAAGAAAAGAGATCCAACAAAACTTAGGTATGCTGTATTGCAACACCCTCAAACATCACATCACAAAGCGAGACTGATGCACTTTAAAATGTTGAGGATAGGTGATATGATGAAAAAAAAACAAACCCTCCTCAGACAGAAGACCTTAGCCTAAAATAACAAGCCTGTTAATGAAGTGCGACTGTTTTTTCTGAGAACTGTGGAATTTTCCTTGAGTTTCTGGTGGGACTGTAAGGAGAGGAGTGGCTCTTTCTAAACCACTGAAAAGAGTTATCTGGAGGTATGGCCCGAGTCCTTCAAATGGCTGTAAACTAGTATAAGCTCACATGAACAGCAAATATGACCATGTGTCTGAGTACATCTAAGCACTATTCCACTGAAAACTCTAACACTCAGTAGAAGAAATGAAAATGGTTCTCCAAAGTCATCAAATGATAGCAATGTTTAGCAATGATATCAACATTTAGACACTGTTACGATAGTTACAAATATTCAGTAAAACCACGGTGGTCTTCCATTCTACTAATTCTCCTGTCCAGTGACACACACCCACTCACACCTGCACTTTAGCTTGTACAGTGCAGAAAAGGCATCTTTTTGGGGTTTCCTGACATCCAACATAAACTGTAAAGACACTACAGAAAAGAATCCAGTCAGGAAGACATGAAAGATGGATTAATGAAATAATTCAGAGTACTATAGGAAATACCTGCACCTCAACATCACTTTATTCAGCTTTCACTGTCCCACACAGTGTTATCCTTACCAGTATAAGCTGTTTTAGCTGCTACTACTGGCAATATTTTTCAACCTGTAAAAGCCCAGGAGGGCAGGGCAGCCACTGGCACTCAGACCACCGGAGGTTTGTTTTTCTCCCTTGCCTCTTGGTTGGGTTTTTTTGTTTTCTGCTCTTCAGTTGCTGGGAAGCTACTGTATTGCGCTTATACCCCATATAGTTGCTCTTATTAACATTTAACTTCTATCTATACCCTTACCGTATACCTGTTATGTTCCGATATCTTAATCTGCTGTTCATTTCTGAGTGACTGTGTGAGAAGAATCGCTCCATTAAAAATAAAATTTTTATTTTCAATTCAATTGATAAACAGCAATTTGAAAAATGGCTTCAAAAACTGAAGTTGGCAGTTCAGAATTTTAGAAAGAAACAGGGAGGATGACAGGTCACAGAACAGGAAGGTGAGCTTTACAGATATTACATTATGGAGTATAAAAATGAAAATACAAACAGCATCTACAAAGGTGGAAAAAGACCTAAAATATATAAAGAAGAATAGGAAAGGAAGCATACAGTTTCATATTCATCTTCCAATATGGGCCATTCAGTGTAAACAGTGTTCTCTACTTATGAACACAGTTAAAACAGAAATCTGTAACTTGACATGTTTTTAAATCTAACCCCTGCATCAAAATACATTAAAAACTTGCAGACTCCCTATAACCACTGACAACGTTTTTCCACCTTGTTGATTTTTGATGTCCAAAAACACCAGACAGGAATTGTAAACACTGTGGAAACCAGTTGAAAAAAAATGTGGTTTCATATTCGAGGTGCATTTTGTTGCCCAATAAAATAGGTTGCATTTGCTCCACCACAGCACAACATGCTTTGGAAAATAAAGAAAGAGCTAAAGGAGTGTAGTCACCTCCCAGCTCACAGTTCAGGGATGTTACTATGGACACAATGGAAGCAATGAAAACAGGTGCATAAATCTTCACCACTCGCCATTAAGTGAAGAATTTGTTCCATGGATCAAACAGTGAGTGAGTATCATGGAAACTCAGCCTGTAAAGCTACAAAAGTAGGACAATGTTAAGGTCAAGATACATAGTATTGGTAATAACCTAAACAAGCTTCTTCCTCAGATTTGGTTGGAGAACTGCACGCAAAGTTTTTTTGAGGCTAGGAACAGGATCTCTCCTATCAAGGCCAGAGCTGAATCAAATGCTGCCCTGAAGTAAGAAGCGAAGCACCTTGAAGAAAAAGTTGAACACTATATGTTTGCCCAAAAATGCTTAAAGAAATTCCCCACTGAAATGACTTCTGCAGATCCATTTAACACTATGGATGGGTCTACTGGATGATTCTCATCTAGTTGAGTTAGATTCTGCTTACAGATACAATCAGTTCACCTATACTCATGTTTCTTCATGCTATGCAATATCGAGCACTAAAAATAACAGGACTTATGGGGGAAAAAATAGGGTTGGGGCTGTCTAATTGAGAATGAAGACATTCGTTGAGCATCACATACATCAGCGTGTCGGTGTGTGTGGCCAGCTATTGGTGTGTCAGTGCAGGTCCCTAGCCTGGGTAAACATTAAGGGTTGACATCAGAAAGGGCATCTGGCCACAGCATTGTCAAGAAAATCGGCAGCCTACAGTTTCAGCTGCTATAGTTCGAGATGAAGCACACGTTACTCTACAGGGTATCATTTCCAAAGCTTCCCGTCAAAAAAAAAAAAAAAAAACAGAGAAGGAGGATAAAAATTCCAAAGTGAAACACCTAGTGTAAGAACATAAACAGTGCCCAGCCCAGGAGGAATGGCACCACCTAACTGTATAATGGCTAAATCTGGACTGTACTAACCAAGCTAAAAAGCTACTGCTTTATCCAAAACAACACATCTACAAACCTTGGGAATAAGCTTGGTCATTTTCTGGCATTTCAGCTGAAGTCAAAACAGAATTAGAGGTCTATTAAGGCTGAATGGACACCATCAGGACTACTTACATAAGACCCACTGATCTTAAAATACAATTAGAAATTTACCAACTTTTGATCATCAGAAAATTTTATTGGACCTACAAAGTTATACAACAAAATAGATGTCTGTTCAACTAATGTGTATTTTTTTTATGGAAATGAAGACCTGAGGACTTTCATTTTGTGCCGTCTTGTATCCCTGTTGTTTAAGGGCGTTTGAAAATAAACAATGTTTCTTGATGTTTGTCTTTCAACAGTGGGGTCCTCCTTGGCCTTCTTGCTTTAGTTTGTGGAGTGTGGTAAAGGTTGAAATGATCACTCCAGATCAGCTTTGAATGTTTCATATTGTGTTTTTTCCAACAGTTTGCACCAAATTTTAAGGACCTCATTGATCATTTTTCTTCCTCCCAAAACATCTTGGGAGGTTATCGATAGTTCCATGAGCAGCAAAATTCTAAATAACTTTATGAACTGTGGAAAGAGGGATGCCAAGGTCTCTGGAGATGGTATACCCTTGGTGGTTTGGTGATAATAGTTTTTCTGGTGGTGTCTGACAGCTCTTGTCTTCACCACTGCCAGGAACAGGGCATGTAAGTAACATTTTTTAAACATTTTTATGCACGTCTATTGGTTATTTCATGTAATGTGAGGACTGGAAGTTTATCACAGGTGAGTAATTTCACTGCAATGAGAACCTAGTGCTTCTTATCAAACAGATTTGAATTGGTCAAAAATACGTCTTGGCAACACTTCGGTTTTTATAACCACAGTTTTTATTTCCACACAAGTTCCTTTTTAATTGTTATTTTTTATTTTGTGTTGCATTTTATCATGCAAATGAGTGAACGTGCACACTTTTGGATTGTTTTTAAGCAGAGCACAAGGGGGGACTTCTGACGCTATTTCTCCATCTTCAAACAGCCAGTTACATACATGCTTTCATTCGGTTTGATATCTGATCCATTCGAGGAAGCTGCGATGCTCTGACTACGAAATATTCTCCGTTCCCACATGATTTACAATTATTTGGTCACAGGATAAACAGGCACAAAATCCGATTGGCGGCAACAGGTTCTTTTTTTGAACAGAAAGGGATACCTTTGGAATACCTTCCATTTGGGCCGCTAAGGATGAGAAAGAAAAGATTTTAAAAAATATAAATAAATAAACTTTTTGACATCATGTCTCTACCTGGCCATTATGCCTTTGTGCCAAATTTTAAAGACTTGGTAACAGAAAGAAGGTGTCACTTCTATTAAATGCAATGTTTTTCTGTTTGAGATTTAGCTTTTCAGATAGGTCTATACTATATTTATTCACCTATGTGACCTGACATTCTGAGAACCTCTGATAAGTGGAAATTTGGTGAGTGGACCTCTAAAATGTATATTTGAGAGTGCAGACCATTAACAACACCCTTAAAGAGGACCACATCCCTCAGTCGTGGAATATGGCTTCTATTAAGGAAACACAAAAATCCCTTAGTACACTCCTTCTTTCAACATATTAATTTGCTAACTGTAGATTTTGAAATCATAAAAATTTTGGAGGTTGGAGACTGTACTCCGCAAAATCATTAAACCTTATCCATCTGAATTTGCCAAAGCCAGCTTCGCGCCTGATAACATACACTGTGCCAACATACACTGTGCCAACATACACCGTTAACCGAGAAGCAAGAATCTGCTTGGATTATCTCTGTCTATGCAGAAATGACATTTGACAGGATAGAGAGAGGTTTATTATTCCCTGCTTTGAAATGATTTCAAATGGTTAATAACCTCATTAATGTAACTAAGCTGTAACATTCAGACCTTCTGCCACAAGTTAATACAAATCACTTTCTGTCAGTGTCTCTGGTAAGAGGTTACAGGCAAGACTGTCCCCTTTCTCCTTAACTATTCACACTTTTGACTGAACCTTTGGCAGAAGCTCTTAGGAGTAATAAGGACATATTCTACATCAGAGTACAAAAAGAGGACTATTATATTTCTCTGTATGCTGACAGTGTACTCTTATACCTGACTAGCCCTGAAACTTCAGTCCCTACAGTTCTAAAGGCAGTATCCTATTATAGAAAAAAATGTACATTTTAAATAATCTCCCCAACTCTTTGGCTATGCAAATGAACACTCCTAATTCTATTTGCTACGTCTCCTGTAGACCTGCCATACGTGAATTTATCACTCCTAATCTTAAATCACCAACTATTCACTATCATCATTTGTACCTAATAATTTTCTTTTAACAATCAGAAAATTAGAAAAGTACAATTCTCAGTATCAAACTCTAAAAATTTTGTCAACCAAATGAGATGGGTGGCACTTCTGCACCAAATAAGCTCAGTCCGGGTTACGTGTGATTGTTTGTTGGTGTGGGGTTCAGCTTCCTCAGTCTTAACCCTTCTTCCTTTCATTCAGGAGTTTCATAAGCTTCCATCTTTGTCTCGTTTTTTTGCAATAACCAACACTTCTATTTTGGAGAGATGTTAAGAGATACCTGGGGACACCAATCAGACTGACTGTGGTTACCTGTTGCTCTCATCCCAAATCTCCTCCCAAAAATTGCTCAAACTGGGTTGCAGAAAAGGATTTCTAAAGGGGTGTTTGATATATTGTATTTATTTGCAGATCCAATAATGATACGTTTTAACTACCTAAGAAATACAGACAGACTAAACTAAAGCTGACAAACAGTTTAGTACAACAAACAAACGCAGGGGTACGATCTTTGGATTATGTGTCACTAGCCGAGTTATCCAGTGCTCCCCAGGTCGAAAACGATATAGCAGTGGAAAAATAAAAAGAAATAACATTATATAATTGCAAAATTGTTCTACCATTAAGTATTTGCATTTAGTACAAGTCGGGCAACAGTACAAGTGCTGTTAGTGCTGGTGGCCAGCCAATCACAACCAGTTAAAGAGGGGGTCTCGCGCACCGGCACTAATCTAGTGGAAAGGGGGGAAAAAAACAAACATTATCAAACCTTATTACCCTTATATCACAAATGTGTGCAGTGCCGTGTGTTGCATAATTTATTAATTTTTACATTTTTATTTGGTCACATACAACCAGCTACTGGCATAGGGAGGAATAGCTACTGGCATTTCCCCAGGAGGCTGAGGGTGATCCCCTATTGTTGGAACACATCATCCAGTCCCCTTTTTGTTTTAAAACACAGGGACCACCTCAGTCTGCCAGTGCAGAGATGCCTACCCACTCTCTATGCTACGTTGAACAGTTATGCGAGTCGCACAACCCCCATCCTATCCAGGACATACATCTCTGGCTAAATCTCATCCACCCTACCCACATGGAGGTCATGCACCAACATGGCTACCTCGGGAACAGCGATGGAATCTAATCCACCAGAAACATCACACACTGCTTTTTGATACAAGGAGTAACCTTGTGCATCCAGTAATAAAAAAAACTGCCAAAAACTCATTTACAGAGTGCACTTTCATAGGATGCTTCTAGGGATACCTCAGCTGTGTTTTAAATGTAAAGCCATTCTATGAATTTTGATACATTTAATCTGGGAATGTGATAAAAGAAACTCTTAGTGAAATGGGGTTTAGTCCAGCACTGCAAAAAACACGAAACAAAAGGTTTGATGTGTCCCCATCTATTTACTTGTTAAATCGCTACCCAAATTATTTTTCAATGGGAAATTACTGTTAAATACTTGGTAAGGAAATGAGTCTTAAGGCTATGTTCTACATCTGAAGTTCCCTCCGTAAATGTGTGGAAGTGTTTAATCTTCCTTTTGAAAATGTAATCTCCAACACATTTCAAGAGAATTCCTTGAAAATGTGCCTAAACATCTTTCTGAAACCTGGTGCCACATAACTCTCCCTGTAAAATATGTGTTTGTTGTTCAGTCCTTGCTCTATGTATGTAAATATATTTGCACTTCCTAGTACTGTTTCCATTTGAACGTGGGTGCGACTCAGTATTGTTCATAAAACTAATTAAACTGAAAAATGTATCTTATAAAATTCATAACAAAAGTATCTAATGTACACCGTTGTATTTAATTCACAGAGGCAACAGCAAGACGAAGCCCACGAAGGCCCCGCTCGACCCACCATCCAGATCAACCTCTGGAGGTTAATGGAAAGCGGCACAGGCAGCCCCACTCCCATTAGGAATGCTGACAGATATTATGGTGAGTGGTTACATCACATTACTACTGAATTAAACACTAAAACACCCAAGAATGCAGTGTGAATTTTCACTTTCAGCGTGCAAAGAAAGAGGGCACTGAAACACTTGTCAAAATGAAGAAGACGGGACAGAATCCCCAGTAACGCATGTCAAGTCATTTAGGAAAACAAGGACTTTTGCCAGCGCAAACAGCACGTTTCATTTTAATGTCAAATGTGTAATTTTACGTAGAATATGTATTAAAATGTTCAACTTTTTCAACATTCAGAAGTAAATGCTAAAGACTGGCAAGCCACTTACAACGGACCTCAACCAAGCCGCCCTGTCACCACGACTTCCTCCACTTAACAGAAATATATGGCTGTTCGTTATAAAGGCACTTTTAAATTTGTGGAATTTCATTTTCTTCAGTTATACTTCACACAGGGCACAGACACACAGAATGAATTATTCAAGAACTAAGAGCATCCTCTGATGTTGAACATTAAGGTCAAACTTAAACTTGGCAGGGCAGTGGCCGTCAGAATTAGACTTCCAGCTTGAAATAATTTCTCTGTGACCAATTTGCATCCAATGTGTGAAGAACACCTTTGAAATTTCTGGTGCTAGGTGGCTTTTTTATGCATAATTAATAAACTATGCTTCAAAAAAATACTTGCATGTATTTTAAGAGTCTCTGGGTAACAACCAGACGTGAGGCTTTTTACATTTGCATCAGCCTTACCTTGCCTAAGGCCCGAAATGCCCTTTTTT
Source organism: Arapaima gigas (assembly GCA_900497675.1). Lineage (NCBI taxonomy): Eukaryota > Metazoa > Chordata > Actinopteri > Osteoglossiformes > Osteoglossidae > Arapaima > Arapaima gigas. Next base: position 134,948 of record UFQX01000783.1, read on the forward strand.
ATACTGACCTTTCGGTGGACTAATCAATCAATTAATCAATAAATGAATAAAAAAGAACAAAGTTAAAGAGTTCAAAGTACAGCATTTGTCTTAAGCACCGAACAAAAGGACTAAAACACGCTAGCACACCTAAAAAGAAACAGAGAACAAGCATTAATTTTTCTGCCTTTAAAAGTAAATTCACACATTATGGCTGTAGAAAAAAAATGCCATAATATCATTTACGTGAGAAGCTTGAGATCTGTAAGAGTTGCAATGACAGCAAAAAAAAAAAACTTAGTGCAGATTTAATATTAAAACTGGCTTTAAAATGATCCGGTGGAGAATCAAGTAAAGATGCAGCATGAAAAACACCGCTATACTATGTACACTATGTAATGAAAGCGTACACAGCATAAACCGTAAGGAGAAATTCCCCACCTTTTGATCATCTGTTTATGGATGCCCATTTACGAGAGTCCATTTTTCAGCGCACGCACGGACAACTCGATAATACCACTTCAGAATTCAAAGCAGAGATGTGGAGGGGAAAACTATTATATATTAAAACTACTTTTATTTTAACTACTGTACGAGGAATGCTGGCTAAATAATTGTGGGTGTAACTGCCCTGAGTCTGTAAAAGTAACAGCTTCTAGTATTAAACTGCTTTTACCTCCACATGAGGGACAATTTAAAAGGTTTATTATTAAAACACAGTCACGACTACAGAATGAACCTCAGGAAGCACCATTTTGCACCGAGGTGGACTAATGCCTTGTGTCACTTAAATTTGAAGCATTGAAATTCAAAGTTCTCACACTTCCAAACAAATGTTTTTAATTATATGTCTGGAATTTAGCCAAGACAAATGAAAATGGCAGACAGGGTTGTAAGCAGGGGTCAATGAAGGGAGGGAGTGGGTAAACAGGAGAGGAGCCATATAGTTTTCGCCACAGACACGCAGTACACTACCCTCCCCCAAAGATGCCCGAGAAGCAGGAGTGGGAGAAACATGAAGTGGCTGGCTTTCTCTCTGTGGGATACAGTCTCCTGGTAATGCAGTCAAGTGGTCCTCATGGAAATTAACCTCTAACCATGGAGCACTCACCCCTCATAAGCATCCTCTGTTCATCTATAGCTGCTGGCCAGTATGACCTAAAGGTCTTTGAATGTTCTGTCACTTAGTTTGCTGAACATGTTCATAATGTAATGGCACCAAAGTTGAGCCAAAGCCCACCTACAAGTACGAACTGAAGCAGTGGTTTTTGGGGTTGGGGGAAGCATATTAAACAGGAGGTGTCAAACTGATTAAGACCATATACTTCCAAACTTAAGCTTGTGCTGGATTGAGTCTTTTAAAACCCTTCTGTTTTACATGAGAAAAATACTAATCCTAAACTGTAGTGCACAAACACATGAAACTGAAGGGTGGTTTGGGAAAAAAAAACTCAGTCGAGCAACATAATAACCAACAAAGAAAGGTAGAAAGCGGTTTTGACAACACAAGGTCACAGGTACATATCCAGTTATGACCAGACAGATCATTTTTATTTTTCTGATTTTTCCATTTTATTAAGTAGAACTTCACAATCATTTCACCCCAGCTATTCATTCAGCTGTTGGCTTCAACCAGAAAGATGGAATAACTTTTTGAAAACAACAAAAAAAGCTTGAGCCATCAGAAAAGAACAACGACAAACTATGACAGAGTTCATCCAGAAAACAATACAGCTGGATCCAAAACTATTCCTTCCTACAAAGCAATATAAGAGCAACAATTCTAGGAGAATCACAGTACCAGTTAAAAACATGAATAACTGCCACAACTGCCATCTCAAACCCCAACTCCACTCAGAGGTGGTGGTCCCATTTAAGATAACAATGCTTTCAGCCCAAAGTCTCAGCTTTTTTCCCTTTCTTAAAAATAAATCTCAAACTTTATGTAGTGAAATAGGCATTAAACAGTAATGACACAATTACCGTTATCAAAATATGAATATATGGCTTTATATTCCCCATTTCAAAAAACCCTGGCACAGGCAAAACGGAGAATACATTTCAACATAAATATCTCAAAATAAACACTCCAAAATGAATCTTTGAAAACTTTTAATTCAAATGTTAATCAGACAATTACCCAAGGCAATAAAATACAGTATTTTTTTCCGTGGGGGTGTTTCCACAAACATAGCAGGTGGGGTTTTACGAATTCCCCTCTCTGCTGCCCCCGGTACATTCCTGTAAATAAAGCCACCAGGCCAGAGCAGGCAGCTGCAGACTGCTGCTTTGATCGACAGAAGCCAGATGTTTCACCGATTAAAAATTGATCCACTTTGGAAAACAAAAAAAAAAAAAACAAAAAAAAAAAAAAAACCACCAATCAAGTGAGTGAGATTTTTTCAAACATTATGGGCTACAGCTGCCAAATCTGGCAATGCAGTGCAGTTTCTGTTACCCTGGGTTAACCTCCATGCACCATCTTGCGTGTGTCACCTGGTAACCGGTTAGCACCATTCTCCTGTGGAGAACCACCTCAGTTGGAATATCAAAAAGTGCATCTTCAATCATTAATACTGATTTCTTGTGCAATTCATTCATACTCATCATTTATGTTAACTTACAAGTTTTATTATTAAAAAATAACAGGCGTTTACAGAATGCTGAATGACCAACCTCAAAGTTTATTGCAGTCATACCACCTACTAACCATAGATTTTCAGGTGTCATTGTGCCACAATCTCAATGAGCTCCCTAAAAAGAGTCTCAATCCTACTCTTGCAGGCATTTGGAGCAATATCTGATGTAAAACTGCATTTTATAATGTATATTGTAAACTGCACACTTACAACAAATGAACCTTACCTATAACTGTATGTTTCCTCTTGTATAACAAGTATACTTTGTTGCTGAACTCTTTATTACATTAATTTAAATAAGGAAACAATGCATTCAACATATCCAGTTAATCCAATAAATTTGCCAGGGTGGGCCAAGTTTTTTTTTTGCTGTCAGTGAAAGTTGGGCATCTTTATTGAAACTTCAAATGCATACAAAGTGTACCTAAGTAGCTACAGTGTTCATTACAAAATCAGGACCATTATTGTTTGCTCTTAACCTTGGGTGTTCAACAAAAGAAACTGTCAATATTCAGTCAATAATAGAATGAAAACATTTTACATGAATAAATAAAGAGAATAAGGAGCTCAATACACCAGAATAGGTTAAACACAGGTTAAAACATGTATTGAGTATATATGTGCAGGAAAATAATGCAGTGTCATGCATGTCAATATGCAAAGATTTGCGACGCAAAATTAATTTTTTTGTTTTAAATACATAACTGATTGCTAAAAGATATGTGCACTAAAAGTAATCTTTAAGCAGCAGGGGGCATGCTGAAGCAGATTTAGCCATTTCTGACTGACCTACAACTGCAACAATTGCAACTCAATGGACACTTAAATTCTTTTGCCAGTAAGTACTAGGAAACAGCCTGCCGCCCTTGAGTGACGCTGGCAGTGTGACAGTACCAGCCACTTTCCCATCAGGGTTTCCTAGTGAGAGATCTGTAGATCCAAAGACACAGGAAGGGTCCAGTCCAGACATATACCCTGCTGGTGTCGGAACTCGTGTGGACCACCAGAGTACAAGCATAAAAGACTGAAATGGCGGGGGATCTATAAAATATTAACGAAAAGTTGCCTTGACAACTTTTCTACTTTTAAGTAAAACAAACTACAGAATTTAGGGGGAAAAAAAAAAACTTCATGATGAAAATCATAGAGTCAAAGTCCTCACTATTTATTAGACAAGAAGGAACAGAAAAATAATTCTCCTTTGGCATAAATCTCATTTAGCAAGCCAGTTTTAAACGAAACTGCCATTCCAAAATATGGAGTCAGCTAAGCGAGTGCAAGTGTGGTAGAAAGAGAAAATCTCCAGGGGCCGAAGCAATCGGACGATCTCAAAATCACGTGGCGTCGAGTTTATCCCGGCGGGCGAGGCTAATTAAACAGTAAAGCTCTGCTCCTTCAAGCCCTCCCCAAAGAGCAATTAAATCCATCCCTGCAAAAACCCCCCAGTACCTGTGTGGGGGAAATACTGCAGGGAAGGGGGGGCTACATTTATCCATAAAGCAGGAAGGACAGTGGGATAAAAGGAACAATATGATGCTATTCTTCCCATTTTTCTTAATTACTTGAAATGCCATTGAAATTCTAAAATCCGACAAATAATCAAGTGCCTTAAATGAAACTATTGTCACAGATGTAAAAATCCAGCATATTATGGATAGATTAGGGAGCATGCTAAGAATTCTTGAGAAAGGAGCTTCAAATGAGCCTCACATAACCTGTACTCCCAACCTGCAGCTGGCATGGCAGCCATGAGGGAGGCACCAGTAGCTTGAGGAATAAATCTTTATATCTACTAAAAACTACTCAGATAACTGTTTCTGATTAGGAACAAACACATATACAGCTTCTCACAATTTTCATTTTATTTATATTAGATTACACACACACACACACAAGCTTCAGTTAAACTACACTATCAAGCTTCTTTGCTTCATTGTATAGTTATAAGATTCTCAGAGTATACTTCAGTAGGTTCTCAAGCTTTTCCAAGTAAAAGCTACACATTGTTTTTGTAAATACAGGGGTTATTACATTTAGAGAAGACATGTTCTATATGAAAGGGGGCTGCTGTTATGACACCAGGAGGATTCTTGTGAGGTGCCACTGTGTAATTCTCTCCATATTTTGGTTCCCCAAAAGCTGAGCTATAACAAGCATTTGTACATAGCAGCTTACAATGCCATTCGTCTGACTGTAGCAGAAAGCATTTTGAAGGCTACTTTGAAATGATTTCAAGGGTGAGGCTGGTTGCCCAGGGTTGAAATCAGATTCCATCCCACCAAACACTGACATTTAACACATCATAAGAGGGAACACTTCCAAGGCAAACAGCTCCATCTACCAGGGCTATCAACCTCTACTACCCCATGTGTTGGGCACACATAGACCAACCACAATAACAGATTACAACACAGATATTCTTGACCACACAGGATGACATCGTTCTCCAACTGAGCAGTAGAACATAAAAACAATTTGTATGGGGCTTGAGCCCGACAAATAGACTGCAAAACCAATATCGTCTCTAGAGGATGTATGGACCACATTACACTATCTGGCAAGCTGAGCCACAAGGGAAGAGAATCCCTTCAAAGCAGATTAAAAAAACTGATGAAAAATGCATGTAAACTCTTGCACCTTAGCAACTCCATACACAGAACATCTTTCAAACACAGTTGGAATGTTCATACTATAAATGAATGGTAAGGCATACAATTATTGCAGAAATTAATTCAAGTTAGACACAACGTTAGAGTTTGGACCTAGTTTAGTAATCTCACCATTAAAACCCACCTGACATTCAACACAACTTGTGACCATCATGTTGCACGTTCAAGTCCTTGGGGACATGAGCAACACTGCATTGAGTTATCCATCTATAGCAGTTGCAACTAAGCCACTGAATAATAATACAGAATACTTTTTTCAAGGGATTCAGACAGGAAATCCATTAGCATATAACCATAGTAATGAAACCTATCCAAGCATTTGGTTAACTAAAGGTGCGGCCATATCCACTAACATTGAAAAGCCCATCGAACCACTGAACACAGAAGATCATTACAATCAGCATCACTACATTCTCTTGTCATCACAGTTCTTGTGTTCAACTCCAATCACAGCTGGAACTGAAGGTCCAGATATGAAATGAAAGGGACAGGTACAGGAAGGACTGCATAGGAGGGTCCAGGGGAGGTGAGGTCGGCAGCCGGTTAACGTGAAAGGTCTAAAGCCGAGGAGTTATTCAGTTGGACCCACACCAGAGTCCTGATCCACGGGGGGACCCTTTTCCACGCATGTGTGTCACAGGGCCCCACAAGGGTGTCTTTACAAATGAGTGCAAGTCCAAGTTTCTATGTATGTGTGTGGTCTCCTAGGGCCACCCCCACTGCACATTGTTGATGGTATCCATGACAACTCCTGCTGCCTGGCTTTTTTCTTTCCCTTTTTGCACAACACTGGAAAAACAAAGCCCATTTTCACAGGCAATTTGACATTTTAGGTGTGAGCACAGGAGAGGGTGGGGTGACAACACAGAGACAATTGAGGAAAGGGGGGCCAGTTGGCTGGAGCTTTGATTCTATTTCCCATTGCTGGCAAACAGGTACAAGGCTCGTGCCAGTTTTTCCAATCTAACAGCCACCCTGTCACTTGCTGTCATGTGAGGCCTCTGTGACGCGTCTGCATTCCCAGCTTGCAGTCACACCACAGTTGAGAAACAGGCCGACTGCAACTGAAAAAAAGAGATAATCTCTGGAGCTCCTTGGGAAGTGATGTCATCCAGAGGAGGAGGCCTAGAACACCTTGAAGGGACTCCACATTTACAGACAGACAGTGACATTTACACACAGCTACATAAGGGAGCAGAACATTACCAAACAGCTACTTCCTGTGAAGCCTTCAGATACCGCAACTGATTCAGTACAGCAAAGTGTGCAGCAAATAGAGCAGCAGGTAGCATAGCACTCAAGGTTATAGATTCTTAATTCGAATGTTGATTCTTCAAGTCCCTAAAGGAACCCTGCTTTAGTATCATTAAGAAAGGCACTTAACCTGCACTGCTCCTGTAAAAATAGTCATTTATAATAATGGGTAGAAACACAGTAATAAATCACTTTAGATACAATGATCTTGTAAGTAATAAAGTTTCTTTAATATAAAAAAGTTTAAGATGTTGTAATAAATTATTCTGAATAAGACACTGCTACAAATCTACATAATGGTAAAAAGAGCAATTTTTGAATATTACAATTACAAATATACAGGATAAATTAACAGATATCCCACAGCCTGGGATGTAGCATAAAGCCCTACCATACCCACCTAACACCCCACCTATCTACCCCCCCCCCCAATACACCACCTTGTAAGCTCTTCACCAGGGTCATCAGGTAGGCACCATCCTTCATCAGCGTTTCGCTGATTTAGGCCCACGACACCTCCGGGTGGCTCAGCAGTGCGGCCTGGCGTCCCAGACCCACCCCCCCTCCAAGCTTACTAGGTGACAGGTCCTCACCTAACTATACTACCTCACCTTCCCCCATTCTAGTTGCGCTCTCCTCAACCATAGCCACTGACTACCCCTCTCAGCTACCTCTGATAATTCCTTTACCACTTCTCTTAACCTACATCCTCTAATTCCCAACTCAGTCAACAGCGCAGTAACAGTTTTTGCCGCAAAGCCTCTGGTACCTACCTCTACCGGTTTAACACGCCTGCCATCCTCGGCCACGAGCCTCAGCCACTAATTCGCCGTACCTCAATCCCTTCCTCTCATACGCTCCCTCCACGTCATCCTCAAATGGCACATATTTCATATCAACCATGAAATATGTAATGCTCACATACAAGAGGCAAAAAATGTGCCTGATTAAAGAGAACATGAAAAAGGTCCCTCACTTTGTTCAGGCAGAAATCTAAAGATAGCACCCAGTTCAGGACACAAATAAAAGTCAAATTAAAAAGCAAACTAACAGCCTGGTGCAGGCACACAACCTCATTTTTATATCTAGAAAGCAAGCAGGTGTATCCTGCAGTCCACACCTATGTAGAGCAAGTCTGTCCACAATGAGGACGATCATTAGAAAACTCAGCTTCAATACAAGGGATTCTTAATACTGCCAACAAACAAAATCAAGTTCACAGTTTAGATATGTACACATGCCTGTTCATTAAACCATATTTCCAACAGAAGAAAAACCAAATTCTGAGATCAGGTCCAGAACTAAGGATGAGATGATATCCAAAGTACACCAAATCTAAGTAAGGTTTTTGGGAAAGGAGTCTTTAAGGACATCTTCTGCGCGTCAGCTCTGAAATCGAGATAGGAAGCTAGAAGGACGAATCCCTCGACTTGGTGCTTTAGGGTGTTTGTTTTTACCCTACGCAGCTCAAGAGTATTAAGGAGACCATGTCAAGGCTGTACTTTATTTGGTTTTCCGTTTTGTAAAACTGTGTACAGTCGTTAAAAGCGCAGTTTAACGAAGACCGACAAAAACTTCGATCATCTGTCACTAGCGCTTAGAGCCATTTTAACGGTTACTTTGGCCCCCACTTCGAGTAAGACAACGCTTACAACAGGCAAAACAAAGCCTAGTGTTTATCACGGCGTTTCTTACATTTTATGGATGTATTTTGCCTCTCCGTGTGGAAAGGAATTCGGTTCCACATCCTGACACAACCAAGATTTCAGAGTGCTTCAGCTGCGGCTTATTTCGTGTTGATGTATTTCACCTTAAAGCTGAAGAAACACCTGCGTTAGTTTGAACGAGACGTGACGGTGGAGCCGAACTGCCCCGCGGGGGGCTCCCACCCAGGAGTGTGAGGTACAGTGAACAAATGTGAATACAAACATGCACGAAACAGCGATCTTCGTCCAACCATCTCTTCCCACTAAATTCGGACAATAACGGTTTTATTTTCCAATAGTGTTTGAGGACAATTGTCACGATTTTAATTTAACATTAATATTTGTTCCAGTTTGTCCGACTAACTACCCGGTAGCGGGTCAACCGCCCGCCAACCAGCGCGCCCCCCAGCCCGCGCGCCTCAACTAGAATAAACCCAACGGACTGAAAAACGCCGACCGTATCAAACTAGCGCACTGCACTGCGAGTTTATCCGTAACAAAGAGACCGTCAAGTCCTTCGAAAGGTGGTCCAGAAGAGAGCCGAACCACCCGAACTAGGCTCTACGGGCCCGCCTTTCGTCGGGTGGCTGCACCGTGCGCTCCTGTCGCTCTGAGCGCCGCTACGGTCTCCGTCACAAACATCAGTCGAGGGAGCGAGTCACAAAACGCTCGTTCTCAGACACCTTTTCAGAAAAACGTTTCCTCAACATTTCACTGGCTGTGTGACCATAAAAAAAATCTGACAACTTGGAAACATGCATACCGTTGTTATTTTGTATACATTACTGCTAAATGACTCGCAAAGTACCGAAGAACAAGCAAAACATTGACTGATGTTGAATTACTAATATACTGTTACTACCTATTTAACAGGGTAGGCGACTGTAAAGGTTATGTTGTGATTATAAATCTTAATTCCTCATATGTTTGTTTTTTTTTTTTTTATCTATACAATGTCCACACTGCATTTTTGTTTAAACTAGAGCTCTTACAGTGAATACTTATGAGGTAGTCTACCCAAGGCCCTAACAACGCAAAAATGTTATTCAAATCACTTTATTCAAATTCCTTTATTACACGAATTCGTTCGAATTCATTACTGGAAGTTAAATATGAAGTAAAGTTCTCGTGAACTGATTTTCTGTCAGAAATGCGCTCATATCGGTAACAGGGTTGGCAGATGCTGCCAGGCGCCAGGTTCGAACACATCAACCTGCTCGTAAACCATGACGCGCAGCTTTCTTTGAAACCCTTTTAAAAGTGTACAGTGCGCGCTTCTGTGCGCCATTAAAAGTTTCAGATTCTCCTATGAAACGGCGGACGGAAGCAGAGAAACGTCCGCGAAAACGGCTTCAAGGAAAGAGACGGGGAGCCGAGCGCGCAGTGGGAACAGTGGGAGCAGCAAGTGCTTCCAGCGCTGCCCCCAGCGCCGATCGATGACCGAAGCTAACAAAGACACAATAGGATCAATTACCGATACATATCAACACAAACGTGCCGCTGCAGCCCCGCAGAAGTCTCCGCAAACCGCCCGTTACACACTGCGCTCCCGCGGTACGACCCTCACACCGCGCATTTTCCACAAAGGTAAAGCAGCACTAACCTGGAGGCGCGGATCAAATTTCTCCCGATATTGAAGCATCGATCCCGCATCGGCGGCCATCTTGGGCTCACAGGAGCGCGTTTGTTCGCCGGCTGCGCTAAATACGCGGGATGGATTTGTCTCCATCGGCCGCTTTTATCAGCAATAAACGTCTCAATAAGGGAAAGAAACTCGACAGAAGTGTGAGCGCGGCGGCAGGCAGAGGATACGCGCTCTGTGAAGAAGTACAGCTGACCAATATGCGCTCCGAGGTCCGCGTTTCCCAGGCGCCGTGGCTTTGTGTACCGGGCTTTTGCACTTGACTTTGGGTCGGTAAACTTATCGATACTGACGTAACGTGCCGATCGATGCCGTCTGGGAAGAGGGGACGAAGCGATCGCGGATTCGCGTTAAAGCTGCACACACAGCAGCGGTTCGGCTCAATGGCGCTCATCCCCGACTGAGCCGGACCGCGGTACCACCGACACCTTCCTGGGTTACAAGTCTACGTGAAACATACTTTTGTTCTCGTGCATTTCTTCTTCCTCACCTAAAGGTGTATATTTCAGGCAAACGAAATGGACCCCTGGTTTTAAAATCAGCCCAAAGAACATGTTACGTTAAAGAACTTGTACGTGTCTGATATTAAGACTAAAAGTACTCTTAAGGTAATAAACGTGATTTACCCCTGAAGACCCCAGTTTCTGCAGTCACTGTGAAGGGGGATGGCCTTAGTTTGGTGTTCATAAATATATTTTACACCCGTCACGTTGCATTTAACACGGAGAATAGTTGTGGAAATAAAAATGCCGTCATGCTGTTGACGAACTAAACAAAATCATACCGGCAAATATATAACAGACATAAAACAGATTTCTACCTTCTTACATACGCTGTATGTCAAACAGTTTCGTTGTTCCTACAATTCATCCTTATCCAGGGTTAAATATTATATATGTTCTAAACATTTAAATATTTCCCTTAAATATTACATTTTAAAACTTTATCGACTTTTGTAAATTCATACCGAGGTTTCTATTCTTTACTGGAGATTAACCAGAAAGACGGTGCGAAAAGACTTTCTGCGCCCCCTTGTGGTCAGGTTTATTGCCTTGTCTGACGCAGGAGTCGCGAGCTCGTCTGTTTGATTCCTTTGGGAATGATCTCTTATTTACTACATTAACCTGCTTAATGTCTTTGCTTTTATAATTTATTGAGTCAGTCAATTTATAATTACCTGACATGCATAGATCCAAAGTACCATGGCAGGAAAACCACCGTCAGCTTTTCAGGATTTGAGGGGCAAATGATACTAGCAACAGCATTCAGAGGAATTATACTGACTTGAACACTGGGGAGGGACACCTTTTATGAGCCCAGACGTCTGCCTGGGAGGTGACTGAAGTGACAGTAGACAAAGGCTGATAGACATGCTCACGGTAGTTTGCAGATCCACTGTGTGTGAAGTAACAAGGCTTTACCAGCTCATCCTCACTGTGAACATACAGTACTGTGCAAAAGTCTTAGGCACGTGTGGGGAAAAATGCTATAAAGTGAGGATGGTTCCAAAAATAATGTCATGAATACTTATTAATCGATAAACCTTCTAAAAAGTGCAGGAGACAAAAAAAACCTCCATCAGATCAATATTTGGTGGGACCACCCTTTGCCTTTAAAACAGCATCAATTCATCAGAGTTGCATGCAGTCCAAGGTAGAGGCTGGTAGGTTCTTCCAAACATTTTGAGGAACTGGCCACAGTTCTTCTGCACACTTTGACTGTCTCTGCATGTCCTCCCAGACTGACTTGATCATACTGAGATCAGGGCTCTGTGGGGACCATAGCATCTGTTGCAGGATTCCTTCTTTTTGCTGAAGATAGTTGTGTATGACTGAAATTGGGTGTTTGGGGTCATTCTCAGACTGCAGAATGAATTTGGGACCAATGAGAAACCTCCCTGATGGTGGATAAGAATCTACCTGTACTTCTCAACAGACACTGAAGTTGCACGCCTAAGACTTTTGCACAGTACTGTAGCTTAAGGTGGTGGGAGATATAAGCGTGATATGAGGTAGTGTTGAAATGATGGACACATTCCCACTGCTAGCTGCCTTTACCTCAGTGGCACAACGACTGCCAGTTTTTGCCACTTGAGATGGAATAAGTGGGGACGTTTAAATCAACCGTTCTGAGAGACTATGAAGAGTGCTGGCTGGGAGCAGGATTCCTTTGCCTGTCGAGCAAAGGTCACGGATCACTTCTTTTCCCTCTTTTAGGAACACCATCATAACCTGGAAGTTGGGCAGAAACCTGCTTAAATTTTCCTGCCTGGATATGAAATGAACAGAATGAATCAAAATGTTTCCATGTCAGTCACCTATAAGGTCTATAAGTCACCTTGCCAGTAAGAAGCTGCTAGAGAGATACAAGTACACCTGTACCCAGGTATCCGAGTGTAATTGGGTCCTAGAAATAACTTGAATGCTGTGCAGTTGGATATTTCCAGTTTTTGGAGTTGGAGGTATTAGACTGATTCTGTGTTTGGATGTACCGTCCATTGCGGTTTGGAGTCCAGTTGAAGGGCTCCAATGAGTGAGATTGTTGAGCCTCCTTGTTGGGAGTTTGAATGAGACAGAACTGGAGGTGGGATGGCGGTGGGTTTATGAAAACAGTGCCTGCAGGAAGGAAATAGCTGGGTGTATTTGTGCGTATTTGATAGAGAGGTGTGGCCATGGGTCTGGTTTCTGGTTTTATTGTCATCGAAAAATTTGTATATATCTCATTATATACTTGTCCTCTGTTAACCTTGAAATGGACCAAAACTGGAAAAATCAGCTGACATTACTTATTCTGTTCTTACTTATTTTAAACTGTAAACGTATCAACTGAGATATTTTGAACTGTGTGCACGCAAAAATGTACAAAATTATGTGCTATTGGAGCAGCAAATGTAGCTGTGTATAAAAAAGGTTTCCCATCACATCTCAGAGTTTTTATAAGTCTACATTTGGAATAAAGGTAAGAAAAATTGATTTAATTTCACTGTTTTATGTAAAATTTTTAAGTTTTTACTTTAAATTATAAGTAACTGCAGAAAGTAAAGATTTATAGATGCTATTTTTTTAAGGATTTTTGTGTCTATAGGGTAACAGTGACCAACAAGCAGAAATTGCATGAGGGGACGTGTATAAAAAATGAATTTTAAAAACTGATTTCATAAATTAAACTTACTGTAATAGTCTGTGGATTGGCTTGAGGAAGACGTTATACTGTGTGTGTGTGTGTGTGTGTGTGTGTGTATATATATGTATATTCATACATACATACAGTATAACGTCAGTATATACATAAAGTATATAACATACGGTATATAATAAATGACATCTGTCATTTCTGACAATTGCTTCCACACAGACATACAAAGGCATGCAAAGCAAACAAACAGCTGCTATTTTTGCCTTAAACCTTTAAACTCAAAATAACCCAGGGAGCAAAGACAGCTGCCAGAATAATGGGGGCCGAAGGACATTGTCAAGCCAGCAGCACCACCCCATCTTTCAGAATTTTAATAATCGTGTATGTTTTTCGAAACTCTGTCTCTTGCTGAGTGCATTTCTGAATCATTTGTCTTATAAATATAAACATAAGAAAACATGAACAGATCTTTCCAGTTCCAAGTTTGACCGATAATGCTGACTGCCGCTAACTTTTTTTCTAAACAGTCCCAAAGGACCAGTAGTTTTTTTTGGCTTGGTTTCTCAGAAATGTATTCACTTTTGAAAGTGAAGAGCGGAAATCACATTATATAATTATATAATTAATTGGAACCTTAATGATTTTGATGTTGTTTTGATGCTGTTGTTAATAAACAAAGGCGCACAATGCAATAAGTGAGCCACTAACTTAATGTACTAAAATGCACTGTAATGTTAAAAACCGTTATTAACATTGCCACCTTTTTCATCCAATATCCTTATCCTCTGTATCCTTCTGAGGGCCAGTGGTCTGTTGCCTACCTCGAAATCAGTGAGTGTTAAGCTACAAAACTACAATCTGGATGGGATGCCAGTTGATGACAGGGTGGCTGCACATATACACAGTAAACACACACTTTGGAGTAACTGGTTAACCTGAAAAATGCGTCTTTGCATTGTGGGAGGAAACCAGAGCTCTCAGAAGAAACCCACCCACAGAGCCATAGGGAGAAGAAGCTTAACATAGACTGAGCTGGATCTGAACCCACACCCCAGACACTGTCAGGTGGTATCACTACCTGCTGCACCACCATTGTCACTTTTTATTCATGGCAAATAATTTAGGCACAATCCACAGAGGCGGACAGAAGGTTGGTTTAATAGATATGCCAGAAGAATTATTTTTTAAACAATAGTCCAAAGTGCCCAGGTAGAGGGCTTTACAGTTGTCAACACTGAAATTCCATGTGTGACAGCGGTTGTCTCTTTCCCTGATTTTTGGTTTTTTGTTAATACAGGTGCCAGTTATAAATGCACCAGCCTGCAGGAATGTCTAGATGAATTGCACAAGACACATGTACTGCTTAGGTCAGTTATTTTTGTGGGTAGAATTGGGACGTTTGGATTCCTGGGCCCTTCAGAGCAAAGAGAAACTGTAGCAGGACAACTACATCATTAATTGGTGACAATATAAAGTAATCCCTTTGTTTTAAAATCTAATTTGTCATTGAAAATGTGTTGGATACCACGTGCCTATTTCCCATTACTTTAAACGGAAAAATGAATAAATATTGTGCTCCCAGCTCATTGGAAAACACCAATATGACTATCAACCCATGAGTTCAGCAAGATAAAACACTCTAAACACCAGTTACCTAATCGGAAACACTGTTTTCATTCATTTGTATGTTTGCATACAAGACATTTCACATTTTAGTAACCCCAGTGTCACCGTGTTACACACGAGAATTGAGAGAGCACATGCAGTGGGAGTTCGGTGCTATGAAATGTTGAATAAAGGGAATAAAGACATGTTTCAAAATAACCCACTACATACACCTCTTTGTCTGACACTACAATCTGCATTTAAATAAATAGGTTTCCTTTAAAAAAAATGAAACATGAAGGTAAGGGAGTGATTGGGGAGGTGATAGTGCAGGTGCTTTTTGACAAAGCGAAAGTAGTGGAAACAGATGATACCACATGTGACTGCCTTCAGGTGAATTTGTAACTGTGTACAGTAGAGTTTATTACAATACATACAGTATTTTTGTTACGCTACACTGTACAGTGTTTGTTGATTTCTTACATTTATTTTATTTGTGTTTTGTTTTTTTATTTTGGATGAGCTCTGGATTAAAACATGTTACAGCAAAAATTTCCATTCAGGTACCAATACATAAGTATTAATTTTCAAGAACCATTATAGCAAAAATTTAGATATCGAGAGCTAAACGTAGTCAGCTAACAAAAGACGCCGTTGTCACCCTGTCCACCTTTGGTTTGAACCACAATTACTTTGACCATCAGCAGGTTTGGGGTTTAAACCTGTGAATGTTTGGTCATGCAATTCTTTAACCCAATGGTGCTATAATTAAAAATTGCTCCAACACAGACATTTTAAAAATTTGATTATTTTACCTTGTACCCAGATAGTGTTGGCAAGATAGTTAGAAACCAGTAAAGGAAGTGTGAACTTGAGCAGGGAGCTGTAGCTTTGTCAAAAGCTACTTATAGTAAGTGATGGTTGACTTTCAAAATATGGCTCTAGAAATAGGTGATGGATTCCCATGTCAGCAATGTCAACATTGAATCCACTTGAACTCTATTTTGCCATTTGATGCTCAGCAGGCAAACCTACTCTGACAGTCAAATAGCAAAATAGGGGTACTACCTGTACAGGGATCATAGGCAGGCAAAGAAAACCCTCAAAGATCTCGATCCCAAGCCTTCAGAGACCTTCTTGACTGTGTGTCAGTAGCCATTATCACTGACTACTGTACCTGAAATAGGGGTGCCTTTTGGGATGAGGTGTGGCTAGGGAGCATCTCTACTATTGGACTCCACACTGAGTTGTCATTCAGACCTTACAGCTTTTCTAAACTGGGTAAAGAACAAAGACTATTTTCAGGGGGAGTGGGGTGGAATGGTGGAGAGTGTTGACAGTACCATTCTGTAACCTTTCTCACCGCGACTGACATTCTAAACCAGTGTCATTCTACACAGCACTCTGACAATAGAACAAGAGGCAGAGGCCATCACTTACCTGTCACTTCCTAAAGAAGGCATGGTTTATTTATATCGACTCATTATGGGTAGGGGGGCAAGTGGAGACAGGTGCTGGAGTGGGAGGGGCAGGGGTACATAAGACACTTTAGACACCCCCTGTTGCTGAGACACATTTTGGGAGTCATTCTTTTGTCTTGCACATCCCAGTTTCAACTTCAGCTATGGTAAGTCACTTTGCCTGTACTCGGTTGTCAGCCCAGCGGCTGACGGAGTGGGTTTGTTTTGATCCACTATGTTGCTGTACGTCTGCAACAGTATACAGGCCTAAGAGAGGAAAGACAAGTGCTGGGCGAGGCAGGGCTCTCGGGTTTCATGTTTTTACAGTCTTTAAATTTATGTACTGTGGTTTACTTTGTTAAATGCATACCTTTAGGCAGGTGTTTTAAAGGGTGTATTAGCTGGAGATGTGGTTAAAGGTAAATGTAACCTTTATGGAGAAAACTTCAGTTTGTGCCTTGGTGAGGCACCAGTTCTGTGTGTTCTTAAGTAGATTTCTTGATTCGTTGATTTCTGAGGAAAAGTTCTTAGATCCTGGAGATGCCACATTTCTGCCATTGTCATTCAAAATCCTCCCTTATAAGGACGTTAATGAGCACGTATAGCAGAGCAGCGCACGAGGGCCACAAAAGCAGTGCTTTGTCTCATTCATTACAACAGCAGGGTACAGTAAATGTTGGTTGCTGTACGCAATGTCATAATTCCATGGGTGATCTTTCATTATCTATACATGCTATATACTGTAAGTTCAATGTTTAGAACTAGTCAGGTTATTTGGTGTTGAACATTACATTACCTTTTTTACTGCCAAGATCAGAAACTTGATCAGCAAGATCATCCACTCGCCTTTATTTTTGTTATTTTTGATGACTGGGGTTTGGATAATGTGGAACTGATCCCGCAGTGTTCTTTTATTTAAAGCAGGCACTTACCCACAAAACCCTTAATCCAAATAGAATGACCTTCTGTGTAAGGTAGTGGCACATCCCACCTTGCATTCACATATAGCTTTATTATGTGCAGTAATACTGACAATGGGGCTCATAGAAGACCTACCTTATCTAAAGAGAGGTATGTGGAATGCTTCAATACAATGGCTTTTTCTCCAGTAGCGTTTAATTCACAAGTGGTCTACATGAGGTTTCGAAGAAGCTCTGTTTGCCAACCCTCAGCCCATAGCCTTTAATCCAATGCAGGAGCTCACTGGATGACTTCAGGCCGTGCAGAACAACATGAAAGAGGCCAAGGATTTATTTGTTGGGCCAAAAGAGAAAGTCTGGATTCTAAATATTTCCTCAGGGGTTTGAGAACAGAGGATAAACTCTATAAACTATATTGCATGTTGCAAACTCTGAAATGAAATACTGTGTAGATTTACACATGAAGATATCCCCATTATATTTGTAAGATAGTTTGGGCTTAGGACTGAAAGGTACTTTTAGTGCTGTATGGGCAAACTTATTAACCGTAAGTCAGTTAAATGTCAATTAGGCACAATGTTAATCAGTACCTTAAAAGGTTCTAAATATTTGGGGGTTTCTGACAAAAGTTAAAGAAGAAAACTGAAAAAACTGCAGAATAAGTACAGTGTAGTAACACTTGGCATAAGCTGCAGAACATTTTTCTTCTTATCATCTTGTCACATTTAGGTAAATGGGACTGCAAAGCATTTGTCCATTCATCCTTTTGTCAACCCATTATCCTTAAGAATTTGTCCTGAAGAGGATCGTGGCACTGAAGAGTCTAACTGGAAAGCATCCTTTACAAAATCAGTTATTGCTTGACCATAGCTGAGTTCCGAGAAGAGAGCCAGTCAACAAGAAAGAAAGCTGTTAAAGAACACACAGAATCGTTGGCAGATTTAGTGTGCGGCAGTAATTTTGGGTCATGACCATCTCCCCCTTGTGCTCCCTCAACTCTCCAACACACGCCACCACAGGCACCAAAAAAAGCAAAGAAGAGAGCAGCAGAGGGAGCCAACTCCAATGTTTTCTCCATGTTTGAACAGGCCCAGATTCAGGAGTTCAAGGAGGTAAGTCCGTTTTTTGGCCTGCGTCAGACATTACCTGCCTGTCTAACTTGGTGCAACTAACCATCTGCCTGTCTGGACGTCGCTTTCCACAGGCCTTCACCATTATGGATCAGAACAGAGATGGATTCATTGACAAGAATGACCTGAGAGATACGTTTGCTGCTCTGGGTATGGACTTCACTGCTCTGTAGATACAATGCACAAAGCAGGATCAGATCAAGGCCTGAAATTCAAATGCAGTTTCGTATGTCCAGTAGGTGCAAGTCTGTGAGTTTAAGTAGACCTTCTATATATAAATACTGGACAGCATTTTTATTACAGGAAATTTAGATATGTTAGATAATATTAGATCCTGAAGTACAAGTAATTTATATCTTTGCTGCATATTTATATAGCGCACATTTGGGCTTTGTGCAGGGCGTCTCAATGTGAAGCAGGAGGAAATTGATGAGATGCTCAAAGAAGCCCCTGGTCCCATAAACTTCACTGTCTTTTTGACCATGTTCGGTGAGAAGCTAAAAGGTGGGTGGCACAGAAAAACATGGAAAGGTAGAAAACTCTGAAGACCCTGAAAAGACCTGTTCACGTTGACTCTAATGGTACCTGGGGTCTGTGAAAAATAAAGAAGAAAAGCTTTTGCTGTTGTATAACAGGAGGTGAGTCTGTTAACTTCAGTAATTGATATGATATTGGTGCTGGGATATAAGTAACACTCAGACCTGGTCCAGTAGTGCCAGGCAAACTAAAAAAATTGCCCACTAGGATCGCGAGCACATTCACTAAACCTAGGCATTTACCTGAGCCTCTGTTCCTCCAGGTGCTGACCCCGAGGAGACGATCCTCAACGCCTTCAAAGTGTTTGACCCGGAGGGTAAAGGGATTCTGAAGAAGGATTAGTAAGTTGCCACTTTTCTCCCACCCTCTTACTCAATTTATAATGTATGTATACAGAGACTCACTGTGTACTCCCTCTTCTGTGCCCAGTGTGACTGAAATGCTGACCACCCAGGCAGACCGATTCTCAGCAGAAGAGGTACCGTATGCCACATACAATGAAATGGCCAGCAACTCATACTTCTTTTAAACTATTCCGCTGGAACAAAATGCTACGTAGCATTGTAAAACATTGTACAACAACATGTAATTCAAAATTGGGAAATGTTAAGTGTTCTGTAACATTTCAATGTATTTCATGTAAAGAGAGTATTGGTGCCTGGCAGCTCACTCAGCTTTGCACTCTTTTCCCTGGTAGATGGAACAGATGTTCACAGCCTTCCCTCCAGATGTTGCTGGCAACTTGGATTACAAGAACCTGGTCCACATCATCACACATGGAGAGGAAAAGGATCAAGAGTAACTCTTTGGTTCTGCAAGCCAAACCCATATGTGTTCAAGCCACACCTGTTTCACCAGGCCCTTCTGCCTACCTTCTGTCTACCCCAGTGTGCTGCACTTTGCCCCAGTCCACTCATGTCAACTCCAGCTATGTGGAGACTTACACCAGTCAGTTCCGAATGGACAATGCCATAGCACGAGTCCCCCTCACTCTGGAGTTTGTCTCAAAAGAATTGACAAATGTAACATAATCCCACTATACAAAGTGCAAGCATGTACAATAAATCACCTTTGCTCTTTTTATGTCTGTAAAACCTGAATTTCATTTCCTTTTCTCCTTTGTGAGGTGCTTGGTCTAATCCCAAGCTAGTACAGTCTGCCAGCATCTATGATCTTACAAAAACTCAATATTGATGGCACAGTATGTATATATATTTGCACCTATGACATTATTTATTTATTTATATTACATGCAATATGTTTGATACAAGGAAATGTTTTTTTTTTTTTCATTTTATACACAAGCTTGTTTTCTTTGTCCAATGATTATGTGCTGACTCGAACCCAGTCTTCAGCTTTGGATGTCTTCCAGCGGTGATGGAAAGCAGGACCAAAGAGAGTCCTCTTGGCTCTATTCTGGGTTCATGTTTTCAGGAAGTAAAATAAATATAACACTGTTTTTGTAGGTGAACCTGGGGAAGGACATTCAGGAGTCAATGGCCATAGCACCTCATCTTCCACCTCTGTTCCCAGTGCTCTTAGCCTCACAAGGGGAGAAGCCTGTCTGTTCATTGGGGTCTTACACAGCCAGTCCTCATCACAAACTTCAAGCATTTTCCATCACCATCCATGGGTTGGCATGATTCAGAGAGCATACAGAAGAGTGAAAAGGCCTCATCCTTTAGTTATTACTGAACCATTAAAATACCAGTTTTAGTTTTGCTGCTGTTCAACTGTCTTCCCGGATGACTAGTAAATCCAAACATGCTGTAAGTAGTGATATGTACTTGAGTTTAAATGGGTTTTACCCATACAGCTACACACACACTTTGACCACTGCAGACAGCTGCATGTTCTTCTTATGCAACAGTAACAGTGGGCCATTGCTGAAGACGATATTGCACTGCAGTGTTTTTTAAATAACTGTTTACATATACTAGAGTGAGAGAATAAGCAAAAAGAAGGCAATGAACAAAAACCCATATTCTGTAGTATTAATGGTGACATGAAACATTTAAATTCGTCACGTAAATGGAGACACAATGCAGACGTTTGAAATGTATGTTATACACCAAACATCTTACAGTGAATGATTCGTCTTGCCATGTAGTGGTAAAAAAGGCAACACAAAAGTCTTATTTTAACCGCAATATTAAATCAGAGCTCATAGCTGTGGCTCCTGCACACATTCAGGCACTTAAACTTATCTCACTCTCAGTGAGGTTGGTTATACAGCTACAGTTCTGAAGTTTTTGGGTGACTATATGTTACTATTGCACCTGAATCAGTAATGTTTTGGATATTCTTATTTCATACATATCACGACAGAAATAAGAAGTTGCTACTTTATTGTCTGAGCTTCAAAACATGAAATATTTTCTCGGAACAACAGGCCTGGCTTAATTGTCTATCTGAGAATGCAAAAATCCATTTATAGTCTGTCTATATATATATATATATATATATATATACTAACCTATTTACATGTTTTATGCATTAATTGCAGGGATGTTTCTGCCCAAAAAGCCTCCTGAGCCTCCCTGAGCAGCTGCTATACTGACAGCAGGTGGGTATTTTGGGTTTGACATTTGATATTTAACAAGCCACAGCAGACAAAGACCCCATTTTATTTTTAAACATATCCACAGTGCCTGGCCTGTAATGTAATAGCTTGTTCAACAGACAATAGACTGCCAATAAATGATCCCATGATTTTATCTTCACTATTTGCTTGTGTGGTGAGATGCTGCAGCATGTACAAAAGGGATTCGCTGAAGCTTAATAGGTTATGCCATCTCCCCAAAAGGAATTGGGGACTTTCACCGTGACACAAGCGTAGCAATCCCAGTGTCATTGTTTCCGCTGTTGAATTCCTATGAGGACCAGAATTTCCACCAAAGACAGCCTGAATGTCATTTCAACATTTCTTTAAGCCAGGCAGGGGGAAATAAGGGGTTAGCTATTTCTGTACAAAATAAAACAGGTTGTTTGGTTAACAGTGAACTTCTGCACCTGAT
This sequence comes from Arapaima gigas, assembly GCA_900497675.1. Taxonomy (NCBI): domain Eukaryota; kingdom Metazoa; phylum Chordata; class Actinopteri; order Osteoglossiformes; family Osteoglossidae; genus Arapaima; species Arapaima gigas. Next base: position 156,641 of record UFQX01000783.1, read on the forward strand.
GTGCAGATGACCTGGGTGCTTGAGAAAGAACTTACTTATTATCATTCGCTGAGTTGTTCTGGAAGAGGCAGCAGGGCTCCTGAACTGATTCATTCTTTGTCTCTCAGTCATTGTTACCTGTGTGAGGAGAGCTGGAAAACCTGTGCACAGTGCTGCTATTCAGTGGACACGAGTGCAGACTTTATTTAAATTACTAAGTTGACTTGCTGAACTTAAAAACACGAAAGAGGGAGGTTAACCAGTTGCTGGTAATATACCTGGCTGAGCAAAGACACACCGAACGCAATCCCCAGATGCTGTGTCCCACTTTTTTAAGTTCTCCTTCATTGTCTGATGAGAAGTCAGCGTGGAGAGGGAATCAGACCGCAGTGGAGGCAGGGTTCAGGGTCAGTGTCTTGGAGCATGCTTCGTAGGGTTTCGGGTTTAATTTTCAACAGATATTTTTATCACTTCTCCCCAAGGTCATATACAGCAACGTAAAGGCACTGTCCTATAAATAGGATCCTGGGCACCAATGGGAACACAAATGACAGTGATTTCCTTGTTAGAGAATTTATTTGCCTACTTGAAATTCTTAGTGGACATTAACTTTCACATAGACTGGAGAAGTCCACAGCTCTATGCTGAGGGCCTTTCTACAGTTGCAACTTTGCTGTTCCTTGTCCGAGTAAAAGTTGACACACTAGAAATATGTTTGTCAGTGTTTTATATTAAATATGAATGCACTTTGAGTCTGTCTTGGTAGGCTATACCCATGTCAGCCTCGGCACCAGAGAATAACATGCCAGGAATATTCTAGTGAAAATGTGGAAGGAAGAAAAGTAATAATTTATACCAGCAAGCTTTATTACCCTTACGTTAGTAAAGTGTCCTTTGCTGTGTGTGTCATTTATAATTCCTGTTGCCAATTTCAGTCCTTCCTCCAGCACAGCCCTCATCACCTCCTTGGTGTGTGTGTGTGAAGTGGCCCATTTGTCTTCATGTTGACATATCATTTGGGAACTGCCTACAAGCACACTTCATAAATGTGTATAGCACTATGTGTATGTGTTTCTGTGTGAAGTGGCCCGTGTATTTTTATCTTCACAAACCAGCTGGGAACTGCCTGGAACTATTCTCTGTGGTGCCCACCTACCCAAGAGCACTAACAATACTTAATATACTAAATGCAACCACTTTAAAGATTTACAGTTCCATGATATATAATGTGTATTATTTACCTTTCCAATTTCTCATCTGGGCAGTGCCCTGCAACTCAACTATAATATATATTTAAATATACAACAAAGTGATTTGTTACTTATTACCTCAAAGATAGTAAACATACTTTAACATGAAAACATCAGTTGATGTGCAACAAGTTCTCTCATCAAACTGCAATTCGTTTGAAGACAGTGGTTTAGTGCGGTGTAGTTCGTGGTCATCGGCCACTCCAGGGATGCAGTTTATGCAGCACCTGTGCTGCCAACTGAAAAGTGACAAGTTAGTGTCAGGTCCTCAGACAGCCATATCTATACCAACCACCAGAAGACCTTGCTTGAAACGGCCAGAGCGATCCCAGCACACGTGTTGTTGATCAGTTATATCCAACTCAATGCTCATTTCATTGCACTGTAAGTCAGTCTAGAGCACTTCTAACACCACTGAGCTCATGTTGAGGTGGAATCCTCTGTCACAGGGATGCAGTGACCTGGGATTGTGTGAGCTCAAGTGATGGAGTTGTTTACAGTGAAATTAATGCTGTACAAAACAAATACTGAGATTGTAGACGCTGGTGAACTTTGACAAAGAGTTGAGGAAACAAGTGCATTCTGAGGTTGGTAAACACACAAGGCACACAAGAAAAGCAGAAGCAAAGCTAACTCAAGCAGCAAGGCAGAACAAGGTAATAGTACTGTGAGATTCCACAAGGGTTTCTAGCAAACAGCTTACATTTAAATTGTTCTTAAAAGTTGATAGAGAACATGTGTTGTCTTGCCCACTCAGTAATTTAAAACAAATTTTAGTTTTACTGTAGTTTTTTTAGATTAGAAAATAATTTTACATCAATGTGATGTAGTGGCATCACGTCCGTGGAGCTGTACCCGTTCTTGTTGTAACGCCGGCAACAGGAAGCAGACGAGTGCAGGTACAAGTTGTTGAATCGCTGCTTATTGTCGAGGGAAGTTCCAAAGTCGTGGTCACAGAACAGGCGAGGGTCAAAACCGGTGTAACACAGGCAGGGTAACAAACAGGGATGAGACAAACAGTGGTCAGATGAAGGCGGGGGGGGGGTCAACCACAAGAAAGACTAGCAGCAGACCCACTCAGACAAGTCATGGGCAACACCGCACACCAGCTTGTTGGGAAACACAGGTTTATATACTCCTAAGGGAAACAAGGAACAGGTCCCGGCGATCATGGAACCGGGTGGAGTAGCAGGCGGAGCGGGGGCGTGACACCTGTGCCCCGTTTCTGGGATGCAGCACAACACATAATCGTGTACTGGACAAGTTGTTTTTGATGTTGGATGGATGGAAGTATTTTATATTTAGTATAGTTTTGTGTGAGGTTCTTATAAAACCTGTTCCATAAAAAAGTGGCTAGAAATTTATTCAGCTTTTATTGATTTAACCTGATGTAAGTGACTTTAGAGTTAAGAAGAAACTGAGCTACGAAAAGACTTCTAGTGGATTATGGAATGAAAGCACCCGCAGCTTCCCAACTGTTTGCGTTTGCTTGAGTTTGAGTGTTATCGACGTCATTTTGCAAAGCATTAGACAGCTGATAAAATATAGGGTGGGGAAAAACTGCGAATAAAAATAACTAAATGAAATTGAGAAATAGTCTACCCTTAATTTACTGGATCTCAGTTTTACACATTCCAAATTTTATGGACCATTGCAAAAATTCCAGAAAAAGTAGACAAAACACTAGACGCTAAAAAGAAGAAGAAATATACCATAATATTAATGCAATGTGTTATAAATAGCTTTTTGGAGAAAACAACTTCACTGATGCATAAAATAATGGTTTAAACAAGTTTGATACTGTGTGAATGTGCATTACACAACACCGTAGTAAAATAAAACATGCATTTCAGTTTTACGGACTTCCGTAAAACCTTCTCCCCCATATAGTCTAGAAAATCAAGGTTGAATTTTACAGTAATCCCTCGGTATCCGAATCTAGCTCGTCTCTGAAAACACTTCGGGTACCGATTTTTTCCAGTATCAAGCACCTTTATCCCATCATTCTAAATGGGTAAAAATAAATAAATAATGCGCTACTAGACCATCCGAAAACAACTTATATAACGATCGAGCCGTTCATTTTCGTTAAAAAACACTTAATGTTGTCTAAAATTTCCATGTTTATAACGCGTTCTACAGTATGTCCCGTACAGGACATTTCACAGGTTAGTGGCCCCCAACGTCACTGCGTTACACACGAGATGAGACGGCGCATGCGCGGGGTTTAGTTATGAGACGTTGAATAAAAGATGAAAGTCGTGTGCCAAAGGAATCCTCCACGTCCACCTCTTTATTTGACACAACAAACGGCATTTAAATAAATAGGCTCATTTTATAAAAATCAGACATGCAATAACTGATGTGAGGTTGGGCAAAACCTGCTGGGAAAAAGCAAAACGGGTGGAACAGCTGATAACACCCACGTGCAGGGGGCTGGCTTCGGATAAATTCAAAACAGTACATTTTTTTAAGCTTCGGATAAAAATTCATTATAGCAAAATTTTCCTTTCGGATACGTAGGTACGTATTTATTTTCAAGAGAGTCATAGCGAAAATTCAGATATAGAGAGTTAGGACACCTTGGGATTGCAGTGTTTGTATGTTTTAAAAAAGGTGTAACTGAAAAGTTCATAACATGAGGAACCGCTGTATAAACTGTCACAAATTTTGTGACAAATTTTGTTAAATTAGGTGGAGATGGAACTGCCTGGACGCAGTCTGGGGATCTAAGACTTGAACCAGAAATAACAACTAAGATCCTGTCACACGCTTCAGATCCTGAAATGTTTAAAAAAGCTGAAAAAAATGCCATCAGGTCATTTCTGTCGAACTGGGTGTATGGAATGTATGAAATTGTATTGTCTATACACCCTACCCTCTTGCAGTTTCTTTAAATCCTTTAGTATATTGTTTTTTTCCTCATCAGCAAAATTCCTCTCTAACTTGAGGAGGTCTTATTCCTGAGTCATTTCCTTGGTGTACAGGTGCACTACCGTATTGTCCAGATTTGTTATTCCTGCCATTACTACAGGGAAAAAAACAAAACAAATCTGTCAGCCTTTGTCTAGTAAAAACATATAAGTAGGGTAAGTGCTGTCATGTGTGAAGAACATGAAAATGGAATATTCTGTGAAGCAGGTGCAAATCTATGCTTTAACACATAGCTCAGGCACTATGGGGCACCAGCATTAACCACTACAACACAATGTTGCCTTCTCCTAAGAAATCAGGCAGAACCCACATTTTGACTGGAGAAACTTCATATCTGTTATGTGGCAACTTTAAAAGAGGGACATTGTTTTATTTTGTTGCATCTCTTTTATTTTGTTCCTTTGATGTCATGCTGATAACAGCGCACATCTATACAAGGACTTTGGAGCCCTGCAGGGTGAGCATATTTTGTTCTAAGTTGCTCCCCTATTCTACTGAACAATGTGGAGGACTGACAAGCTTGTGGTGACGGTGCACGTCTTCAACCCCTTTATGCTAGTGGACATCGTGGGAGCTTTCCTCAGGAAGTTTGTCCATGTGTTTCTGGTACATGAGGAGCAGAGAGGCTTACTGGGCTTCTGAAATGGATATTGAACTTTTCTCATTGGTCTGTGTCCTGATCCTACAGGATTTGAAGGCTTTTACCATCCCCTGGCATACTTCACCTCAGATAAGGCTAAAGGCTCAGGTCAGCCTCCTTCTTGTCATTTGTGTTTTGGCCAGAGACATACAAGGAAGACATGCAGAGACATGAAGTGCCAGAAATGCATGAAAAAGGACCACCTGGCCAAAGACTGTGTAAGTCCTCGCCTCTGTGTTTGGTGCAGGGGAGAGGATCACATCTCCTGTGGCTGCCCCTTGAGGAAGTTGACCTTTGCTGAGACAGTGCGGACCAGCGTGACCACAGCGGAGGTCAACAGAGAAGCATTGTTTGGTGACATGGGCTGGCGGCAGGGGCTCAGGTAAAACATGGGTTGCCAGTGATCAGGACTGATGGAGCATCTTTGGCTAGCACTTCTGCTGGGTTCCTCACTGAAGGGGACTCTGAATCTTCTGTTCGCAGGGACAATGGACAGGACTTTGCTTTGGTCACCAGGAGGAAGAAAAGGTACAGAAGGGAGGCTGGGACTTTTTCTGCTGCTGCACTAGGGGAGCCAGAAGCCCCCAGAAAGGCTGAGAGGCTGACCGTTCCTACACCATTTTATGTGAACATTTTGAATTTCTCATGATTGACATGTCTCAGGTGGGGTCACCCCAGGGACAAAGTTTTTTGGAACAAACTGAAGAGCCCGGTCATGCCCGCTAGTTCTGTTCCCGCTGTCCCTGATTGCCCAGCACCTGTCTCTCATTTAGACCTATAAATACCCGGAGAAACCAACATCACGTCATGAAGTATTGCCCCCGTCTGTACCTTTGCCCGTGCTGATCAGTCCCTGGTTTTGACCCATGCCTGTTTACTGATGACGACTTTGGAACACCCTTTGATCATTAAACACATCCATTCATCCTACCTCTGCGAGCATCTGTGTTCTGTCTGCAGCATTACAGAATACTTCGCCCTCTTGCAGATGGCGGATATGGATTTGCTAAGTCCACCATTTCAGATCAAGGCAGGATCCTCGAGCAACACCAACAGCAGTTTGAGGGAGTGCCTCAGTCCTTGGCAGCCCTTGCTCATCAACAGAGTGAGCAGCAGAAGCAGTTGGTTCAGATCGCCGAGCAAATGAAGGAGTTAATGGCAGCAATTCAGGCTCCAGTGGACACCCTGACGTCACGAGAACCTGCGTGCTCCCAGGCTGAGGCAAGTCTTTCTGTAAGTAAACCTGATAAATTCGATGGGACTCCCCCAGCCTGTAAAGGGTTCCTGCTCCAGTGTGCTCTGTATTTTAACAACCATTCCGGCAGCTCGGATTGGGTGCGGATTTCCTTCATGATCTCCTGACTGACTGAAAAGGCGTTAGATTGGGCTACCGCAGTGTGGCCGAAATATCAAACTGGGACCTATCGCCAGTTTGAGCGCAAACTCCGAACCGTGTTTGACCACCCTAAGGAGGGTAGGAGTAATGGAGAACTCCTGTCCAGACTGCGTCAGGGCAGCTGCTCCGTCGCAGAGTATGCACTTGAATTCTGCACCCTAGCGGCCGGAAGTGGTTGGAATGAAGAGGCATTAGTGGTGACATTTCAGAACAGGTTAAGAACCGAAGTCCTGTCAGAATTGGCACGCAAGGACTCGGAACTAGGACTGGATGAGCTGATGACACTGGCTATTCGACTCGACCAAATGTTGCATGCCCGCCCTTTAAAAGAAATTAAAGCCCGGTGTAAGGTCCCCAAGAGCCGTGGAAACCGTTCGCAAGCATGGCAATGCACGAAGGGTAGAGGACTTCCCCAAGGAGTGGGGAGGCCATGGAGTGTGATACCACCTATTTATCACCCAAAGTGAGGCTCCACAAACTACACAATGGCTTGTGCCTGTACTGTGGAGATCCCGGCCACCTCTGACAGATCTGCCATCGACGCCCTCAGGCACAACTCAAGAGGGACTCGACGCCTCAAGGCCAGCTGGTGAGTCTGTCCAAGAGGGGGGGTAAGGGCCCCAGATCATTTACACTTCCAGTCATTCTTTATAACCCTGACCCTGTCCCTGTCACAGCCCTGGTGGATTCAGGTGCTGAAGGAAACCTCATACAGTCCCGCCTGGTTCAATGGTTGGGTCTCCCCACCATGCGCCTCAGCATGCCCCTGAAATTGTCTGCCCTGGATGCGAGACCCATTAGAGGGGTGTCGACCGTCACCCCAGACGCCCCGTCACCAGGGGCCGAGACTCTGGTGGTCAAGTGGTACTGGAGCAGCAGCTTCCTGGTGGACCTGGCAGCCACAATGACCTCCACCCACCTGATGTGGATGGATTTTAGTGCTCTACATTCAGAACTGATATCCTTCCTGGTGGTAGACAATACAGACAATTTGGTGGTATTAGGCCTGCCCTGGAGGCAAAAACATAACCTAGCATATCCTGGTCCCCTTTAGATATTGTCTCCTGGTCACCTTATTGCTTTCAAAATTGTCTCCATAGACCCCCTGTCTCTGTGCTGTTCACAACCATGGAGAGCCCTTCCATTGGCTTCGTAGCATTCCACGTGAATATGCCAATTTAAAAGAAGTTTTTAACAAGCAGAACACAATTAGACTATCCCCACATCATCCTTACAATTGCGCTGTTGAGTTGATGGAGGGGGCACCTCTTGTTAGGTCTTAACCCAGTAACACGAAAATTCCGTTACCCCTTGCCATTGGTACCAGTGGCCCTAGAGCAGCTCCATGGAGCAAAGTATTTTACCAAGCTTGATCTTAGAAGCGCATATAATTTGGTTAGAATCAAGAGTGGTGATGAGTGGAAGACGGCCTTCATCACTCCGAGAGGTCATTATGAGTATTTAATGATGCCGTTTGGACTGTGTAATGCGCCGTCCGTTTTTCAATCCTTTATAAATGACGTAGTTCGGGATATGGTCGGGCAGTTTGTGATGGCTTATCTTGACGATATCCTCATATATTCGTTGGATTGGAGATCTCATGTCACCCAGGTCCGTAAGGTCCTCTTGAGGTTGCTGGAGAATCAACTATATGTTAAGGGTGAGAAATGTGAATTCCACCTAGAGCGGATTTCCTTTTTAAGGTACATAATTAGTGCTAATGGCATCGTCATGGATGATACCAAGATTGAGGCAGTTCTGAACTGGCCAGTACCCCGTAGTATTAAGGATCTTCCACCTTTCACTAATTTTTATTGATGATTCATTAGGAATTTTAGTGGAATTGCGGCCCCCCTCATGTTGATACTTAAGAACACAAAAGGATCCCAGAAGGTGCCATGGAATCCCCAAGCAGAGCAAGCATTTCTTAATCTTAAACAAGCGTTCACCAAGGTGCCCGTACTACAACATCTGGATCCAGCTAAGCCATTTATAGTAGAGTTTGCCTCAGACACAGGCATAGGCGCGGTCCTGTCACAACGCGTAGGTAACCCTCCGAAACTGCACCCAATTGCATTTTATTCACATAAGCTAACCCCAGCAAAGAGGAATTACGGGATAGTAGACCACGAGCTACTCGCCATCAAGTTAGCCTTAGAAGAATGGTGACACTGGCTAGAAGGGGCTAACCACCCCTTTCAGGTTATAGCTGATCACCGAAATCTGGAATACTTGCGTGATGCTAAAGAACTAAATCCAAGACAGGCTCGATGGTCTCTTTTCTTTGCTCACTTCCAGTTCTCCATCATGTATAGACCTGGCACCCGCAACACCAAGGCCGACTCACTATCCAGAATGTACAGCTCCTCTTGTGAGCCTAGGGAGGAACCGACAGCCAACATCTTTCCCCCAAGTTGCCAGGTCCCAGCAGTCAGGTGGGAGATTGACAAGGAGATAGCACGGAGATTAGAAGCTACTCCAGTCCTGTCCCAGTGTCCGGCTGAGAAACAGTATGTTCCTCTGTCGTGTGGAGATCGGCTCATTACCTGGGCACATTTGTTCTTGACTTTGGGTCATCCTGGGGAGACGTGTACATGCTAATTGGTATCCCGACGTTATTGGTGGGAGAACATGGGGCAAGATGTTCATCGATTCGTGGCCTCTTGTACGACCTGCACGCAGAGCAAGACCCCCCAAGACTTTACCTGCGGGGAAGTTAGTTTCCCTTCTGATTCCTACTCGACCATGGTCCCATATCACAATAGATTTCATCACAGATCTTCCCCTATCTCAGTCGCATACCTGTGTCCTAATGGTGACGGATCAATTTTCGCGCAGGGTCCGATTTATTCTGTTGGAGGGTCTGCCCACCACAATCCAGACAGCAGAGGTCCTGTTCCACCAGGTGTTGAGATTCTTCGGGATTCCTGAGGACATCGTTTCGGATCGTGGGCCACAATTCACATCCCAGGTATAGACAGCCTTCTTTGAATGCCTGGGAGTTAATGTCAGCCTCACATCAGGTTATCGTCCCCAATCAAATGGTCAGTGCGAGCGAGTAAACCAGGAATTAGGTAAATTTTTACATTTATATTGTGCAGAGAATCCGTCAGATTGGAGTCAGTTTCTACCCTGGGCTGAAATAGTGCAAAACTCTTGTGAGCTCCTCCACCAGGCTAATGCCTTTCAAATGTTGCCTGGGATATCAACCACCCCTACTACCCTGGTCAGCAGTGCCTACCAACATTCCCGCAGTGGACGATTGGTTAAGACGGAGCGAGAAGGTATGGGTCAGGACCCACCAAAGGATAGAGAAGGCTCTTCAGCGTTACAAGGTCCAGGCAGACAGGCACCATCAGGAAGCTCCTGTATTTCAACCAGGAGACTGTGTTTGGTTATCATCCAAGGACTTTAAGTTTCCTGAGGGTTGCAGAAAATTACAACCTAAGTATTTAGGTCCCTATAAGGTGCTAAAACAGGTCAATGAGGTCACGTTCCAACTAGAATTACCTGTCAGTATGAATGTGTCTAATTCTTTTCATGTGTCTCTCCTTAAACCAGTCATCCCGGGACCGCTAGATGGGGCGTTGCCCGACGACCTGCCACCCCCTCCAGTGCAGATAGATGGAGCACCAGTCTATGCCATACGAGGGTTGCTGGACTCCCGGAGAAGGGCTGGGCAGCTTCCAACCTGGTAGACTGGGAAGGCTATGGTGCAGAGGAGAGAAGTTGGGTGCCTGCGCAGGACATCCTGGACCCGGGTCTGATAGCCAATTATCACCGGGCCCATCTGGGGAAATCAGCTCCCCGTCAAAGGGGGCGTCCCTAGTAAGAAGTCGGCTAGTCGGCCTAAGCTGTCCGCAGAACTTGACGCCCCACCTCAGCTGCCCCGGCCCCTCGACAGTTCCGGTCCTCAAGCCTCGGCTCCATCCACTGGGGGCGTGGGTGGTGGTCGTCCCAATTGTTCTCGTCCCTCGGACGGCTCAGACTCCTTGGGGGGGGTACTGTCATGCCCCCTGGTTCTGTTCGTGTCGCCCATGATTGCCCAGCACCTGTCTCTTATTTAGACCTATAAATACCTGGAGAAACCAACAGCACGTCGTGAAGTATTGCCCATGCCCTGCTTGCACATACTGAGCATTTTCTCTGTCTGTCTTTCCGGTAATCGACCTGTTTTGTTCTTTGGCTTTCGCTTTCGTCTTGCCCCCCGTCTGTACCTTTGCCCATGCTGACTGATCCCTGTTTTGACCCATGCCCATTTACCGACGACGACTTTGGAACACCCTTTGATCATTAAACAAATCCAGTCATCCTACCTCCGCGAGCGTCTGTGTTCTGTCCGCAGCATTACAAGCCCCTTCTGGGTACTGGGGAAAAGTGGAATTTGTTGGAAAATTGTTTTGAAAATTGTTGTATTTTATATTTTTGTTGTGGAATTTTATTGTATTTTTTACTTTACTTGTGGCTTGACAGATATTTGGAAGAAATGTTTGGTATCATTTGAAATATTATGAAATGTGCATTTTTAAGATTCTGTTTTATAGATCCTTTTAAATTGTGTTGTGATTTTAAAATACCAAAGTTTTATTTTTGGAAGGAAAATGTAATGAAGGTGAACCGTTAATAGTAATGGTCTGTTGCCCAGGAGATGTATTGTGGTTTATTATTTCTTAGTGTATTTTATATTTTAATGGATTGTTAATAAAGTATTGTATTGGTTAAAAAAGTTGCATAGGGGATATAGGGATATAGGGTATACTCACCCCATGCTTAGAAGCTCTTAGTTTTATCAAATAACTATAATAAACAATAATAATAATGAAAATAATCAAAAAAACAATATTAATGAATAAATTTATAAATAAACCTGAATTGCTTAGTTGCTTAATCTCTAAAGCTCAATTTCTGTTTGTTTGTGCATTTGATTGTTTGTTTCCTTGCTTGTGGGCTTTTTATGCACAGCTTTGTTTTTCAAGCCACTAACTAAAAATCTGATACACAGGAACTTTTGCACTTTTTGCATAGTCAAAGACACACACAAACACACATATACATATAGAGTGCTACATATATTACTGATGTTTGCCTCTGGGCAGTTCCCAAATAATTCGTCAGAATGAGGACAAGTAGGCAAGTTCTCTGTCTCTCACACACACACACACACACACACGCATGTGGGCTCATGAACACACAGCACTGCACATATTGATGTGTCTCCAGACAGTTCCCAGCTAATTCATCAGAACGAGGAGAAATGGACCAGGGCAGGACTCAAACTGATAACAGCGAGTGGTGACAAGTCTGGGGCGCTGGAAGAAGGACCCATACTGGTGACAGGGAAGGATGAAAAATTATGCATTACACACACAGCATTGCACTTATTACTAATATAAGGGTAATATAAGGGTAGTAAAATTTGCTGATATTACTTTTTCTTTTCCACTTTTTCACTTGACGTTCTCTGCATTGTTTGTCTGCTTGACAGCAATAACAATACTTATCTACTAAATGTAACTATTTTGAGGTTAATACAATGTAGTGAAATATAATGCACTTTTTTTACCCTTCCATTCTTTTAATGCAGGTTGTGCCAGGTACCTCAGCTAGTGCTTTGGTAACTAAAAGTAGTGTCGTGTGTCCATACTGTGGCGTGGAACAGGCTGTCACCTTTCTTCAGTTTTCAGACATGGGCCACCTAGCACTCTTTCCCCAGCAGGTGGCGCTGATGATAAACTGTCCCGCTTTTTAGTGCGTTTCTTGTTTTTTTCTGCCGCAAATCTTGGGTTTATTTTCATTATAATTAACGTACACATATGACATATACATGTAGACATTTCATACTATTAATAATCTCACTGTTAATTATAAGAATCATTTCTCAGAAGAAACTTGTATTATATACAGTATGAGTATAAAAATATTTAACAAATTTCCAAGCTTGTCTCTTCCGGGGTGTAACTGTACAGTCTTACACCTGGTGACTCCAGGATAGGGATAATGGATGGATAGATGGATGACTTTTCCTGCTGTATTTTAGTAAAACATCTAAGGCATTTTATTAGATTATTATATTATCACATAACTTCATATAATATTTTTTGCAATTTTTGAAAAAAAAGGTAAAGACTGATCTGTGGAATGGATTTTTGCTCTACAGTCAACCACAAACATGCCAAACTGTCAAACTGTCTGCTGTATTTTTCCACTTTATAAATGTAACCTTTTTTTGCTCTGGAACCTCAGTGAAATTACTATTATGAGTTAACAAGAACATGTGAAAATATGTACTGTAAACCGATTATTTGAGTAACTCTGCATCTCCTATCAATACAGAACTGACAGGCATAACAAGTGTCCACCTCAGTATCGATACAAACCTAATGTGCCCCTCAGCAGTGTATAATTCCACTGAGTTCCCTTCAATACCCAAGAAGCTGTTACCTCCTGATGGAAAGAAATAAATAGCTGTCAGTACTTTAACTGAGGGAGCGAAAAGATATACAAGCCTGGGATTAAAGAGCAGAATAAACAATCCTCTATACAAATTAAAACTGAGATTTTGGTGTTTTTATGTGAGCCTGAATTTATTGCCATGTGTTCTGAGCTTATAAGACACGAGCTGTTTCCAAACAGTGCTCATTTTAAAGCCACTCCAAAAACCTGTTAGATTATCTTTTTACATAACCTACCTCTGTCTTTATGAGGTTATTAGAGTTCATTAGTTCATATCTCATTTGCTCACAGTAAAACTCCAAGCCCTGCTTTTATCTTTTGTGTACTATGTTTATTGCCATGGAGCGGGGCTGTCATATGTACACTGGAAAAGCTTTATCTTTCATGTTACTGTAAAAAAAATGTAGCAAGTGATCTATATGGCTTTATAATTATGCTAAATTTTAACAGTTTAAATAAAGTTTGCACGTTATGAGCACAGCTGAGGAAGCTGTAACAGACCGGCCCATCACAGCAAAAAACCCCACTGGAGTCTGACCTTAAAATATATTTTGCATATACTTTCTAGCGGAATAACATATATATGGGGACATGGCCAGTAGTACTGCTGCCTCACAGCACCTGGGCTGTTTTGTTATAGGTTTGAATCCAGTTCATTCTTGATGGAATTTGCATGTTCTCGTTTCTGCATGGGTTTCCTCTGGGTGCTCTGGTTTCCTCCCAGAGTCCAAAGACGTGTTTCAGGTTAATTCTTTGGGCTGGTTACTGTAAACTTCCCACTGTGTGACTGTCTGTCTGTGTGTGGGGGGGGGGGGGGGTACCCTGTGATGAAATGGCATTCCATTCAGGATTTAGTTTCCTAGCCTAGCACCCAGTGGTTCGGGCTAGGGTCGGAATGCTGTGACCCTCTCTAGGATATAGCGGACAGCAAGATAGATGGATAGATGGAAAATATATACGGGATGTACATATTTGTTTATTTCACGCGTTTCTAAAATGGATGCTGAATGAAATATTTAAAACATACCCCCAGTTAACTCATATTTGTACCAGTTAAACGTAGCATTATGTAAAAGATAAACCCACATAGGTCCATATACCTGCACTAGCCTATTTAAAAACGCACCTTTTTGCCCGGTCGGATGAACAACGGGCAGATCGTGTGCTTCGTCCGCATTGCGCCCTCTGCCCGGCGCAATGAGTCCGTCTGTGCCGTATATGAGGTTTTAAATATCACTCCGCGGAGCCGGCGTGCGTAGTCGCTGTACAGCATAGGAGCGATTGGAGGCGTGGAATAGAGCCCTCTCCAGCGGTGTTCGGTGGTGCGCGGAGTCCCTCTTAAGGAAGCTTAAATATTTTCAAAGATAACCATTCCTTTCCCTGGCTTTACTCCTTAGCGATTGTTTTTTTTTTTAATTTTCATTAGCTGGATATGGCCGATATCGATAAGCTTAACATAGACAGCATCATTCAGCGCCTTTTGGAAGGTGAGCTCCTCTGTGCTGACACGAAATGTCGACCATTTTGCTAGGTAACAATGTGATGTTCCCTCGTGGTGGGATTGTAATTCAGTCATTTCCTCTCTGGGCTCCTTATTATATTTCCCTCGTATTTTGACGTATTTTGAACAGCGTTACTTAGAAGGTGGTTGTAAAGTCGTTTTACCAACGCTGTTTGACTCAGGGCGCTGCTACGCTAGCTATGCTAGTGACTGCCACAACTTGCTAGCTACGTTTCTATAAAATGACGAACTAATAAAGTACTGGCAGCGCCAAGTTGGTTTTTCGATTAAATGTGGTCCTCGGAGGTGGCGTCCTTACAGTGTAAATGGTTTTTTTATACGCCTGGCTCACTAGTTTAGCCTGATGCTAATAGTTGCGCCAGCAACTCGAAACACTGTATATTAGATGATCTCATATTATCCGTCTTAACTGCCAGTCACACCCCGATATGCATTTTAAAAATAGCTAGTTTTGTATTTGTGCGTTTTCTCGCTTTTTTACCGGTATGTTTTTAATTTGACGTTGGCCATCTCGCTAGCTTCGGTAAGTGAAAATAACGCTGAGGAGCGATTCAAGTTCAGCTACGAATTTCCGCCTTTCTCGCGTGAAAGACAAGAAATACTTATGTAGAATAATAAGTTGTTAATGTTTGTTACTCATTTGTGGTTATAAAACTTTAACAGCGGGACGGAGAGGTGCCGGGTCACTGTTGGTTTGTCTACGGTAGAAAACGACCCAGTTTCTCGGCCTCGTTTCCGCTGCTGCTCGCGCGCCTCGCTGCCGAAATGGCCTCGCGCGCTGCTCAATGATGTCCTCCTCGTACCGCCACCAGAACGCAGCCCTGAATCGGTTAGTTTCATGGTGAACAGTTCTGGTCCACGAAGTGTATCCCTGTGGAAATAACTCACATAATGCTGTTTTTTTTTTTTTTTTGTCTGTGGAATGCGTGGTGTTTTGTGACCATTACTTAATTATTTGAAATTGCTGTAGGTCAAGGTCTTGCAGTAGTGTAACGTTTCCAGTGACAGAATGAAGCCTCTGTCTGTTTCTGTAGATTTCTTCTCAAGGAAGCCAGCTTTGACCATTGACATTCGAGATAATTTGGAAGGATATTTCTGTGTTTATATGTTCAACCAGACACGTTCCCATGTAGTTTTGTTTACTCATAATTTGTTGTTTTAGTACAGACTTAAAGGTTTGGCAAATGTTGGAGTTATGTAGCATTATTTTATCCCTAAAGAATGGCATTGCAAACAGTTCAACTAGTTAAAAATGCTGTGTCTTATGAAACCATTTTCTGTTTTTCTGTTTAGATTTTTATTAGCTTTATAAGTAGCCTTAAGTCAAAGCATTATACAGGCAAACAGTACACCCAGAGATGTGGAAAATGGCCACATACACTAAACTCACCCACCCCACCCAACCCCCCCATGTATCGCAGGTATGATTATGTAATCTTGGCTTCTTCATCCAAGCTTTCAAGTTTCATTTAGTTTTTTTCCTTTTTTTTGTAATCAGACTGGTTTTGTGCATCATGTGAGTCCAAAGTTCTTGGTAACAAAGTATGTTGGACCCAAAGTCTGGTATCAGTGTGATTACCTGGGAAACTTCTTCCTCTTCTACTGGTATTGGTCTCATTTTTATTTACCTTATTTTTTCCATATTTAACACTGCTTTCTGTTTAAACTGTTACGTCTGGTGGTGAAAATGCTGCTGTATTGGCTGTTGTACTCTCAGGAATCATGTCACCCAGACAAAGGAATGTACTTTGGTTTGAACACTTACTTATACTGAAAGGTGGGGTTGTTTCTGGGAATTCATTTCTGCTGATATGCCAAATTCAGTCTGCTGTCATAAAACTGGGAGTCAGACTGTGCTTTTTCGGGGCTTGAGCCTCGGGCTTGAACACCATTGCCTTTGCTGTGCTGGCAAGTAACCCTGTGCTTCTTATGGACCTTTTCGTTTGTCTCAGAGTAGGTGCATTAAAAGGACTACAAAGCAAAGTGTTTGTTTTTATATATATATAATTTTATTTATTTGCCAGCAGTTTTATTTGGGAAGAATATTCTGACAGTTGTCAGTGGTACATAAATAAATAGCTGTTTTATGTCTACTGTTGTATAATTAGCTCATAAAAGGCTTCTCCTGTTAAACATTTATACTCATATACATTAACTCTTTCAGGTTTAAGCAGGGTAATTTTGAACTTATTACTCTGCAAATGAATTAAATAACTTTAAATGGTCATTGTTTCAAATTTTGGTAATTACTTTCCGATTATCCTTAATCACAAAATGCAAAGTTACCATTATGGCAACGCTGAGCAGTTAAGTCAATATCTTGCGTGCATGAGAAGGGGTTAAAGCTATAAAAAAAATTCTAAAACCAAATACTTTTCAAGGAATATTCACTGTTATACAGACAAATGTATTTAGCAAAAGTCTTGGTGCTAGGACTGAACACAAACTGGTGTTTTGTTTTTTGTTTTATAAATAATAAATATTTTGCCACTTTCCACCTCACACCATGTCTTTTTGGTCCTTTTATTACTTAGTTGGGTGTTATGGCAGGACTCATCTCTGGATTTACACCAGCAATCAAGTGTGTTTTCTTGGCCATTATGTTTTCTCCACATCTCTGTAAGCAGACATTGCTGGAGAAAGAGAGCTGAATAGCTTCTGGTACTTTATCGCCTGCTCTCTTGCATTGCATAATAACTTGCCTCAGTAGAGTCCTTGCTGCCGTTGCTTTTCCATTGCTACTACAACTATCAAACACTTTGTCTTCTAAATACTCCAGTCAAATATTAACTAACTGAATTATGACAATTAGTTGAATATATAAGTAGTCTTTTGCGACAAAATGGCCACTGAGTATTTTTGGAACCATTTTTGTGTGTTTGTACAATAAGAGTAAGCCGTGGTTGGATGAATTCATGTGACATTTTTTCCATTGTGCATTTGAAAACTTTTAATTGTCAAAATTTGTACTTTTCTTACAGTTCACTTTCCTTTCATACTAGGAACTCAGGAGCCTAGCAGTTGTTGTGGGTCATCTTATTTCTTAATTTGGTTTGAGATTACACTTAGCTTATTCCATTTTCCTAAATGAGTCAGGAGCCTATATTAAATTGTTAGATATCAGATTCCATTGAGCAGTAAATTATTTGGATTTGTTCCTTAGATGAACAAAATTTTTGTACAATCGTTCAGGAACTTGGTCATTTTTGTTGTGGATTTTAATATGGAGAAAATGGTGTTTTGCTCACTTGGGCCTCACTTTGTGTTTGTTTGTATGTGGCATTCTTACACATTTTTTAACAGTCCTGGTCTCAGTTATCATCTATCTGGAAATTTTGTTTAAAACAATAAAAGAAAAATATAGTGCATGTAAATTTTGTAGACTGTTTATTGTATGCTGGCCAAAAGGCTAGTATTGGGTAAGTAATTCCAGAAGTTGTGCGTCTTTGTCTCTGTCTGCTGGCAAAATACACTTTTATTTACACTAAACTGTCATTTTGAAGAAAACTGTCTGCTGAATGAATGAATTTTAAATGTATTTATAAAACATTGTGATTTCATTCAGGTTCATTTTTAATTTAAAGTCAGTAACAAGTGAAAAAGCTATGGTAGTGCTAAAACAAAATATTCAAAAATAAAACTGAAAATAATAGTGCAGCATGAAAATGTGACACTGTACTCTATTGTATATTGCTGTTTTAACATAAATGTGTGAAATTTGTGAAAATATTTAAGAAAGCCCTATTACACAATATAACATTCAAATTGACTCATGTTAGTTTTGACCAGTTGAAACTTGGGTGCTTTTTTGAATATATATACATTCTCATTTTAAATGCTACGTTAACCATTCTATCTAACCTGCCTGCAGAAGTGTAAACTGTTTTGCCCTTTCACTTCAACAGTGCAACAAAACTTCTGTTTGTTGTGGGTTAATTTTGTAGTCTGTTCAGATAAGCAGGCTTTGGAAGTCCATCACGTTTAATGTATTTTCCTACCCTTGTTTAGCTGCATGATGTTGGCAAATTGCTCATCCAGAAATATAATTTATTTAATAGTATAATCCACCACTGGTGTTCCATCTCTCCTGCCAGTGCTGAGAGCTTATTCTGCTAGGACCAGCTTATTTAACCAGCCATCTCCAGAGATGAAAAGTGCAATCAGTTGTGATCATTCCCACAGGAATCCAGCTCTGTAGATAAACCGCTGACCCAACAGATTTGAAAGCTTGTTACGTGTATGAAGGGCATCTAAAAAAAAAAAAAAAAGTATCCATTTGCATTGTTTTGTTTAGGGTTCAGGATGAATCCAGACCAAAGTAGTCTCACATGTAATCTGCTGATTGGTGTGGCAATGAAATTATTGCACCCCTTTTGAGTGCATCTTTCCATTGAGTTTCCCTGTGATGTTGCCAATGATGGGGTGGGTGACAGTGAACCTTTCACTTTAGATGGTTACCTAAATTTCATTGATCTTTTCTATCCTGATACAAAAGTTGACCTTAGACAGTTCACATGAGATTGGAATGTTTTGGGGCCCAAGTGGTGTGGGTTTCAGGGTTTAAATGTCATGAGGAAATACTGACATGTCAGTGTTTGGGTTTACGGTGGAGCAGATAAGTTGCTAAATGTTTAATTTTCTATACAGTGAGGGGGTCAAAGCCAGGAAAGAATGTGCAGCTCCAGGAGAATGAAATCCGAGGACTGTGCCTGAAGTCTCGGGAGATATTTCTCAGTCAGCCCATCCTCCTGGAGCTGGAAGCACCCCTCAAGATCTGTGGTAAGTCTTATAAAAAGTCATCCTGATTTGTACAGTTGTGATATATGGACATGTACTGAAAAACATGTAAAGAGGTCTTAGCAGGGAAAAGCTAGCTGAAATTGGTAACAATCATGAACTTTCTTCTGGTTACAAGAAACTTCATAGTTGCTTCTGCTTTGACGGAGGCACTATGTATTGGCTAAATATTGTTTGTTTTGAATATTAAGTTGCCATGAAGATCGTGCGTGTACTAAGCATATTATGTTAATGCTGTAGGCTGCAGTATTCTCTAGTTATCCTGCCTCTAGATCAAACCTCTGTCCCTCTGGAAACAGTGGCTCAGAGCTAATGCACCCCGATTATGTATGTTTTCACTGTAAATTGCAACTTGTCAAGATAAGTACACCGTCTAAAACTTTGGGATTGGTGTTTTTAGATTTTAAGATGATCCAGGTCATTGGCATACTTTTCTAGTGTCATTTGTTATAATCTTATTTTGCATGCATACTGTAATATAACAAAATCAAACCGTTTATGCAAGATTATTATTTTGCAGAGTTTCCGTAACAATTTTTGAAAATGATTAGAGCTAAACTTTTACCTGGTAGATGTCATTCGTAACACATAATATTATTGTCCTGTTATTTCACGATTACTGACAGGCTGTTGTACAGTATATTCTCCATTATCTATAGCAGTGTATCATTAGGGACAAGCTTGTCCGTGACTGAGACAAGTCCGAGCCATAACTCTTCCGTAATGTCTTCCCAACAGGTGACATCCATGGGCAGTATTATGACCTCCTGAGGTTGTTTGAGTATGGTGGCTACCCCCCCGAAAGTAACTACCTGTTCCTGGGGGATTATGTGGACCGGGGCAAACAGTCACTGGAGACTATATGCCTGCTACTGGCATACAAAATCAAGTACCCTGAAAATTTCTTCCTACTACGTGGCAACCATGAGTGTGCCTCCATCAACAGGATATATGGCTTTTATGATGAGTGTGAGTCCACATTTTTGAGAGGACCCTGCTAAAAATTACACTACACTCTTTTTGTCACTGTCATATCAAAAGGGCAGAATTAAGGATTATGCTGTTGTAAAGGAAAAGCAGTGTTTGTTTTAGAAGCTCTGAGGTTTCAGTTTGGGAGCTTGGGTCAAGGAGAAGCGATACCTTAGCTTGCTTATTTGGACTACATGTATTTCCTAACAGCAGAATTAAAGCATTTGCAAATACCCTCTACTCTGATTTTAGAAAAAAACTTTCTAAGAGACCACACACAAGTACTAATTTCAGCACGATCAGTTTCACAAAGACATTAATTATGGTGTTTTTCCCCTCGGGAATCTACAGGCCTGAATACTGAGATCGTGTTTTTTTCTGTAAAATTGCTTTTACCTGGATTACTTTGGTTTAATTCATTGATGCTTAAAATCGTAATCTTGGGCAATTGTTTTGTTTGGTTTCCCCCCCAGGTAAAAGACGCTATAACATCAAGCTGTGGAAGACATTCACAGACTGCTTTAACTGTCTTCCTATTGCAGCCATTGTGGATGAGAAAATCTTTTGCTGCCATGGAGGTATGTAAGGGGCCAGGATCACAACCCCAAATGGATCTAGTTTGCTTTTTTATAGAAAGAGCCACATCACCTTTTAGTCTGCAAGATTTGTCTTAGTTTCAGCTGGTGAGGCTTATGTGGTAAGATGTCTTAGTAGAGTGGACTGCCAACCACAGCAAAATAAAAAAAAAAAAGCTCACTTTCATTTTGTCCTTAATGGGTTTTATCCCATTCTCACCCTAGGATGGCTTGTGTAAGCACCCCCTGCTACCTTTTGTAATGCCAAGAGGCCACAGTATACATGCCTGAATATGGTGCAATGATTTGGGTTTTACAGTTGTACCATTCCTTGTGTTTAAAACTAAAACTATCCCCCCCAAATACAAGTCTTGACTTGCAAGTTTTCACATGTATGAATGAAATTTTAATATGCTCTGCTGAGTTATGACCAAATATAAGGCTGATTTTTTTTTTTTTTAAGCATTTAAAAGTAACAAGTAGTGTGGCAAATTTTCCCAATTGATTTAAGTAACATCCAAAATGACTGACAGGCATTTCTCTGGAATGCACTCATGTTCCATAATGCCCCACTGTAAGTCAGTAATATTGTCTCTGATGAGCAGAATACTAGGAACTCATACTCATAAGTAAGGGGATACCTGTGTGTGTGTGTGTGTGTGTGTGTGTGTGTGTGTGTGTGTGTGTGTGTATTCCGTACTTGAATCTGAAGCACTTTATTGACATTGTTCTGTGTGTTAAACCCATTTTCTGGATTGATGTGGCCCCTCTCTTTCAGGTCTATCCCCAGACCTCCAGTCCATGGAGCAGATCCGGCGGATTATGAGGCCTACAGATGTGCCAGATCAAGGCCTGCTGTGTGACCTCCTTTGGTCGGATCCAGACAAGGATGTGCTGGGCTGGGGCGAGAATGACCGTGGTGTTTCCTTCACCTTTGGGGCAGAGGTTGTGGCAAAATTCTTGCACAAGCATGACCTTGACCTCATTTGTCGGGCCCACCAGGTGAGGGATCTGCATGTGGTTTCACTGTGGTATAACACCTACAAAACACCTAATTGCTTAAGTCAACTCTGTATTAAGACCTGTTTGGGAGCTCCTACTGTAAAGGGTTGTGATGGTGATGATGGTAACAAGTGTAAATTTCAAAAGGAAGATGAAGGGAAAGCAGATGGACTGTTTGCAGCAATATGACTGACTCTACACATCTCAGTTACAATAAATCAGTAGCAAAGATATGGCTAAACTTTATACAGTTTTGAAGTTTTTAACAATAGTAGCCAGTATGAATTTTTACCAGATATTGCGTTGTATAATGTTTAAAGCCTTGCACATAATGCAGCACACCAGGTATGAATGTGTATGTTTTTGGTCCCCTCCACCCTTTTCTCCCTATCCTCCTACCTCCCTTATCTTGTGTGTGTGTACGCGGTATGACTTTTGTTCCATTGTGCAGGTTGTAGAGGATGGTTATGAGTTCTTTGCCAAACGGCAACTGGTGACCCTGTTCTCAGCACCCAACTATTGTGGGGAATTTGACAATGCTGGCGCCATGATGAGTGTGGATGAGACCCTCATGTGTTCCTTTCAGGTACTGGCAAAAGGGTTTCAGCTGCTCAAAGCCTTAGCACTGTTGTACCCATTCATTTACTTTTTGGTCGTTCTTCGAACTGATCTAAGTGCAGCCCAGGACTTGGATAGATCCAAGATGCATTTTGGAAATGTGCTAATTTTCCTTTCCTATTACATCTTTATAGATCTTAAAACCAGCGGAGAAGAAGAAACCAAATTCAAGCCGACCAGTGACACCCCCTCGAAACATGGTCACAAAACAAGCAAAGAAATAAGGCAGTCGGGAGGGGGTGGGTGGGTGGAATGGAGGAGCTGGAACAGGGGCTGCGATGGACTTGTATTGTGTGGTTTATTTGTTTGCTTGGAATTTTCTGGTTTGTCACGCAAACTGTCAGCTGCCCCCCTTGTTTTTCCTTTCCCTCCCCTGCTGCCACAACCAGGAAAAGACCACTATAATGAAGATAGTGGGTGAAAGCTTTTTTTTAAAAAAAAAAAAAAAAAAAAACTTTGACTAAATGGCTGTTTTACCTTGAAAACAAAATGGAACAAAACAAACTTCAGGTCTGTACTTTAGTTGTCATCGCATTTTAGTATGTGCCCCCTAGGAGAAAAAAATTGCTCTGGGTGGAGCTGACGTCTTTCATGGAACTGAAGTTGTGCAAGCACTCCTTCCTGAATCTTTTTTTCACCTTCAGTAATGGAAACGGCCCCAACCAGTTCCTTAGACCACTGTGAAAAATCTCACACAAAACACTTTTCTAACTTTTTTTTATCAGATTTTTTTCCTGCCCTTTCCATATTTTAGCTTGTTTGTCAGCATATATCTTGATCCCAATGTATTAAAAGGGGCATCACAGCACTGATGACCAGTTTTTAAAATACTCCCTGTACTGTATTCAAATTAATAAAGCAATTCCTGTAATTTTGTCTCCACCATAATTTTAGTTCATCATGGTTAAGTTAATGCATGGCTTTTCATTAACTTTGGAAACAACACAGGTTTGTTGTCTAAAGGCAAGGTTTCAATCACTGAAGATGGTTACATTTTAATTTAAAATACTCATTTAATTCTTGCTGTAATGAGATGCTTCCCCCCATCTTATTGAGTCCTTTTTTTCCCTTTTTTAAAGCTGAGCTGGATAGAAATGGGCATGAGGAGTAAGTGCATAAGAAATTTTTGTTGCATGCATCTAGTTAGAAATGCATTACACAGCCTTTCTATTCCTAAGGCATGCCTGTTTTAGCATGTCTTACGATAATGTAGCTTTTCTTCAGGTATTTGTATTTTGCAACTATAATTTTTCAATAGTTGACAAGTTTCATTTAACCGTCCTCTAATGTATCATAAAATGTGCTGTATATAAGTTTTGTTTTGTCCCCGCAATAACTTGCATTTTACAGGTTTAAACAATTGTATACTTGTTTAATAAAGAGCGGGGATTCGGGTGGGGAAACAATGATTCCACCTGTGCTGTGTTTTTATTGATACAAAAATTAGAAAGGACACAACCTTGTAAAGTGTCACTAAACTTCAAAATGGGATTATATTGTGAAGTACAAATTTAACATTTACAGAAAACATTCAAAAAGAACAGAACGTAGGGAATGTGTAGTCCACCATAATGATACACCACGTCACTTCCGTCCTTGTAGTTATTGAGCCTTACCGAAATATGAGTGAATTTTCACAGGCTGTTCCATTTTGCGGGGCTGTGTTGTGTTCACTGTAATACTGAAAGAAAACATAACCTTTATTTACCTGATGGTTTTATGTAAGTATCACAACACCAAGAAGGCACCGATTTTTAAGTATGTGCTTTGAACCCTGGATTTCATTGGAAATGTAAATTTTGTGCAATTGTGTACCATTTAAGTTATTGAACATGTATATTATGAATCTTTATTAATTTAAATGTCTTATTTAAATTTCTATAGAACAAAATACAACGCAGCAACTGAGCCAATACATAGCAAAAGATGTTCCCAAACGGAACAGGAGTGTGCCACTTCATTCACTTGGCTTACTGGTGTTTACCGTTTGTCGCTGGTGTTCCTAAGGGGTGGCGATGAATAACAAAACGCAACAATCGGTGTTCCGGGAAAAATATGACTCGAGTTACGGGAGTCGGTGCTGCACCGAGAACAGCTGCAAGACAAAGGCGCGGGAGTATGACGTCATGTGACAGCTCGTTTGCCCAAAGCTCTGGAAAAGTTAGTAACTCAGTAATGTATTTTCCTAAATATAAAGACTAGTTAGAAATACCCTTGAAATGCTGGTCACCCATGACGTTTCATCCTCGGTAAGAAAAGCTAACGAAAACGAGTTTGCTGTTCTGCTATGCTTTGCTTCGGAGCTATTTTTCAAACGCCGCTAAACTCAATATCAGTGAGACAGCTAGTTTTGAGGCGCTAGTGCTGTGGTCAGTGGTTGTAACCACAATAACTTGAATCTTAGTCTGTGCAAAGGTGCTAGCAAACATGGAGACAGACAACGATGTTTTCCAAGCTATGCACAGTTATGAAAATAAATCCCTGGAATCGGAATGCGATTCCGCAGCGGACAGATTTCCCCTCCTGGAAACTCCCAGTCCGGAATCTGCCGAGAGAGACAGACACGCTGACAGCCCAACTCCGCACTTTCAGTAGCTATTGAGGAGACAGGGGAAAATACAAGACTTTCTTCTGAAATATCAATGCCTTTCCAAGCTACAGTCTTGAAATAAATGTACAGAATAACTCGGAATTACAAACCTAAGTGTGTCGATAAAGTATTTGGGAAAACAGATAACGATAACGTGAACTTTCTGCAAAGTCTCCGCGGTGGATCTGCGGGTTTTGCCGTCATCCGCCGGTTCTGTTCTGTGTCCACAGATCGTCGCAGGTCAGCTTCCCAACAGTCGTGGCTCAGCTGTGCGCTCCCGTTCCCGTTCACGTACCGCGACCACAGGGACCGATTTTTGGAGAGCTGCTAAAACACCCAAAGTCCTCAAAAAAATCAAATACGAATCTCCGAATATCTGCCGCAAGTTATCTAAGATGTTAGGAAGAAGCTGTGACCGCTGGCGGAACAGGAGTGGAAGAAGGCTGGATTCCAGGGACCTTCCGCTGCGATCGACGGGTAATGTGACAGACTTGCGGTCCGCAGGACTGCTGTTCAGTTTGACCACGTAGTGTTGGTGAACTTGTATCACTGTAAATGCGTGCTAGATCGTCTTGAAGGGCCCTTATTTCTTCTGTTTAACTTGGCCCTCGTCACCTGTTAGTTGGCCTAAACTCGGTGGTATCGAACACGTATTTTAGTTAGGGTATAAAGTGATGCTCTTTATTTTCTATTGGCCTCATCCTGTTTTCTCATTGAATCATAATCTCAGTAATTATAATTATATTGGATGTAATTTTAAGCATTTTTGGGAATATAAACAATTTTTTTCTTATTACAACTTTTGTAAAAGAGAGTTCCTTCTGAGTTTTCCAGTTTCATTTTATTTAATCTGAACTGTTCTAAGCTTAGTCCTGCGCTTTTATACATTTTTATAGTTTGTTCTTCTTCTAATTACATTGTGTTGTGTTTTTAACTTGTGTTGTGAAAAGATAGTCATCCCTTAGTATCCAGATCTAGTTAATCCCCAAAAACATTTCAGATGCTGATATTTTAGATACTGAATGCCTATTTTCTGTGACACTAGCAGACAGCTGAGAAGACACCGGTGCAGGTGCACGTGTCTGGCTTTGGATAAATTTGTAACAATATACAATAAAGTTTATTACATTATATAGAGTATTTTTTGTTGTTGATTTTTTTTTTACATTTATTTTCATTTTTATTTGCATTTCAATTTTTTTATGGATAAGCTTTGGACAAAAATTTTTTTAGCAAAAGTTTCCATTTGGTTACTGATATTCAGGTATTCGTTTTCAAGAGCTGTTAAAGAAAAATAAACATTGGTGAAGTATGCAGTACTGAATTATTTAATAATGCTACGGATACTATTAAATGCCGTGGCCAAAAATAAAAATAAATAGTTGAAAAAATTGAAAATTGTTTGAAAAGAACTTAGCATATGGTGGAGCACACATTTGAATAGTTCACTCTGTGACGGGTATGATCCGATTTACGTCCGATTTGACCAACCTGATTGTAAGTCCAGGATCGTAAGACCACCGCGCATTGTTCAGGGAGGCACTCATCGGGAGTTCTCCCAACACGCTGTGTGCACAGAGCCTAGCCTGAAGTAAAGGTTCTGATAGTATGGCCCCGTCTAACTTTCTTCGACAAAAGCACTCGAGGCTTTGTTCTAAGTTACAAGTTACATACTGTTACAGTTCCTCATGTGGTCTCACTAAAATGGTTTTGCTGACAAAATCAGAAATTAAATCAATATAAGAATACAACTCCATGCACAAAACCCCCATTGCTGCTAGAATTGTGATGATGCATAGTTTTATATATGATTTACGATGCAGTTTTATTTGTTGTTGCTGAAAATGTATGTATGATTCTGTTCTTTTTGTAATAGTTTGCAAGAGTTGATCATGTTAAAGTTTAGCCACAGCACACAAGTCAGGTAATGACTGAAAACACTCGTTTCAGTCATGTATTTACTAAAATGTTTTAAGGTTTCGGTTAGCAAAGTATAGAAACAGATTAATATATATAGACAGTATAACAGCAAAAATGTATGGACAAATGTTAGAGTTCTTCATGAGGGCTTCGAGACAGTAAGCTGTAATATATCATTAAACTGTGCAGTTAAAGAGCACAGTTGTAATGATGTGTATCATTGCACTTAAACTAACACAGGTGTCCGGATACCTGAGGTCAGAGCGAGGAGACAACGATCCCAGCCCACACGGAGCCCAGAGACTGGAGCGTCACGGAGGAAGAAGAGCGAGCGTGGGTTTAAGATCTGCGCTCAGAAAGGGATCTGATTCAGGCAAAGCCTGTTTCTCCACCGACTTGGCAGAACCCCTGACAGAGGCGGAGTTCCGAGGTCAAAGTTTCAGTAGAGGAAACGCAGGCAGAAGCTGAACACTGCGACTGGCGTCCTGCAGGTACGGACAGCTCGCGTTTCTCTTTGTCAAATCGATTTTTGATGCGCGAAGGACGTCACCAGTCTGAATTTACCTCCTGTCGACGCGAGTTTCTCGTACGTAATACGTTGCTTGACACCAGATGTGCTGCACGTTTTAACTGGAGCGGGTTGTAGGGTTTCGAACAAGTTGAGAGTGTTTTTTTAAAGGAAAGGGGGCAGGAGATCACGAGTCGCGCGCCTGTAGGACGGCGCGTTTTTCCGGGCGGATTAGACTGGAGAAAACCAGCGTCGTCCCTCAGAACGCAGGGAAACTTTGTGCGGATTCCCTGTGGTCTGGTTTGTATGTAGCATAAAATGCCTCGCAATACAATTGTATCCGTTTTTATTTATTTAATGAATATGCTGCATACCGAGAAGAAAAGGCGAGGATTTGCGCGTTTTGTACCACAACGTTGTTTGTTCATTGCTTTAACACCAGGATTTCACATACTTGTAGAAGAGGAACTAAAGTCAGATCGTACAACTGCAAAATCATCATGACAGAATCAAAATTTAAAACGGCGCAAAAACACGTAAAATTGAAAATGTGTCGACCAGGGCTGCACTACCACTGCAGAGGAGGACGTGAGGTGTTCTGAGACAGTTGCTCGAATTGTGCTGCTGCTGTGTTCTTAGTCGTATTGAACACTTAAAACTCCAGTCTTTCTGCCTTTATTTGGGCAATTCTTGAAAAGATTGCACAATTGCCCAAAGTTATAAATTTGTTGAGCACTGGTGACTTACAGCGATGGGAGTCGAGGTGTTATTGCTGTGATGATATAATATGGTTATGAGTAACACATGTAGAGGTGGGACAGAGGTGGGACATCTTTACAGTGACTGAGAAACTGCATTTCAACCTGTAAAGAAACATGTTAACTTCAAATTTCCTTTGCTGCCAGTCTGAGCAGGAACTGCCCTTGTACTCATTTTCACCAGTTTCCTTCTGTCATGTGGCCTTGAACGCATTGAGCTACAGCGTATGTGTCTTTGGACAGCAAAATGGGCCTTTATGTTTTTATGTCTTTGACAAATATTGCTTTAAAAATTTGTTCAGATTTTGGTAGTGGTCACTATGATCGACATCCTATGGGATGTTTCTGAGTTTGACCAAGTTGGACAAGGTTAAGGTCCAAACAGAGCCAAAGCGATTTTGCTTCCCAACAACTTTGTTCTTTGTGCCATAGTGTGAGAACACACTCTTTGGATCAGTTGGTGTGGAGAGGTACAGAGACATTTGTCAGCACTTAGAATGTCCCGCTACTTGAGGCATTTCACCGCAGTAGGTGATGTCCAGAATGTCATCACTCACTTGGATGAGGAGGAACATCATGTTGTCAGTGAGGAAGCGGCACCACACACCGAACCCCAGCGGAATCCCATCACCTTCCGAGATGCCTTGCGCAAGCTGTTCAGCTCCGAGAAGTTCCAGGTAACAGGACTGCCTCAGAAATTCAGTTACTTTTCTTTGTCAAAATTTATGTTTTTTTTTAACAATATTAGTGCACCTTAATTTGGGTACATAGAAGCAAGTATGATATGCAGAAATCTAAAGTTTAGAACTGATTAAATCACAGAAACTTCCTAATGTTTTTTTTTTTTTTTTTTTTTTTTTGCATTGTTTTTTTTTTGTTAGATGTTTGTAGCACCGGANTAATGTTTTTTTTTTTTTTTTTTTTTTTTAGCTATGCATTATTTTATAGGCATAAATTGTAGAGACAACCTCCAGCTTCAAGGCAGATTAGTATTGTGTAAACTTAGTTTGAAAACATTAATTGAAAAATCTCTGAAATATCTGCACTTGTTGCATCTTAGACTTACTGTTCCTCAAGGGATGTAATCTTTCTGGTTATAATGGATACATCCCAGTATCAGATTAACGTTTGGCATATTCCAGGTAAGGTGATAATCGTCTATTTAATTACTATATTATAGCAGCTAATACCTGAGACTGGGCAAAAAGCTGCACAAACTTCAACAAACCAAAGATGTGAACCTCTGGGTACCATGCCTGATCTTCATGTTAACATTCAGCCATTAAGACTGATGGTCCTGCTGTTGGGGTGTAACGCTGGTCCTATCTTACCAGATCGTGGTTGTGATCCTGGTCATCCTGGATGCCATCTTTGTGCTTATTCAACTGCTCTTGGACCTAGCAATCATCAAATCGGACCATTCAGAGATTGCCCCCCAGGTGAATTTTCCAAAGCTAAAATGCACTTCAGTGTTTACATCTCTATAAAGCTCAGTCTGTCTATTTATTCTTTTTGCATGGTTTAGTTTTTCAAGCCACCAGCTTGAAATTTAACACAATGATGCTCCTCCCACTAAGTGATGTTTCTGCATAGTCAAGTTAATTAAACTCCAACAAGGCAACAAGGTTACTTACTACACCTATACCCCGGTAGTTGAGCTCTGTTTTACTAGTTTGCGGTATAACAACCTGTATAGAGTTATACCGGACTATCTCACTAATTATGGAACATGACAGTGACATGCTTTCAACAAGACAATTCAAGATGTTTTTGCAGGTTATAAATTGATTTACAATGAAAAATTATGTGAAGGCAAAAATTCAATTTCCCCCCCCCACGTCCCTGATAGAGAACTGATATAGCCCTCCTCCCTCAGACACACAGTAAAACTCACAAGCCTCTCTTCTTCTGACTAGCTGGTTAAATTTGGTAGTCTTTTTTTTTTTTTTTTTTTTTTTTTTTTAA
>UFQX01000783.1:186546-219208 GCA_900497675.1 Arapaima gigas
TTTTTTTTTTTTTTTTTTTTTTTTTTTTTTTTTTTTTTTTTTTTTTTTTTTTTTTTTTTTTTGTAAATTAGCAGCAATGTTTTTAGCTCAGTTTCATTTTTTAAAAATAAACCCGTAAATGCCAGCATTGGCACTAACATGGAAAATGTACCGTACATACTGTACAACGCATTATAGTCATGCAAATGAATGACATCATTGTGTTTTCTAATGAAGTAACTGGTGTTTAGAGTATTTTTTATTTGCTGACCTCATGGGTTGATACTTATGGATGCAGGTGTTTTCCTGTGAGCTGGGAGTCCATTATTTATTTTCCCACCATTTAAAATAATGGGAACTTAGGCACTTGTCTCTGAAAACACCTCAGATACCAAATTAGATGTGGATACTCAGGAATTACTGTTTATAATGCTGTACACACACACACATGCACACATTATTACCTTTAAACTGGTCAGTCTAGTACACTAAAGTATAACGTATGTGACGTATAACACGACATACACATCAGACCCTTTTTTGTTTTCTATGCATGTGAAGAATCTCTACCTAAGGGAGAGCTGGGGGGTGGGGGTATAATGACTTAAGTGTAATACTGTACCGTTTGGTGATATATAATTTACTGGTAACCTTTCCACTGCTACACTTTTTGATTTGACCCAGGAAGTGCTAGTTAAGTGGGTAGTGAAATAAAACTAAAAACAGTGGACAGTCATCTGTAATACAGTGACGTTTGCAGCAGTTAGAACAAACTATGTGTGCTGTTCATAGGTTCCAAGAAATTATTTCACTAATAGTGATGCAAAGGAAATCTTTCACCTTGTCTAGCAGGTAACTACTGTTTATGATTTACTAACTTCAGTTTTTGGTCTCTGTGTCCCACACAGGTCTTTCACTTGCTGAGCCTGGCTGTGCTCACGATTTTTATGGTGGAGCTGGGGGGGAAGTTGTATGCCTTTCGCTGGGAATTCTTCCATCACAAATTTGAGGTGTTTGATGCAGTAGTAGTGATCGTGTCCTTTATACTGGACATTGTGTACATCTCCAGAGAGGATGTCTTCAATGCTGTTGAGCTTCTTATTGTGCTCAGGCTCTGGAGGGTAGCCAGGATCATCAATGGTGAATACTGGGTTTGACCCTCTATCTAACATCCAGTGTCAGCTGTCTGGTTTTGTCAAAAATATTTGAGTATTTCAAAATTCCACACTTCTTTCTAAATTGAGTTTTTAATGGAAACTTACATTTGCTTTATTCCAGGCATTATGGTCACAGTGAACAACCGTGCGGAAAAAAAAATCAACAAACTGAAAGAGACTAACGATCAGCTTGTCCACCAGGTCAATGAACTCCAGCAGCAGAAGTCCACACTGGTGAGTCTAATAAATCATAAACTAATCGAAACCTTTTACTAGACTGCAAATGAAATATGGTTCAGTATATTAATGGGCACCCACTTCCATTCTAGGAGCAAGAAAATGAAAGACTACAGATGCTTTTACAACAAAATGGCATCAACTTTTAATTTTTGAATAAATGTAGATTTTTTTTTTTTCTTTCTTTCTTTTCCACTGTTGAAAATCTTTGAAAAAAGAAAGCATTTATCCACTGCAAAATACAGGGTATTTAAATTGAGTTTATTTCCATTTTGGTGTGATTTCACTTGATTTTTCAATTACTTACTCCTCCAGACTATTCCATAAAAGATATGGCTGTATGAATGGTATAAATGTATATTTGTATGGTAAAACAAAGAGTCCTAAAATAGTGGTACTGTGTTTAAGGTGAGTATCACTCAGTGGGGACTGTTGTTTGTGAGAAAAGCCTCCTGCCGTAATGCCCCCCTGAGAAGTCCCTCATAAAGTGAACTCCCTTAACTTGAAGATGTACATCCATTAATGCCAAAACTTACACCAGATACCAGCTACTAGCACAAACTCCGGTTAAAACAGACACACTCACTTCAGTAGTTATCATAGCCCGACATATGGCAGTTTCCCTTCATACTCTGTAATATTGTACGGCTGTCTACTTGTGCTTCTTCAGCTCTTCTGCAGCCGTCATGTACAACCCACTTAACGCTCACAAACACCTACAATTCTCAGTGTTTCTGTATTAGTTCAACCTTTAATGCAAGACAGCCAAGAACAGTAACAGCGAAAGAAACCCATGAAAACTGAACAATTTGAAATGGTGTTTCAATCACTGGGATGTTGGTTTGATCTCTGCTCAGTCTATATTGAGTTTGCATGTTCTCCCTATATTTGCATATGTTTCATCCCAAAGAATTTTTTTAGGTAGATTGACATTAAAGTGCCTGTCGTTGTGTTTTTTTTTTTTTTTTTTTTTTTAATTTGCTCTGCTGCCAACACCACGTGTAAAGCCNTGTTTTTTTTTTTTTTTTTTTTTTTTTAAATTGCTCTGCTGCCAACACCACGTGTAAAGCCAAAATCATGTCTGTAACCACATAAGTGGACGTTACAATATATTTGCACTTAAAAATTAACATGTAATGCTAAACATGTTTCTTAAAATATACTGTATGTATAAATGTAAAAGAAAATCCATAAAAAAAATCAGTATATGCAGAATAAATATACAATGCCTCCTGTGAAAAATGTTTGCATGGGTTTACTGCCACAGTCCAAAGATGATGTTGGACAATTTAGAGTCTTCTGAATGTGTATGCTGTTACTCTGGTGTATAAATTTATGAATGACTATAGTGTGAATTCAGTGTATCTACCAGTGTAAATCACCTTGGATAAAGGTGCTGGCTGAATATTGGTCAGTTATTTGAATAATGTTGGATGAATGAATGTACTTGGCTCACCTTCAACTATCAGTGGCCACATGAAATGCAAATTCAGTCCTTGTAAATGCTAAGAAATACATCTGAAGTAGGGGAGTTACTCCTCCTGGTCTCCTTGTAAAGTCGAACTGTCAAACAGGCTTAGCGCAGGGATGACTGTTTAAGTTTAGTATCGTCGGTAATCCAGGTGTTAGACATGTTAACTTATCTTGCATGTAAACATTCTTAAAGAAATCATTTACCTCTGCCTATAAAGCATCTGTTACACTTTTAAAGGGAAGTTTTGTACACACTGTTCTCTCAGGTTATTGGGACGGAATGAATTGTTAACTGTCTTCTACGTTCTGTCTGTTGTAAAATGTAAAAGTCAATTAAAAGTGGATCCTTGTCAGCTGAATTGGACTCAGCGTTTTAAGTTTGTCAGAAGTCTGTTTAGCGACAACTGAGTACAATACATTGTAATCTGGTCTTTTCTCAAAGTATTTAATACTTATTTAAATATTTACATTTCAAAAGCAAAGTAAGTAAACTTGGTAAAAACTGTACAAAACCCTGAGGTATATTCTATAAGACAGTTAGGAATATGCTACACTGTCTGGTAAGGTACGTAAACTCAGACGTGGCCACAGCCTGGTTAACATGGCAGGGCAACAGTGTCCTTTTTTTTGTCTCACTGATCAATATATGATACTAAGGAAAACAGTTGGTGTTGACTTAAAGCAAAGGCTTTATGCTGCACTTTGGCATTTTTTTACATTTTAAAATTTAAACCCTGCAACTTGTGGATCATCATTCATATAACAAGACTGCATACCACTTTCAACCATAAAGAACCAATGTTTGCATTCTGGTGCTGCAAAAAAGTTGACAAGCAGCTTGTCCAAATGTGATTCATCACAAATGAGATCAAGCTATATCCAATTTCAGTGGATCCCATCCATTGTGAATAACTCAGTCCTATCCGGACCGAAACCTTTGTCCTCACTTTACACAAAGGGGAAGAAGAAGTCAAAGGGCAACTTGGCATCAATGGTGGGCGAGGCCTTGTATCCTGGCTGGGCTGGTGCAGACACATCGACAAAAGTAACAGATGTCGAGATGGGCAGGAGAACATTCCCACCAGCGAGAAACTGCTGAAGAAGCAGAAATGAGCATGACCAGACTATTAAAGGGAACAATGCAGCTGATCCCATTTAACTTGTAAAAAGCTCTACAGCAAGCATATCATGGATACAAGGGCTTGAAGAGTTATGTATAAACTAAAATAAACAGAGCAGGTGTTGGGCGCTAGAAAGAATGTGGCCATTCAGTACAAAGAATTAATTCCTCTGTATGGGATACCTAGACTGTATGCTATGACGTTTTTAGCTGGATTGTTTCTTGCCTCTCAGGTGCACTGGATAGTCCACTTATGAACACACTTGGGAACAAGAACTCCATCCATGACTAGATTTGTTAGTACAAATCCCACTGCTACATCAAAATCAATAAAAGCTCAATAATACAAATTACTCATGAGCAAATATCTGTTTGAAGTTCAAAAAAAATTATAATAACTTTTAAAAAATTGCGTTAAGACTTTATCCCCTTCTCATAACCTGCTCATACTACTGTGTTCTAGAGCCTCTCCTACAAACATAGGGGCATGAGGCAGGGTGCACTGTGGACAGGATGGCAGGTCAAAGGAGTTATACTATCTTGTATTAATTTAAAAGAAGTGTAATGTTCATCAGCATCTAGCTACTTTGTTCGTGTCATTATCTACGCAGTCAATAAAAGTGTAATAACATACATGTGTCAGTTCAGTCAGTGGCTACATTATCAGTCTCCAGTATAGCTATTCTAAATAAAGTACGCTTTAAGGCTTATATTTACTGCTACATTACAGTTAAGCCTAAATAAAGGTGACAAATTTTTAAAAATGTCATCTGTACAAGTTCCTGTTAATGGAGCACGTTGACTGATGGAAGATTTCAGTGGACACAGAAAAGCGACTGATATGAGCTCAATGAGGCCAAACAAAAAAAAAAAATGACTATGTTCTGAACTGGAATGTCTGGAATGTAATCTCAGTGTATTTTCTCAAAAAAAAAAAAATTCAGTTACTAGAACTAAGCTTTATCTACTTATTTATACAGAATAAAAATAGTAGTAATTCAAAATGCCCTTCATATAAATAAAATCAACAAACTACTGCTTGAAGAGGGAAGAACATAGTTACCAGGTCACTGCTGTTGGTGCGGATTATTTCAGTGACATTCACAATCTGAGCTTGGGGGTTCAGCAGGGATCCGTACTTGGTCCACTGTACTTCAATATCAAGTGACAGTGGAATGCTGCATCCCTGTACGCTCTGCATCAGCGAAAGAGGAATCTTGTTACTTGGAGGGACCAAAAGTGAATTAATTCAGTATGAACATTTAAACATACTATACATTGATGCAATGGCTTGCCCAGGACAACAACTTCAGCTTTGACAAGACATTTACAGAATTCAACATGAGATTTTTTTGTAATAATATGCACAGAAAATAACTTCTGAAAACGAAAAATACATTTGTGACTTTAAGTAAGAAATATGTACAGGAATGTAGAAACAATACACTTGTTGAACATTTTGTCATGCTAAATTCTGCTTGTTTATTATTAGTATTATTAATAATATGATTATGCATTTCCTTTTATTGAAAAAGATTTGCAAACTGCTTACTGTGGGTATGGTTTGACTTCTGACTCGCACCCAGTCCATGACCATTTCAGGCTGGGAGTTCCCAAAACCAGCCACATATTGGTAATAATTCTCACCCTTCAGAATGTTAAGAAGCAACTCTGACACTACTGTGCAGTTAATGGTATCCTCCAGCCTTTGGGGAAAAGGGAAAAGACTAATATTTACACATTCCATGTTGTTTCATTAAGTACTTTGTAAAAATTCATTCACGTGTTAGACACAAAAACAAATACAGTAGGTTAAACAAAGTCAATAAAAAAACGTTTAAACTCTACTTTTTACCTGCAAACTATCTCAGTGGATCAACTACAGTGTTAGAGCAGTCTATTTATTCTCCCAAATATTTTATAGGTCAACAGAAAAGAGTGCCAGTTGTGTCCTAATACTTGACAACATGTTCTACCTCTTTCGATGACTGTTGATGTGGGCAGTAATGTATGCAGTGAAGGTCAACCTGGATCATACTGTCTCCTGCTTTGGTATGCTGTGGTCCAAGCTGACCTTCACTGCATATTCCACTGCCCATATCAAAGGACATCAAGATGGGGAATATGTACATAAGAGACTTTGAGTTATCAAACTGTTTGAAGATAATGCCAGAAAAAATGCATCCAGATGACTTCAGCCATCTTAAGTCTGACTTACTCTGCTATATTTGAATATGGCCTCAAAAAAATAAGGATACCTCATCATTATGCCAATGGAAATTAGCTATCAAGAATAATTTATTGTCAAGGTATACAAGGGAGCACGAAATGAAGAGCCTCAGGTCCACAGTGGACTGAAGAGAGGGAAGAAGTCAGGAGAATGACAAAAATTTAAAGAATGATAATGAAAACGTACTACAATGTAGATAAATTAAAGGGGTTAAAAGTACAGTAGTAATTACTCATTTCTGACAATTATTCCATATTGATCAGCCACCAACACTGACTAACTGTGAAAATCAGCACTTTATGTTCTTGAACTTCACCTATATTCCAAACACTGTCTCAATGACCTGGACAGCAAAGAGGATAACAGTTACAGCTACTGCTTTTGGACTATAAGGCCCTAGCTTCGACTCCAACCTCCAGCTTAGGTACCCTTGAGCGCAGTAGTTAAACCTGAATGCTTCTGTAAAAATTACTCAGCTGTAAAAATGTAGAAAAAAACTTTAGTTTATTAGTTTAAACTTACAGTTTTTGTAAAGGATGATGAATCCTGAAAGAGGTGCTATCAGACATGCTACACAATTTTAAGTGCTATGAAGAAAGTTGACATCAGCTCGTCAAATAGAATGTTTACAACACTTCAGCCACAAAATATAAGAGTCAGAGAAAAAAAAATACTGCAAATACTACAACTGAAGCACCTACACCACCTCAGTCCCCCCAACGGATACATAGCCTAGGCAATGATGGCCAGCCCCTCACCTCAAGGTGCACCCCGACACCATGTTGATACCAAACAATATAGGTGAGCGGAATGCAGATTTTCCCAAGCAGTCCTGTGTGCTGGAGCTGTGAAGCAGTGTTAGAGACCCCCTGGTTTCTACACTCTTGACAATTCCTGTGCGGAGGGCTGTTAAGGGCAATAATGGACAGAACAACAGCACCCGAGCCTTCTGCCAGGAACACAGACACATATAAAAGGAGCTCTCCAAATATCTTAAAGCATCATAAGCTTATTTATGGATCAATTAAAAAATGGAATGAGAAAAACGTTCTGAATACATTTTGAAAATAAGGATATTCTGCAGTCCTCGATCCAGCCACTAGAGGAAGCCCAACAACATAGCCAGGATTTCCACTAGTCGGCGCCCCAACTCCACCGTCCTGTCAGATCAGAAGGGAAAACCCAGTAATAATTTATTGTATAGTGTAGTAATTCATTTAATGCACATGCCTTAGAAAACATTTGTAAACACTTAACAATATGTAGTCAAATGGGCAAAAAAAAAATTCCGTATCACTTATATAGTGAACCTCAACAAATTTTATCTTGAATTCCTGCTGAAGTGGAACCATGGTGCTGTCCACAGCTCCCAGAACAAAGAAAGCAGCACAACTGATGACAGCCCCTGTTTCACCATATGTCACCACATAATAAACCTGTAAAAAGACACAAAAGATTGCAGATGCATAAATAAGTAACACCGCAAATAAATAAACTGGTTTCATACTCCTGTTTGCTGCACGTTTTGCGATGCTGTCAAAATCAAAAAGTGTTCCATTTTATATTTGTGCAGGGAAAACAGTCAACACAAGCCAAAAAATGCGTTTCACCTGTAGGACCGCATTTTGACATGTTGGATGGCCAGTGCTGCTGGGGGACTCCGACAAAATTGGACCATAGAGGTGGGCATTTGGGGAGTCCACTGAACTAAGCGTGCCATCGAGGGACTGAATGGTGATGGAGGAGACTTCCACATTAACCGTCTGAAAACAGAGGTGGTCCAAGTGTGTTGTCACAGGACGCAAATGCTAACGTAAAAAATCTGGAAAATGTGGGATGTTTTGATTTTTAAAGCTTTGGAACGTTTCCATATAGTTGTTATTAGATCAATATTTATTTAAAATATCAGTGGATTGTGCACTGTATTTATCTTACCAGTGGAAGAACAGGAGAAACAAATCTGACTTACACTGTTGTCATCCTTTTTCACCTTAAAAAAAATAAAAGTGTACATTCAGTACAGTGCATAGCAAAGCATTTCGACAATGTTTTTAGTAGCCACTTTTGAATCATAAGGACAACTAAAAGTAGCTGAGCTCATGTTAATCTCACACAATAAATACAAGAGAACGCCCCTTGACAGAACTGCTCTCAAAACACTGTTCATCAGGATCATCCTGACTGGGTCATCCCAGGGAAGACAAAAAGTTCCTGGGTAGCACAGACGATGCGGGCACTCACAGAGAGAATGCGGAAATTGATGTAGTGTTTCAGACTTAAAACTGGCAGTGTTGCACAGTCCTGGGCAAGATCAAGGGTCCGAATGCAGTGGGAAGACTGGTCCCTCAGGAAAGCTGTTAGGGAAAGCACACACAAATAAATTAGTTTCAGTGATGCAGTGGCCCCTTCTAAAGCTAAACAGAATAACGAAAAGCAAAATAAATACCACCCTTTAAACACATCATCACCGAAGACAGAAAAACCGTGATGGGAAACCTACCTACTGGGTTGGTGTCCAAACAGTGCGCAGTACTGCCAGAGGCTGGCAGCTTAAAGAGTTCTCTAGTACCCATTTCATCTACTACCTGAATGGTATCACCATACTGTAGGTAAAAGAAAAGATTTAATAAACTGACATATACACTCTGGACAGATCTGGTGTTAATAAACTATACCATGACCGGGGAATGTTAGGGGAACAAGGAAGTACGTGTATTACTGTTAGGGCTCCTACTTAGCAACTGAAAGGTTACAGAGTTTGAATCATTGCTCAGTAGTAACACTGAGTAAGGTCTTTACCCTGAAGTGCAGCAGTAAAAATGTCCTGCTGTGTAAACGGGTAAATATTTGTCAGAACTGAATACTGTAATTTCTCTTGGACAAAGCCATCAGATCGTAGACAACCGTCACTTTCTCCTCAAAATGACGACAAAAACAGTCATTTTAGATTGGGTTAAAGTAGAAGTTGAACTTGTATTTCAGTTTGAGCATAGTTTGCACACCAGTGTCCACAGTTTGTTTAACCTCATAAAAAAGCCTACGTGTATATCCACTTAGCATGCCATGTTGAGCTGAACACAGCTTCTAAGCAAATCTAATGGAACTATGAAAAAAAAACATACAGTAACTCTCCAAGGATGAGGACACTGGTTATAACAAATAGAAGTTCACCGTACTGTATATCCAGATATGGTTTGAGCGTTGTTTGTTTCCAAATTGCCACTGTCCTGAGCAGATTCAAAGTAGGGGCCTGCAAAGTATCCAAAAAGGCTGTGAAAGTTGCCATCAGTGGGGACCTCAGGATCTGGAAACAACCTCCATGTCTCATCTACAGAAGAAGAAATGGTTCATATCGCATTCAATACCCCGCTACAGCATTTAGTTGCTCACTTGTAAAACATGTCTCACAGAAAGAGCAGTAGATGCATGTTTATTAATCCAGTACAATAAGACTTACACTTGGCAGTGTGTATACAGAAGATGTCTGCATTGCTCTCCTGCTGCACCGAGGTGTGCGCGCGCACCGCGCCGTCCGGGAGCGCGCGCAGGGAGTAGCGGACCACGTCTCTGCTGCACAGCTGCTCGTCGCCGCTGCAGACGCACAAATAACACGTGAATAAAATGACTATATACACGAAGAGCTGTCAGCAACCAAACTGTCCTCAGTACGAGATGGAATCATGAAGCCACGCATCACACATATTTCATCTTATGAATGTACGCTAATATTTAGCTGGGAAACTTGCGCGAGCAGCGGAACCGAACAGTCCGTGAAGAGGGCCGTTTGTCCGCCGCAGCTCTGGTCACAGCAGCAGTTCACTTCGCATTGGCCCTCCACCACATCGCACGGGCACACGCTGGAAACTGACAACAGGCAGAATGGTTACGCGTGCGCTAAAATAAACTTGGTTGTATGCTGATTTAAAAAAAAAAATAAAGAATACCGATGTGCAGACAAGTCTTACGCTTGGTAACAGGAGGAGACAAGAAGCCGGAGACCGGCAGGGGCTGTGAAGGGGCAGATGTCGCTGGTCCCGCCGAGGCGGCTGTGCTCCACCTCGTCAGTGGAGCTGCCTGTGTGGCAGCACTGGATCCTGCAGTGGTCCACTGCGTGACTCCGTCTGGTTCACCCGGGAATGTCGTACTAACGCTACTCGCTTCGGTACCGCTCTGCTCACTGGCCCTTACTGTCCGGTTCTCCTGCATTTCCGTGCTGACTAAAAGTGTGGTTACTCCAGTAACGGACTCGTTCATAGTCGTGGTTCCGTTTAAATAGTCTGTTTGTGCATTCGCATAATAAAATGTACTTTTCAAACTACAAAAAATACAACCCCACATCAACACATCCATTTCCCCTAACAACAGGTTAATATTCCTTGTATCCAGGATTTAAGAAGGGTCTAACGCTGGAATTCTGGAGGGGGGATAAAAATACATTTTTTTTTAAAAAAAAAGTTACATAACGACTTGATAAATGCTGTTAAGTTTAATACTATAAAATTTATATTTACTAAGACAGTATTTTGTTATACGTTGTGACATAAGTACGTTTCGTTTGATATTCAAGGGAACAGCCATTGTCAAGAAACAAGGGGCTTTCCCGCCATATTGGCTCAAAACAGACGCTTTTCTTCTTAACACTACAGTACTGAGTAGAGCCTAAATGGCGCCAGTTTCCTAGGTCATAACGACAAACATCCATTGTTCCTCAACTTTGGTCTCCTCCCAAAACGTTCGGCGGTTGTGATGACGTCATTAACATGTGCCGCAAATACTGACCAATAGGCCAAACCTATGGTCGAACTGTTACAAAATTAAAGGTGCTAGTTGCTTTTTGTAGAATTCAAGACTCACACCAACAAAACTGTTACATTTATAGCATAGGTTTTAATAGAATACAAACACATTTATGCATCTGGCAGAAGCTTTTCAGTCGAAGCTCCAAAGACCAACTCGATTTTTGCTTCGTTTCAAAATAATGGCAACTATTATGGCAGTTTTATTTACATTTATGACTCAAACTTTGCTTGAAAACATGGAAATTGGACGTCGTTAAGGTCGCGATGGCTGCATTGGCTTGTAAAAATACGTAAGCTACAATATTGTTGCCAAATAAAGGTTTTAGATCGCATAGCAGTTTCTTTAAATTTCCATCCAGCACAAATCTTATTAATGTTCCGTTCCATTAGACTGTTTCAACGAAAGTGCACAAAAACACCTTACAATTAAGTAATTGTACCAAACCTGTAGTTCCAAATCATTACGTAGTGTTTCACTCCAGTAAAATCAGTACTTTACGACAAACGGCTGTACAAGTAGAACCGTAACTATCATTAACCACCAATTTCAAAACAAGAAATGTGTACAAAGAACTATTTAATACACGATTAAAACTGCAGCACTGAAATATGACACAGAAGCATCACATGCACAGTGATAACCCCGCTGTCGTCGTTCGGTTCCCTTTTAAGGAGAATGCGAATTGCGTATATGTAACAGCCTATGACGTCAGCGCAGAGTCACGAGATCCGGAGGCCGTATCTCGATACACCGCCGGAACCCGGTTGTGAGTGCGAAGGTGTGAGAAAGACGCGGGATGGGGGCGATGGCGCATACGAGAGGAACCGGCTCCATCACAACTTAACACCTATATGTGACAGCGGAATATTATACCTGAAAGCTTCTGGACTCTTGAGAGACCTAAACGAGCCTCTCGCGGTGGTGACGACCTTGGTGCTGTTGATCTTTGTGTTGTGGGAAGCCGAATGCTGTGTGTTTGAGCGAACGTGGCGAAGACAGACAGGGCGGAGAGGAAAGTGTTGGGGTAGGAAGGCAGGTGG
The DNA here is from genome assembly GCA_900497675.1 of Arapaima gigas. Lineage (NCBI taxonomy): Eukaryota > Metazoa > Chordata > Actinopteri > Osteoglossiformes > Osteoglossidae > Arapaima > Arapaima gigas. The sequence continues at coordinate 198,583 of UFQX01000783.1, forward strand.
GCGGCTGGGGTGCTCGTCTTTGTGGGATGATCTCCCTACTTTCCTATGGCAGACTGGTTGCCAGGGCTGTCCTGGGTGGACTTTCCCAAACAGACAGCCGGGATTACAGCCTAGTGACGGCGAGCTGCGGCTTTGGCAAAAATTTCCGCAAAGGAATTTTGAAGAAAGGCATGTGCTACGGCGACGACGCCTGCTTTATAGCGTGCCATAGATCCGCGGACGTTTTGGGTAAGTTCAAACACAGTTATACATTTGTCCTAATACCTAAAATGCTTGTGAAATGCAGCATAACACGAAAATAAAGTCGCGTCACATACCAGTGCTTGTTAATCCTTTAACTGGTAACACTGGAGTGTATGCGTTCTAAATTGTATGTGTTACCCTTTGACCTGTATGACCTGTGTTTGTGTAGCGCGCATCATGTTTTTAGCGTCCTGTTGTCCTCTAACCAACATTGACCCTCAGCGTAACAACGATTATAGTTAGAGTTTATTTTCATGTTTTTGCCGATTTGAAGTGGAACTAGAAATATATATGAAAGTAACGGCGTTACGACACTGGTCTACGAGGCGGTGACCTTTCACCCAGAAAGCCGTTCGGCGGCGAACGCCGCGTGCGCGGTGTGGTGGCAGGTGCGCACGCAACCGTGCAAACAATCGCCGAGGCGCCAAACACACCTAAACCTCGTATTTTTGGCTTAACACATTTTTTTTGTTATCTTTGAGGAAGCTTATATTTGTATCCGACACGTTCGCGTTTATATAATTAAGCGGTGGTTAACAGCTGATACCAGTAGTATCTAATGTTATCGTGGTTCCCTATTAAAAAATGTTGCGTTCAAATAACTGCCGGTGTGTGAGAGATTCGAGCAAACACCCATGTTGAGTGCTCTGTAGGGTGGCTTTGCTGGGCTGGAGCTTCTCCCGGCCACCTGGCCGGTGGATATTGTTTAAAGGTCACGATGGTCACCCATGGAGGCGGCCATGTTGTGGAAACGGAACGGAAGACGTCGTGTGTGTGTGTGTGTGTGTGTGTGTGTGAGAGAGAGATATGCACACAGAGCTTGCCGTTTTGTTCATTGTAAACACAAATTAGAAGTGAATGAAAAACCACTTGACAACGTTTATATTTGTATGTTAGTTATCTTACAGTACTGGATAAACATGACTAAATTCCCTGCATCCTTTCCCCATCTGTACAGTGAGCAGTGACACATTCGTGCACATACTGCGGAAAACTTCAGATTTCCCCGTGCACCTTTTCAGTTTTGAACTACTTTGTTAGGACCATTTACACGATTTAAGCAAATATTATTTGTTAATGATGAGATATTAGATATTACAGCACATGATGTGCTCTTTGACTTGTGTGTAATTTTTACGTTCAAATTACTAGCTTTTCTTTTTGAAGTCTGATAATAGCAAACAAGTAGTTTTAAAAACCAGCGTTTTCAAAAAGTCATTTATGTCTCACGTACAGCATATGGTATGTTCTCTACCCTAGAAATTTATCTCCTGATTTTGAATATTGAAGGGTAGTTACCCTAGTGTGTCATGTGAGACTCCCCCCTCATAACCTGAGGTCTGATGCTTGGGGATTTCCTTGGATCCAAAACACCACCGTGGTTACACATATTAACTAGTGGTGTGGCAGTCCATTTTTTTACACTGTTTTAGCTTTTCCTTGTCTAATTTCCTCTTACACACCAGTCTTGATATTGAAATGAAAGAACATAAATATGGGCACCTGACAATGAGCAGCAAGTCAGCTGTATGTGGGGAAATTGAAATACAGAACAAGTACACTACTCTAGATTCCCCTCTGACATGTAGTAATATATATATATAAAATCCGTATTGTATAGGACATTGTATGGTGGCTAAGGCTATGGCCTTGAACCAGCACCCATATGGTCACCGTTGACTGGAGGGTCTCTACTGTTGTACTGCTAAGTATGGCATTAGAACAGAACTTCTTTAGTAAATTAAACAGCTTCTAGAAAATAAGCTAAGCAGTATATTCTGTGGTAGTTTAAGTGGAACATATCAAAGGGCTCTGAATAGCAGTGAAACCAGCAGTTTTAAGGATGAAAGGACCTTTGAATTGACAGGACACACATATCTGAACATTTACATTACAAATTTCCTAACTTTCAACCTAAAAACACGGTTTCTTTAAGTAATTTATATTGTTCCCATCAACGGGCTTCAAATTTTACTGGGTCTCCATCCAGAAAAGTCACTGGGATCAGTTATGGTTTATTCTTGCTGTATGTCCTTGTACTTTAGGGTTAGCGTCTAAATCTTAATGGCTGTACTTGTAAATTCCAACGGGAACATCCAAGGTCACTTTCACTGATGCAAACCTCATTCATTTGCATTTAGCTGCATAACAAATGATAGTAAATAGATTTCCTTTGACTGATTGGAAAGACAACTGACTTGAACTGAGGTGCTGGTTATAGAATTCTTTGTATGACTGCCAGTGCAACCTAACCTGAAGTGAAATGGGCCTTTCTCCTGCTGTAACAGAACAAGTTACTGAATTATGCGGTTCACTGGACCTATTCTTCACGATATGGGTGTTTATATTGTGCTCCAGTTTGTAAATCAGTTGCTGACTAAAAAATAACTTCACAGCCTGCAGGACTCCTGCAGAAATGTAAAATGCCTCATTTGATCCGTGGAAAGAAACAGCGATATAAATGAATTCAGGATGTCTGGTAACATTGTAAATTAGCCAATTTTTCTGATCGAATTCACATGTCCCATTAGCATTGCAGGGCATTTCTTACTGAACACCAGTTAGCTTGTGCTGCTGGTGGGTGTTGGGCTACAGTTCTACTCCACGAGCCATCCTATGTCCCTGAAGTTGTGGGAACATAATAGAACAATTTTACGTTCACCCACTTAAATATTCACATTTATAAGCCCTCTTAAAACACATTGTGCAAACTAGAGAATTTGAACCCCAAATCTTTTGGCAACGTAGTTTATTTTCAACTCAGTGAAATGGTATGAGAATGGTTTTTAAACAGTTAAATCTGTCAGTTATGTCTGTCTATATTGTTATTCAAGATTTTACTGCTTGCCGTTAAAATCTTACATCTACAGGATCCATGACTGTCGTGAAATGTCATACAGTAGTTAATATCCCACCTTACTATAATCCTCATTTCTGTTTGTCATTAACCAGTGCACTGAGGTCCAGTGGGATGAGTGAACAATTGAATCTCTGGAATGTTCTCTGATGCAAATTGAAGATAAGTGAACCAGAAACTGTTACTTTAACATGCTTGGCCATTTATGCAATTTAATTTTTCAAAAGTGATTTTTTTTTTTTTTTTTTTTTTTTTTTTTTAAATCTTACGGTATCTTTTCGGCATCAATACTGGGATGAGGTTGTACAAAATTAACAGACTGATGTATAGCATTGTGCACAAAGAAGGTATCAGACCAGATCACAAGAAGTTCATAGCCTGAAGTTTAATAAAAAGGACGGGACCGATTACTTACTGGTAAACAAGGAAAATAAAACCGATCGTGTGTTTCGGACAATCTTCCTAATGTTTTCATGGTTATCTCTGGAGCTGAAGAGAAATCCTTGCACTGTCCCCATTTTTAGAGCCACACTGAAGGCGAGAATATAACAGCTGTAATGTTAAGGTTATCAGACTCTTGTTTGATATGTTTCCTCCCTATCTGGCCCTGAGGAATTTCTGGGCTCATGGCAATTCATCTAAATCTAGCAGTCATGGCTGTGTTGGTTGCTTTAAAACTCCTCTCACCCAGCAAAGGTTTTTGGCGGTGGTGCACGTGCTTTGTATCTTTCTGTCATTTGTAAGGTGGCCGATGCGGAGTATGCTAGATCTGTGTCTGAGGTCTAAATGCTGTGCATGAAATCTTAGATTGTATTGCGTTTGAGGGATTTTTCTAGGAAAAAAACCACTTGCAGCAGAAGTATGGTAGAATTTAGGAGATCACTACTTTGTTAGGCCTCTGGTCATTTGGCTTAGGGTGCCCTTCCCTTCCCTGGCCTACCAACTGTTCTTTCCCCAGAAGCAACTATGATAACTAAGCTAATGACATCCTGTGTTTTGTCACCCGTGGCTGGTGTTGGCCTCCGCTTTCGTCATTTCGTTCACTTCTGTTCAGTCGCTCAGTACCCCAGTAACTGCTCAATATAGTGTGTAAATTTTTTTTCCAAATTTATATTTTCATTTCTTCATTTTTCAATTTAAATTTGACTTAAATATTTGTTACATTTTTTTTCTTAGTAGTAAAAGCAATATACTGAATAAAAAAGTAACTGCCTATCAACATACGAATGCATATTTATTTTCTTAACTAGTAATTGGGTAATTGACGTTTAAAGTGTTCTTTGTTATGCTGAAACAGGTATTTTAGAGTGTTGGGGATACTTGTGGGCATTTGTGGTTTCTCAGATGAACCTGTGAACCTGGAATGAATCATAATTTGCCTAATAAGAAATGATAGAAGTTGCCTCCCATTATTTAAGTTTGCCATATTCCAGCAATTTCTAGGAACCAATTACCAGTTACTCCAAACATTCTGGGTCACTGTGTGAAAAGAAGCAGTCTATTAAAAAAATGAATTGAAAGTTACCAGAGTATAGGTGTATTTTTGTTATGACAAGAATGTTAGTTTTGTTATGATCTTAGAATTTGATTTTTTTTTTTTTTTTTAAATGATGGTTTTAAGGCTGTTTTGCAAGCTAAAACAATCCAGAGGTGTCAACATCTGCTTTCATAATTTTGTGCTTATTGGTCTGCAACACCACAAGCATACATATGTGACTTGGAAATTAGATTTCACAAGTTGTCGGCAAAAAGCAGAACGTGAATGACGACTGCAAGGGATCCAATGTCAACATAGTATGATAATGGCATACAAATAGTTTGCTTTAAAAATCAGCATTTTTGAAGTAATTTATTTTATGTCACACATTCCAGAAATTAATCTTGTGATTTTGTTCCATCTTCAAGAACACAGGAGCGCAGTTACCCTAATGTGTCACTGTGAGACTAACCCCACCGCAGTGCAGCTGTTTCAGTTGTTCTTATCCTCTTCCCCTTTTTACCTTCTCTCAGTGGCAGTGAAAGAAACCTAGTGTTATCTTGACTGCCGGAGCACACGTTGGCCTAGCGGCTCTAGTCGCATCAACTGCTTATGGCTTTGAGGACTGTGGTTTTCTGTTCCTGTTGCTCATCACTGTTAGGAGTCCACTCACTTCTTTTCATGGGAGGTATTCTGCGCCTGTAAATGCAGGCTGTTTACTCTTCATGACAAAACCTTTGGCACAACTTAGTGTGTCTTGCATGTGTTCACTTCATTTTATACACTCGTAATTACTGTAATTCCGTCTACTGGTGGGACTCCTTTTTTTAGTCTCAAAACTAGTTTCATTTTGTCAGTGCTGTGCAAAGCAATGTTGGAGGCTCTAGAAGAACTGTATAGCACCAGTTTTGTTTGACAGTGGTGGCTGCAATTGCTTGATATCTTGGAGAACCAAGCCAATGTTCTTGGCAGCAGACAGACATTCCTACCTATTGCATTGTACTTTTGCCCTTGAGAAAGGAGCTTAATCTGAACTGCTTGAATAAATATACAGCTACTAGAGATAGTGTAGAACTGTAAATTGATATTAGTCTGTTGTTGAAAGGTGGTTATTACAGAAGTAAATAATACCTGTAGTTTAACTCATTTTCCTCTTTTTTCCTCTATAATGAATCACAACATCAGATTGTATTTGTCTCTCTTGTATTCCAGCTGTTGCTGCTGTCATCTGTAGAATGGCAGCAGAATTGGACTTCTTTTTAGATGGATTTAACCAGTTCTGTTTTCTCTGTGCTACTCAGGTGTAGCGGATGGCGTGGGCGGCTGGCGTGATTATGGTGTGGATCCCTCCCAGTTTTCAGCGACCCTGATGAGGACATGCGAGCGACTGGTAAAGGAGGGTCGTTTTGTCCCCAGCAACCCTGTGGGCATTCTCACCACAGGGTACTATGAGCTCCTGCAGAACAAGGTCCCGCTGTTGGGTAAGCAAACACACAGTGACAGAAGCACAGACACCCTTGTGCCTTGTTTCATTTGGCTGATCACTGTAGCTTGGTGACATTAACCTGACTGCTACAGAATCTGTATTGCTTTTTAGGACGTCTAAAGGTAAAGATTTCTAGACTTTCTACGTTCAGCACTGACCTCATAACGGGGTGTTTGCTGACTTAGTTGTCAGTGCTTTACTGATCTGATGTCATTGTACCTGAAGAATAGTGCCGATGAAAAATAGTTTGAGGCCATGGTGTTCAAAGTGCTCTACAGCTGCCATCTGCCCCTGAAGCAAGTTATTGTTTTATTTTATTTGTTTTGTATACTGGTAATAGACTGGCATTGTTGCCTCATGTTCATTGGACACTGCAAACAGCAAAGAATATGGAAAAGGCAGCTCGTAAGAGTCGTGTAAAGATATAGATGAATAAATGATGTTGTCTGCAGGAATGAGTCAGAGAGCGACTGTTGTGCAAGTCTCAACTACTGTGTTTCTCTGGAGAACATTGAAATAAAAAAGAATATGGTATGAAAATGTCATGCTATAGAGTTAAGTTGATTCTCCTATTGCAAACAGAAATGACATGCTTTCCACTATGTGTATTTATTTATCTTAAAAGTTGATTAGGTGAAAATTTTTGGGTCCTCTTGAAATGGAGAAGTCCACTTTGGTCACAAACGTGGGTCAAAGTAAAATGGTGCTGCAGCTAGCAATGAAAGGGGGTCAGATGAGGGCATGACTGTTGTTTCCAGGTAGGAAGGCGTAAAACTGCTCTTTAGCAGTTAATTCAAAAATAGATATGTGGGCCAAGAAGCAATTGCAAACATTTAACATGCCATACCTATCTACCTGCTTCATTTCATGAGTGCACTACAGCAGCACAGAGTTCAGTGCTGTCTATGGATGCCACAATATTTCAGTCCTCATGTGCCTGCCTTGAGCAGGCAGGTTGAAAGTGTGACTAAAGACCACTGAATGAAGGTCACATTCTTTCTTGGTTGTAGTTTACCATTTGGTTGTCCCGTGATCTCGTATTTCCACTTCTGGGGCAGCTGGGGGTGGACCTCACATGCCATTTTTTCTTAGTATTGATGCTCCAGGCTGTCCATCAGCAGAAAAGGGCATATCTTATGAGGCATCGTGCCAAGGAGATTAGGAGGGCTGCCATTTAAACTCTATAACCAGTCAGCCTTATCCAGAGGACACAACTGTCAGCATTACAGATTTGTGGCAAAACTGCCTTTAACAAAAAATTATTTCGGCCTGTATGATGGGTGCACACTTGGTGGCTTTAAGTGCAGGCTGTATGTGCTGGATTTGCACATAAAGATAGCAAAGCTTGTTAAATTTTTATTTTTTGTACACTTCGCATTTGTACTGTGCGAGTAAAAGTTGACAATGGCCCTTTTGCATAGGGTTAACTGTGTAAGACCTTGGACAGGGCACAGTTCTGCTTCAGTGATATTCATGAATGTGTCACAAACAGGGCCAGTTGAATAGGAACTTGACCTGTGTGCAAGGGCTCAAATCCCTCAAACTTGTGTGCAGAATTTTCATCGGTGTAAAATTGCCGTGTCAAATGACTCATTATTCAATGACAGGGAGTCTAATTGTTTTCATTTGTTTATTAGTAGTGTGATTTTTTTTTTCTTTTTTTTTTTTTTTAAAAATTAGATTGGAGATGCGTAATGTGTTACCTCATTTATATTCCGTTTTCTCTTCTCTCCAGGCAGCAGCACAGCCTGCATCGTGGTCCTTGACCGACAGCGGCACCGGTTGCATACCGCCAACCTTGGTGACTCGGGCTTCCTGGTGGTACGGGGTGGTGAGGTAGTGCACCGGTCTGATGAGCAGCAGCACTACTTCAACACACCCTTCCAGCTATCCATTGCACCACCTGGGGTTGAGGGTGCTGTGCTCAGCGACAGGTCAGTTTTGCCACTACTCCTCACTTCTGTGATGAAGAGATCTAAACTGCTGAGGCTCTATCCTTTGTAAAATGGCTACATCAATACATCAGGGAAGTTTACAAGAGCTGTTTTAGTGAAGTTAGCCTTGTCTCTAGTTCTTCAGGGTGAAAGGGATTTTAAAAAAAGTTTGACCTTTTGTACTCGTGTACTTTAGATCGCACTGTGTTTCGCTCCCTCTGGTGCCCCCAACCTAAACCAGACCTGGATAGAACCACAAGATGCCAGTAACGTCATGCTTTTGGTGTGGGGAGTCCTGCCAAGACCTTGTGACGTTGCTGTGCTGTCTGCCAACAGTCTGCAGTGTCTGCTTACCCAGAGATGCTGGGGGGGGCGGGGGGTTGAGAGCGGGCTAAGGTTAGAGGCCAGTAGCTGTTGATGTAGGGCCTGATCTGGGCTCCAATCCTACACAGGGGTGGATCAGGGGACTCTCTCACAGCAGCCAATCCATGGTCTTTTCTCCTCCCCAGAGAAAGAAGAGTGTGTTGAGCTCTGTCTGATGTGTCTAAATGTATCAACGAACATTTTTAACTTTTACAGCCTAACCCCGACTATTAAGGTTGGGGTAGATTTTGGTGTTGTAACTTAATGTGGTGTAACAGTGCTCCTCAATGTCATTCCACTTTACTGCAAAGCACCTAAGGGGAAGAGCATGTTCTGTTCCATGTCACTCACTGTTGGCAGCAACCATAACCCCTAAAAACAGGACCACGGGAACTCAAGTGAACTTGAGGCTAAAAAAAACGCACTTGGCATTTAATGCATGAAGTCATTTGTCTGTCTGTTTCTCTCATATAAAAATGCAATTAGCAACAACCTCGGTGCTAGAGGAGTTTTTGGATGCCACTGACATGTAGCTGAGCCATGATGTACTGCGCATGTTATGTTGTGCATTCTATAGTAGGTTGTATAATTTTCTTCAACAAAACCTGTGTCCCCTCCTGGGAAAGTTGGTTAACATGTTTCATTTTAAGACTGACTTCTGTGAACATAAAGTGAAGTAGCAATACAAGGCTAGACTGAAGTGAACTTAATGTGGCTAAAAGCCTGCCTTCCAAGATGTGAACATTATATATTTTGTCTAGCTGTTGTCCTGAATATTGCTCAGACAGCAGTTTAAGTATGACAATCATACATGTTGTGGTTGAAGCCTTGCAAAACACTCCTCCTATCACTCTGAGGCATCATCGGTTCACTCTTCTGCTGTGGTTAATCTAAATAGTGTGAAGGCTGCAGGGAGAGTTGTGTTATCATAAACTCCAGTGTATTGACTGGGAGTGTCAGGGTAGGCAGAGCAGGAATCAGTAACTTATTAACAGCAGAGCCATCTGGGAGGAAATGGCAGATTCCCTGTAAGCTGCTTGATCCATCAAAGTTCCTGCTAATGCTCTGCTTTTCTCTTTGTCATCCACGACTTCATCACAGGCCAGAGGCTGCAGACAGCTCTTCCTTTGATGTCCAGCTTGGTGACATCATCCTGACTGCTACAGATGGCCTCTTTGACAACATGCCTGATTACATGATCCTCCAGGAACTCAAAAAGCTGAAGGTGAGGTTTCATATTTATAAGACTCTTGCTTTGTATCAACCTTAACATTGTATGACCTCCTGGTCAAAGACATCAGATAATAAATAATCCAAAAGACACAATTGCTTTTTGTAGGAAGTGTGCCTAAAAATTTTACCTGGATAAGTTTGCAGGAACAAATTTGTGCAGTTCTTGCAGATTTTAGGCCTAAGTTTGTGTAGGTGTCTCAAGTTCTTGATAAATTTTTATCTGGTTCTAATGTTCTCTAATCCAATTTCTTGACAACTCAGAACACAAACTATGAGAGCATACAGCAGACGGCCCGGAGCATAGCAGAGCAAGCCCATGAGCTGGCCTATGATCCCAATTACATGTCGCCTTTTGCACAGTTTGCATGTGATAATGGACTGAATGTACGAGGTAAGACTTCTCTGGTGCAGATAATGGTTTTTGTAGCAAATGACACTTTCTGTGCAGTGTGGTGACAGTAGGTACAACTGGTGCCCCAGCTTCTGGGCTTTTGGGTTTGCTAAAATGTTTGAATCCATCTCAGTTTGTATGGAGTTTGCACATTTTTCCAATGTTTTCCTCATTTTCTTCCCAAAGACACATTTCAGGTGAATTGGTCACTCTAAATTGCCCATTGTGTGTGTGTGTGTGTGTGTGTGTGTGTGTGTGTGTGTGTGTGTGTGTGTGTGTGTGTGAGAGAGAGAGTGATTGCTCTGGGATGGATCCACTACTTCAGTCTCTGTGCTTCTGGTATAAGCTCTATACCCCGATGACCCTGCATTGGGCAGTGATGGATGGATGATGTTTTATTATTATTTTTTCATCATTCACTTGACAGTATTTCTTCTGTTGATTCCAACTTGTTTTTGGCTAATGATTCAGACTTATCAGGAAAATGAATTGTAGTGCAGCTGAAAGATGGGAAATCATGACAGTTTTACTCATGTGAACTACTGAATAACCATGTGTTGTGAGTGATATATATTGTGCTCTACTTCTTTAAAATGACCATCTGTTCATTTTCTTATTTGTTTCTTTTTGACTGTCTTGTTTGTGTGCTTTCCTGCAGGGGGGAAGCCAGATGACATCACAGTGCTCCTGTCCATAGTGGCAGAATACACAGACTAGACATACACCGTGGCTGCATTTCCTCTGCTGATTTTTGCCACCTTACTGCAGAGTTGAACTGTTTTGTGCTTTTGGAAGAAGGAATACCCCTCTTAGTTTTGCAGCTTACTCTGCTCCACATACACACCCACTTGTCTCCTGAATCTTCTGTCTGTCTCTCCATCTAGCCTGATATGTCCACATTTTGTGTTTGTCCTCTCTAAGCTCTGAATGAAACAAGGAGGCCGATTGTGGTATTGGAGCCAGCAGAACCACAGGAATAGATCTGATGCCCTGTCCCAATCATTACTTGATTTTTTTTTTTCTACATAAAATCATGATTGTAGCTTCCCTACCTTGCATGTATGGGATGGAAGCAATCATTTTCTCTGATAGGGTTTAACGTGCCAGTCATGCATCCTTGGATGTCAGCAAGGCATTTTAACCTGGAGCCTGTTGAAGGTTTAGTGTTTTACAACTGTCTGGAAGGAGCATTTGAGTGGCGTGTCCAATATATAAGGTAGCTAAGAGCTCAGTGAAAGTTGGTAGATGACATTAGATATTGTCATGTGAGAATAGTATTTTGTCTTTGGTCTTAGAGTTGGATTCATTCCTGTGTTGTCACTGGTGTGAGACAAGTTGTGCGGGTGCTGGTAACGTTAAGAAGCAGATGTGTACCATCAAGTCTAACCAAAAAAGGGAGTACCTGCCCCCTGGAGTTCTGCACCACGGAGTCAGGAAATTAAGCTGTAGTAGCTGGGGCTGCTTGGAGTTGTTTTAGTGGTGTCACCCAGAATCCACAATGGTGGACCGGTTCTGTTGCTGAAATCCAGTCACCGTTAGGGTTAGGGACATACTGTAGAGTTCTGTCACAGTGTATTTTTTATTATTTTTAATGAACTGTATTTGTATATACATTTAATTGTAACCTTTTTATTTTTGGGGTGCAAAGGAATTGTGCAGTTACTGTACATGGGGCTACAGTGCAGGAGTACGCAAAGCCTACACTGTGTGTAGATGGGAAGTTTTTAGGTTTGGATATGGCATGCTTATTGTGTGCCCATGTGCAAATTCAGAATATATATAAATAACAAAACATTGTTACAAAGCCCTTAATCCCTCCCCATCAGAGTACTTTGTATCTTGAGGCCTTGTGTGTGTGTGTGTGTGTGTGTGTGTGTTTGTGTGTGTGAATGAAACCTTGTCAGATGCGTCAGGGTTTTGGGTCCGACTGTGGAAATTTCCGCTTTATTTTATATTGTCATTAAATGGTGTCTGTTTATACAAAACCTCTAGGATGAAAGAAACAGCAAAGCGCACAAGATTTAATGCTAGCATCTGTGAATGCTCAGTGTCAGATAGGTTAAATATAAACGATAAAGGGTTTATTTTTGTAATTAGTTAGTTAGGGCTAACAGATTTGGTTCCAAAACAGTAATGCATTGGAGTTTTCTGGTATTTGTATTATAAAACCATCTGTGTGCATTTATAAGCCAAGCTACTTGTTGGTTTAGTTGTCTAACCTTTTTGTTCCATTTTAATTTGCCACAGATTTCACATGTTTCTTTGCTGTAAATTTCCACTAGTTTGCAGAGCCTCTTAAATATTGTAATTTTATTGCATGACTATGCACATGCCCATTTTTATTTTATATAAATAGCAATCCTGATTGTTGATTTTGTTTTTGTTCTGCATCCATGAAAACTAGAAATGGACCGTTGTGCTGTCCTTGTTCTTCCACTGTTAAGTAGCACACCTGCTGTATCCCAACTCATGTGCTATGCTCAACACAAAAGGCGGTGGCTTTTGCAGATGAAACCACCTTCCGATCCTCTGGCCAAGTCGTGATATTGGTGCTAGATGTCTTCAGTAATCCCTGGTTCTGTGTCATCAGTCTCTTATCTGTTCTGAAAGGAGATGTTTGCTTGTGGCACAACTTCCCAGATTATGATTAAGCATTCGAATTCATTTGGCAATTCAACAAATCCTTTTTATGGTGGAATCTTCCTGAGGTAAATTTATGTATGCTGTGTTAAAATGCAGGTGCACCAAAGATTCACCCTCACCCCACTTTTTTTGCCCTTATAAATTTAATTTTTTGTCTTAAGCAATACTATAATATAAAAAATTGCATCTCTTCTACATTATTTGTATTTCTCTGTTTTCCAAACATCAGGAAATTCTGTGGCTACCTAAAGTAAGCATAATCTGTCTGTATTTAAGTATGTGAACATCCAGCATTAATAAACTTCCTACAAATTGTCTTTGAAAGTGTGCTGCATAGATTCACAGTTGCACTGTAGTCTGCTCACCAACAGTCCTTTTTGACAACCCAGAGGTACCTGTTGTATACTATCAGTGGGGTCAATATTTTAACAAAAATATAAACTTGGTAAATGTAATACATACCTTTTTCCTGCTCCACTGTTGATTTTTAGAAAAATTAACATGTATATCATGATTTCCCAATGAGTTCAGATAGATTAAATAGAAGTACATTGCTAAGGTAAATTAGAAATGAAGCCATGACCGTGTGTGATAGAGGTATTTTCCTGACATTACTGCACAGTGTAGTATAGTATGTTGCACCCCTATCTGCCTGCCTGTGCTATCTGGCCAGTGGAGATCTGAAATTGGATCATTTTGTTTTCTTTCATTTTTAGAATTTAAAAAAATCAGCAGTGGAGCAAACATTTAAAACTAGCACTGAGTATGAGCTACATCTTTCCTTACTTTTTAAAAATGGTATTAATGGCTATGTGCTTTTTATGAAGTTAGAAGATCAGCATGAAATCTGCCTGGTAAATGGTCCTACCTTAAATCCTACCATTGCAAATTTAGCTCCTCTGCATGTGTCCTGAAATGCCTTTTTGTAAACCTTAAGTTCCTTGAATTAGTGGTTGATTTCATATCACTGTTTTTTTTTTTTTTAAATTGCAGTTTAAAGGGTTATTTTTTCCCTCTCTAGAACAGGTTTGGATTGTGATGTTTGTGATTGTCTGGTTCATGTAAAGCAGACCACTAAAACAGGGTAAAATGATGGCTGTGATGGTATGACAAGATGTGAAAATGAAGTAAATGAATAGAAAATTGTAATGTTTGTATTCCTAGAGCAGTTGCAAAACAATTCCAATAACCCTGAGCTCTGTGTACACTGTCCTGTTGGATTTGAGTGATAGGACAGTGGACTATGTAGGCAGGTTTCAGCACAGGTGCTGACCAAACAACATGCCTCCTGTCAGCCTTAAAAACCAGCTCCGTCCATCAAGTCATCGCAACTGATGATGCAGCATGTCGCCTCCCCAGCATTCAGTTGTTGCTCAGTGTTCCTTAGAAAACACTTCAGTAATTGTCAGAGGTGCTTCTGCAGCTCTTCAGAGGTCTCTCATTGTTTCTCAAAGCAGGTGGCATCTTGATTTGTGTGAACTCAATTTTTGTGTATGGTAGAATAATGCAGGCATAGTTTCTGTAAATATGTTTTCAAAAGCTGTAAAGTATTTAAATAAAGAATATAGTATTTATACTAAATCTGGTGTGTTTAATGTGCTTCCCTGTGGGATATTGTACTTGGGTGCTATAATCTTTGTCCACTTTTCCTAGATAAGGGAAGTTACTGGTGCTTAATGGGAGCTGCCAGTTCTGTTTGTTATATTTGGAACTTCCCTTTTCCTCCATACACCTTTTCTATGCTGAAAGGTCAGATAAAGTGCCACTCTGCAGACTCCCATATTCTCGCAGTTGCATAACATGGTTGTACAGCAATATCTAAAGAATCGCCTGCAATGCAGCAAGGAATATGTGGAGAAAGATTTACTTTAGCCTGAACATTTTACATTTATTTTCGATGTCTTCACCTGGCCAATATGCATACTGTAAGACAATCTAGCCTGTAGTGCTACTCGCTGCTCTAGATTTTAAACACTTTCAATTAGATTTCCCTTAAATGCAAACAACTACTTGGTATCCATTTTTGCCCATTTGTTCTTTATAGCTTGCTTTAGTCTTTAAGGCTTTGGTGCTGATGTTTTTCATGAAAGCATGAACAGAAAGTGTTTGTGTCTAAAGTCTTTCTCACAATTCGTTCCGTTGCTCTTTCATTACATTTAGAAGGTTTGGTAAAACATTTCTCATCTCCGCCAAGCCAAAATCTCCTTACACACATGCTTGCAACTAACCAGAATAGTTTTTGTGCTTGGTGCAGTGTTGTAACAGGCTGAGCAGCCTTGAAAAGCATTGTCTAGAATACACGGAGGGGTGCCTATATATTGTAACAGCCCTGTCTTCTCATGCGAATTGTGATTTGCTGCGTGGAGATGTGTTTAGAATGCAGATGAGTAAGAGGTAAGAAGCTAGTGTCCCATTTAGCATTAAGGAGTTCAATAAGTTTAACCACGGATCACTATGACCATGCATTTTATGGTAGTGCTCCTGACAGGATAGTGTTTAAGGGCATTGAACTGTAATCTAAAAGTCACAGTTTTAATCCCTGGATGGGCCATGTGCTTATTTCAACAAATGATACTTTATCTAGTTAAAGTTAATCTAAAACAATTGCTTGAAGAAATGGATAACCTTGTTCATGTAAACAACACTTGAACAACCACTTTGTCACAAAAAAGGGCCACAACGGATGATATGGTACCTGCTAGCCAATAGGAGTTGTATGATGCAGGAGGTTTACTTTTGAATCAATGTAGTTTTAGAGGAATTTATTATCAACAGCATACTTCAACTGGTTGATGCACAAAGGAATATACCAAAGTCATTCTAGTTTCAGGTGAAGGGGGAAAGAACTGCAGGAAAACCGTAGAGTCAAGAATTCTTTACTGTGGAGCACCCTTATACAGCAAGCATGTAGGCAGGATACTTAAACAGTGCCACAAATCTTTATTGTGGCATATTGATTTATTTAAATGACAGCTCATTCAGTTAAAATCTAATACATTTACGTTGCTTTAAAGAGAACTGCAAAATAAATTTATGTATGACAGTATATGACCATCCACATTAATATGCGTTACAAACCGTCTGACTGCTGCTCTTATGTCTTACCTGAAGGAACACTTTCAGCAAAACCAAACAAACCCCAAATGCAGCACCGAAATCACAAATGTCTATGGTTCTAAATCGTTGAGTTAGTAGAAGGAATTAGGGACTCTTCTAGCTATGCTGGCTAGAAATTGTGGTTGACCTAACATACTGCAAAGAATGCAGATAGTGTTTAAAGTTACATGCACTTGGTTCACCTTGTCAAATGACTACATGTAGCATGAAACCACAGAACAGCTAATATCCCAAAGTAATGAAGTGCGGCTAGCTTTTGCTGCAGACAACATTCTCTGTGCTTCCAAGGATGATAAGATGGCCAAAGAAAACAGAGCACCCTGCCAGCTTTTATGAACATCAGTTCTCAAGGTGAGAACAAGGCCAAGAAAAGAAAAACAACAGCGACCCAAGTCAAAGATGGTTGGTTTTTGAAACTTTTTGAACGTAAAACCATATAAGGCTGAAAAGCCTTACTTCCTATGAAGGGTGGAATTCCCCAGTTTAATAAAAGTTAAAAATATTTTATGAGCTTCAGTGGTTTCCTGTGACTAATGTCACTTCTGGAGACAATGGTTCTCCCTGTCACACTGAGTGCCTTGTGCTCAGCTTCTTCATTACTGCGATAACAAAAGGAAATATGTGGTCTAGCTAGTCTAACTTTTTCAAACTGCTTTTAAAATTCTCTCTTCATCCTCAATATTAAATGTCTATATGCAGCAAACACTCTAGGATTTAGTGTTTATCATCAGAACTGTAACCCTTTGCCTTCATATACTATTGTACCCTTCAGACTTATTTTTGGCTGCAGGATTATAACATGTTCATACAGTTTGGGTGAAGGTCAGAGGTTTCATGCTCCTAGATAGTCTTTGACTGTGTTTATAGTTACAAGAAAATCTCGTGAACCCTTTGTAAGTACAGCCCATCCCCAGATTACGAATGAGATCTGTTTCTAAGTCTGTCTAAGTCGAATTTGTATGTAAGTCAGAACCGGTACATACAGTTCCTATTTAGCATCAGTTAGTCAAATGTTTGTCTTAATATATAGTACATATTTTACCTTTCTATGCATATAAAACGCTTAAGAAACACTTCCAAATACACTAAAACATCTTAAACACAATAATACAGTACATAATAATAATAATAATAATAATAAAGTAGTAATAAAACCCCTAGTCGCGACAAATTCTGGATCAGAAGCACCTTCACTAGCTGAACGTGCAGCTTTTAAATCAGCAAAGAGGCTTAGAGCCTTTTCTTGCACTAAAGCAAAGCTAATAGTGATATTACGCTGATTTTGATCGTCTAACAAAATCAATAGCAAATCAAAAATTAAACCACTGCGTTGCTTAGTAATAACTGTAGCTTTCATTGGGACAGAGCCTTTCAGATGCTCCATTATTCTCACTTTATCCTTTAAAATTGTTACGATAGTTGACCAACTGTAGCCTAACGCTTTTCCAATAACCGATGACGTATCACCTGTTTCCGATCACTTTATTATTTCCACTTTACTTTCATTTTCCTTTTTTTGATGCATCACCAGCACTTGCATCGGATTCACGCGTTGGAGGCGTGGTTACAAGGGAAAATATCAAGAGAAAATTATAAACCAAATACAGAGTTAAACACTTGCAACGTTAATTGCACCGTGATCCGATTCAAACTGGGGGGCTCGAGCTGATGAACCGCCCAAGCCATGGAACGTTTTCAGGAGCGTCACAAAGCAGTGCGCGCGTTTGTTATTATGAACCGTCGTATTTAATTCGAATACTAACAAAAGTACGACAGCAAGTAGTAATTTTAGATTTCAGTTAACCATCAGTATTTCTGGTATACCTTTCATGACAAGCCCTCTTCACGTCATACCACAGCATCTCAATTGAGTTATGGTCTAGACTCTGGCTTAGCCATTTCAAAACACATTTTTTCTTCTTTTTAAGACCTTTCTGTTGTTGATTTACTTGTGTTTTGGATCAGTGTCTTGCTGTATCATCCAACTTCAGGTGATGGACTGCTACCCCTGACATTCTCCTGTAAAATTTATTGATAAAATTTGGAATTCGTTGTTCCCTCAACGATTGCAAGCTGTCCAGGCCCTGAGGCAGCAAAGCAGGCCCAAACCATGATGCTCCCTCCACCAAGTTTTGGAGCTGAGATGAGGTTTTGGTGGAGGGAGCATCATGGTTTGGGCCTGCTTTGCTGCCTCAGGGCCTGGACAGCATTGCAATCATTCTTGTTCAGTGGTTTTCTTCTAATGGACGCAGGACTTCAGCAAGTTCAAGAGATTTCTGCAGGTCTTTTGCTGTTAAACCTGAGTTCTTTTTCACCTCCTTCAGCATTTCTGATCAACTTAACTATACTCTCAGTGGAATTCACTAACTTTCAATAATTGTTTGTCCTTGACAGATGTGCAAAAGTCTGAAACACTGAGAACTAAGCTAGGAGGGCTACATCCTGGAAGAGATGTGAGTCCATCATATTGCAACAAATACATATGGTGGCATTCACTAAAGACATTTTAGACTCTTGACCCATGCAAACGCTACACAAAGTTAGCCAAATTTAAACCTATGTTCGAGGAGCCCACGTTCCCAAGTGCTGTGGACAACACTACCCATGGCACCACCATGCCATCCCTAGGGATATTCAGCATCGAAATGATCTTATATCCCTTTTCTCAAGTGTTTTGGATTGCATAAACCTACTACTGGAGTGTTGCAAGTGAAAATCTACCAGTTGTGAGCCTGTCAGTGAAGCACTACCTCACCATCATTCTGCACTAACCTCTGCTTCTTAGGTAATGCACACATGTCTGTACTTTAAAGCAAAATGCATACAACTTAGATAACTTAGTTTTTAAATAAATGTTTTATAATTATGGTTTTATTTCTCATTGTTACACTTGTATTGGGTGTTATTGAAGTTTATGTGATGTGTGGGATAAACGCCACAGGTGAATACAGGTGAGTTTTAATGTTTAAATGATAAAAGAAACACAAATATTAAGTGACTTTCAAATGGACCATTCCACAAATTTTATAAGGAATATTATATTCAAGTGTCATTTCTGCCTCATTTCAATTGTCTGTCTCACTGTGATATGTAGNACGCCACAGGTGAATACAGGTGAGTTTTAATGTTTAAATGATAAAAGAAACACAAATATTAAGTGACTTTCAAATGGACCATTCCACAAATTTTATAAGGAATATTATATTCAAGTGTCATTTCTGCCTCATTTCAATTGTCTGTCTCACTGTGATATGTAGTGTTTTCTTGTGTGTAACTTGTGCCTAACTGATCAAAACGTATGTAATCTCTGGGGTCTAGTAGTGTGGAATAACTTATAAAGTGCCTTCTGCTGGTGCCACCAAATGGCTTTTTGTGACATATTGTATAAATCTTTGGTTTCCAGTGGAACACTGCACAATGTTCTTAGCTAAGGAGCTTAAAGGATTCCCCCGGCACGTATCAGGACACATCTTATTCCTGCTGCTTCCCTTATGTGCTGACACAGACAAAGCAAGGCATAGGAACTCTCAAAAAGTTGGCAGCCCTTACAGTCATGGGTCAGTATAAAATATAGTAGCAGCAGTACAGAGTAATGACACTATGAATAGAACACTGCAGTGTCAAATCTGTGCTTTTACTCTGCCAAAGTACTTGTAAGAAAGATACTTTAATTGTTACAGAGAGGTTATTACTGAGGAATGTTAAAAACTTTAAGCCTATTGTGCAGGGCACTTTTATACAAAGATGTACAGAGTGTGGACATAACAAAAAACACCCAACTATATCTTCAGAACAACTTCAGTCCTTCTTGGACACCTATGATACAAGTCATTAACTGCGTGTGGGGACATTGCAACATCCCTCAGGAAGAAAAGCCCCCCACTCTTTTAGGGGGGAATGAGGTGGAAATTTGTATCTTGTGCTCCGAAACTTTCCATAATGTTTCGTTGGCTATTTAAGCAATTGGGGAGGCTATGGAAAATATTTGCCTTCATCCCGGTGTTTATGAAACAACTCTTGAATATCTTTAGCGGTGTGTATGGGAACATGAGGGAACAATGTTTGTGCCACAGTGTTCTCCTGGATCTGATCATGGTTGTTTGGCCATTATACAACCATGGAGAACAATTATTGGAAATACTCACTTCCACGACATGACTGTCCATACTATCATAGATCCCCCACCAAGTTTAACAATTGGAAAGTGACACTGTGAATTGAAGACATCTTTTGGATTCGTCCAAACATAAACCCGTCTCACTGTATGAAATAGGGTGAAAGACGCATCGGCCCGTAATGTCTTTCTTTTATTGACTTTATTGTTTTCATGCAAAGTGGTAAACTTTGATCCTAGGGCACTATAGTTGTACAGATTTTAGATGCAGTTTTTCTTAAAACTTTAACCAAATTACACCTAAAGGTGTAGGAGAATTGATTTATAATTCATTAAAAAAATTAAAAAAAAAAAACAATTTAAAGATAGATCAGAGACAGCTTACTTCGTGGCACCCCAGGCTTAGGGTTGGTGATTCTTGGTATATGTGGTTTTACTCAGTCTTGATCTCCTGCTTACAAATATACAGTACTTTTGATTCTTGGGGGTAATAACTACAAACTGGAAGTAATAATGCAGCTTCTTTTCCTTTGCAAATGTAAAACATTAGCCCGACTGATTATGAATTATTACAAAATAATGTTGACATTATTCATTTAAATGTATTAATTTACCAGAGGTTTTTGTCTAAAGCAAAATACAATGATTACTATGTAGTATTTAGCTGGCATTTCTATCCAAGGTGATTTACAGTACTAGAAACAATGTACTACAGTACTGTGCAAAAGTCTTAGGCACCTGTGGGAAAAATGCTATAAAGCGAGGATG
>UFQX01000784.1:0-15350 GCA_900497675.1 Arapaima gigas
ATTTTAAAAACTAACTAATTTGCCCCTGTAATTCAGTTATCCATCAATTTCAGATTTATAATATAGTAAAACTAAACTGTGTCAAAGGAATTTATCATCAATTGAATTGAATTGAATGAAATTCATCTAAGTTGTTATAGGTCAAAGAAATGTGTAAATTTTATTCTGATGTGAACAGGAGATAAACTTAAACAAGAGATAAACTGGAGATAAAGCAAAGAATGTTTTCAGTGAATGTTTATGAAATAAAATGCCTATATTTGATCAAATTTACTTGCAAATGTTTTGTTCATTTGGCCACTTTAAAGAAATAAAATTATTGCATAGCTCACTTGAAATTAATATGGTTAAATGTGCCGATGGAGGACATGGTGGTGCAGCGAGTAGCGCTGCTGCCTCACAGCACCTCGGCTGTTTGGCTGTGAGTTTGAATGCAGCTCAGTCTGTGTGGAGTTTGCATGTTTTCCCTGTGTCTCTGTGAATTTCCTCCAGATGGTGTGGTTTCCTCCCACAGACTAAAGACATGCATTTCAGATTATTTGGTCAAAATAAACTGCTCATAGTGTGTGAATGTGTGTGTAGCTACTGGCTATTTGACTGTTGTCCCATTCATCCAGGCTACAATCTCCAAGTCCAGTGATTCTTAGGTATTCTTTGCGGTACTCTGACACCAAGCAGGAGGTGGGTGGATGGGCAAGATGCGCTGATATCTAAAAAACCAACCCCAAATTGTGACTGTACTGCTTTGACAATGTTTATAATTATTTCATTCAAGGACACTTCTACAACAGAAACTGAATAAATGTCAAATTAATAAAATTCAACATTACATATTTCGGTTAAACTCAAGAAAACAAAGCTCTCTGAAGAATTAAATTATCCTGCAGTCATCTAGTGTTATATCTGTCGTTCATCAATTATCATTAACTGCCTAATATTGCTCAGAGTCACAGTGGTCTGGAGCGTATCTCAGAATCAAGTCTCTATTTGCATTAGTACCACAGGGGGCAAATATCGAAATATATAAGTATAAAAAAACCTAAAGCAGAATGTTTTAAAGTGATATTTCTGCCACTACATAATAAAGTTACATTTGAAATCATACAGCTGCCCTACATTTCTTATTTTTGTTTTTTGTGTTTTGATACAGGGCTAAAGTTAACTTAAAAAAACAGCCATTAAAATGGACAGTGTCTCCATAACAGAGAATTTGTTACTTCAAATTTTATATTTGTACCCAACACCATAGATGTGAATTAAGGATAATAGGGCTAAATTGAACTGTTATTCTGGGAATAAATCACTAATGGTGAAAATACACATGAATAGTTATGCACAGAGTAAGCAAGACAAGCCCCTATTCCATCTCCCTGTTCCAAAAATCAATTCAATATGTGACATTTTGAAATAATACTGCCACTTCACAAAATCTGGGCTGTTCAGACAAGGTCTCAAATCCAGCTCATTTGGTGTAGAGTTTGCATGGTCTCTATGTCTGTGTGGGGTGCTCTGGTTTCCTCTCACAGTCTTGTGTCATTCTGAGGCGACTACTTACATTTTAATGTTACACCACACTAAGATCTGACTGTGAAAATGTGAGTGCCAGCTCAGACACCCTGTGTAATTTCAGGGTATTATCCGCCAAAATTAAAATGTTCATAATGAGGTGATTTTTTAATTATTATTTTTTCTTTTTATATACCGTTGTTATATAGTCTGGTTAGTGCGTGGTGATATAATAGCTGCATTAGCTGTGGTGCTTCATTGTTCAGTTGCTAGTGTATATGTATAATGAGCATTAGTTTACCATACTGCACTGCAGGGTGTAGGGTAATGCCTTTTACGACACAGTTTACAGCAGTCCGTCTCCTGTACTCACTATATTATCACGTGCATTTAATCTCTCTGTGTTCTAAAAAAATGTTGTTTTGATAAAATCGCATCCAACATAACAGCTTGTGTTACCAAGAGCCAGTATGAGACACATTAACTCCCAGACTGAAAGGGAGTCTCACTCTGGTGCTGTTTATGGATCTGTTTGACATTTAGGGACACCTGGGGATGGCAGACAGGTAAAGAAGCTGCACCTGAGCCGCACTCGAGACGCACCTCTGGATCCAGGCAGAGTGACATGTCAGTGACACCTTCACACCCCAGGGAAACAGGACTGATGGCTCCATGTCTGATGGCTCCCATGTTGCCTCAGAAAGAGAACGGAAGATGTGCTTTTCTTTAAGATTCCCTCAGTGTCTCTGCACCCTGTTAGGAAAAAGGAACGAAAAGCACAAAACAGACACTGAGGACATGCGCTAAGAAGTTAACTAAATCTCAAACTCTGGCAAACCTCATACACAACATGGAGAAACCTACCTTTTTATGTCGGCCTACGCGTTACGGTCAGTGACACGGGTTTTGGAGCAGGTGCAAAATGCGAGTTTCACGCTAAAATTACGCAGAAGTAAACGTGTTTTCTCTTTGCATTGCACATTGAGCTTGGCTCTTTATGATAATAAAACGAGTCTCTTCAGACTCATTACTATTTTGTAAGTATATTAGTGCTGAAAACCGCCGTTTTTTCATACGTTTTTGAAGTCTTCCGAATCTGTAGCAACGAGTTTCACAGTGGCGCTTCTTTAAGGTCTTTAAACTAAAGTTTAACCTGTTTTAGACATCCATTCGCGTTATATGTGGAAGTATTGTTCAAAGAAATACGTCTTTTATAATATTATTAATAATGCGGCGTTTTGGATTCTTTATTAGAAGTTACTCTCACAGCACTCGTCACGCGCCGAAACATCCACACGATCCCTTGCGGAGCGTCGCGAAAAATATCGACGCTCCCTAAGTTCCTCCAGCGGGAGTGACAGCGAACGGCGGATCTCACTTCAAAGTGGAGCGGCATGTGAAGAGAACATCGCCGGAGAGAAAACTTGCTTTTTCTAAGTTTGGACAACATCAGATAAAAAGCGCAAAATGAGAACAGTTAATTTTCAGACAGCAGTTAAAAACGATAAGTTCGGCAAAGGATTTATTGCGCGTTCCATTCTGCTATTTTAAGTGGCGCAGAGAAAAGGATGTGATTTGGCGGAATGAAAAGCGCTTCTCGTTGCAAGGTGAGTTAAACATATTATGCCGTATTGACATCCATTCCATCAATAATTTATTTATTATAATATGTATCGTATCTTTTATACAATTATCTCAGTATTTCATGTGTAATAGGCAAAGTTACGTTTAAAATTGTCGCAAAATTCTGTCACGCGTCTTTTTGCGCGCAAGTCACCGGTCACTGACCCCTGAGCTCGGGTTCCGTCCTCATACGTTTTCACTACTCGTTCCATTTTGGTTAACATTTCATAACCCGCGGATTTAAAGCTCCACGTTTTCAATTATTGATAAACTTTTCCCCCCCCACCTCTTACATGTGGAGAACATTCAGTGGACCGTCGCGGAGTGGAGCTTGATGGAACTGTGGTAAATAGAGAAAATCCGCCACTTTATCATGTTATCTGTGATTTAAATGTATAATCTCTAATACCGTTCCAGATAGTCCTGAACTGTACGTGGTTTGTATAGACACCGGCCAGACTGCCTGCATTTTTATCTATACCTGTCTGCATATTTTTTGCGATTATTAAAGGTAGAATTTAAGCGTTTTACAGTGTGCAAGACAGTTTATATTGCAATGCGAGCTGTCAGGAATGAAATGTCTCCTCATTTCCCACATGAAGTAAACGGAGTAAATAAATTACATTTTTAATAGGAGTTAACAAGACTGGTATTATTTTTTCGTTGAGGTTT
This sequence comes from Arapaima gigas, assembly GCA_900497675.1. NCBI lineage: Eukaryota > Metazoa > Chordata > Actinopteri > Osteoglossiformes > Osteoglossidae > Arapaima > Arapaima gigas. The sequence goes on from UFQX01000784.1 coordinate 3,802, forward strand.
TAATTACAGTTACTGTTAAATTTCGTCCTTATTTAACCCTGTACAAGTCAACAGAATTGAGTATAATATATCCAGTGTGTAGCATTAAATATAAGAAGTGGGAGTAGGTGCCAGTAAGTGCTGAAATATTTTTTTTTAAAAATCAGTTACCTGTATTGTCTTTTTATGTAAGATAATTCCTGGTGCTGAATAATGTTCTCCAAGTACTGGCCACTTTTAAGGAAACATTTTAACCAAGTCATTGATTTGAAAATGTTAAAAACTTGTTAAAATGTGACAAAATGCAGAAAAAAATTAAATGTAAGGTTACATTTTTGTTTTCAATGCCCAGAAGTGATAAATGGTTTTGCTAAATGGCCACGGGAAACAGTAGACAATCCTGAAACCTTTATGTTGGCTGGTCCTCTCATGGTGATGAGGAAAAAAATGACATATCAGAATGAACCTCAGATTGGATATGTGTTTATTTTATATTGTAATGACAGAAACTGTTAAATGCCATTGTGACTAATGTACTGTCTGTGTCCTGCACTTGCTGTTGTCTGTACTGTACCTCGCTAGGACTGTGTCTCTGCCTGCAGTATGTGTGGTCAAACCCTGACCGAGTTCGTTCCTTGCTTTGTCTCTGGCTGCTTCACAAGATTTCCAACTTCAGTCATGCTGTGATTTGCAACCTGGTAATTTATGTTTTAAAACTCTTTTTAGAGTGTTACAGTTCTTTCAGATTAAACCAAAATTGTTATTTTCTGTGCTCAGGAGGCATGTAGACAGTTTAAATGGATCTGAAAAAGGAAAGTAAAAAGTAAAACTTAACATCTGCTGGTATATATTTGCAGGTGCCTTTTTAAAATGGCAGAAACATTTAATTATATATAACATATAACATAGTTTCAATTCAGACTGTTGCAAACATAAAAAACAATCTGGTCTCTGTCCTTTCTATTTGTATTTGCTTGAGACAAATTATTTCTGTATTTCTGGAGACAAATTGTCTCCAGATTTTAATTTTTTCCCATGATCTTCTTCCATGACAACAGTTGGATGTTATTGTGGGGGGAAAAAAACATAGGATTAAAAAGGACACAAACTCAACTATAGGGACCTTGCGGCTACTTTGTATAGTCCTTGTCTAAGTTAAAAGTGATCTACCTGTAATAAGGAGTAAAATGACCCGTGTTTTTATGATACTGAAGGCATTTAAAGAAGACCTCTTTTTTTATTCTGCAGTGAATGGAAGCATGGTGAATGAAACCCCCCTTAGCTGGGATCCTGACCTAGAGGACCAGTTGGTTCACATTAATGTTGGGGGACTGAAGCAAAGCCTGAACTTGAGCACATTGCGCAAATTCCCTGACACACGCTTGGGTCGGCTGCTAACCTGTGACTCTGAAGAGGCCATCCTGCAGGTTTGCGATGACTACGATGTGCAGCAGAAAGAATTCTACTTTGACCGCAATCCAGGCCTCTTCCCATATGTGCTACATTTCTACCAGACTGGAAAGCTACACATCATGGAGGAGCTGTGTGTCTTCTCCTTCTGCCAAGAGATTGAATACTGGGGCATCAATGAGTTCTTCCTTGATAGCTGCTGTAGCTACCGCTACCATGACCGCAAACTGGAGAGCAGACACAAGAGCTGGGATGAGGAGAGCGATGTTAGCAGCGTGGACACCTCAATGGACGAGATTTCTGACCTGAACAAGGATATCCAGCACTTCCAGGATATGAGATGTGGGAATGTAAGGAAGTGCCTTTGGCTGACGCTGGAGAATCCTGGCTATTCCATTCCCAGCAAGCTGTTCAGCTTTGTGTCCATTGCTGTTGTGCTCACCTCTATCGCAACCATGTGCATCAACAGCATCCCTGAGTACCAGCACTTTGACGAGAATGGGAAGCTGGTAGAAGACCCTACAATGCAGGCCCTGGAGATCTTCTGCATCTGTTGGTTTACTTTTGAGGTGGTGACACGCCTGTTGCTGGCACCCAACAGGCACAAGTTCTTCCTCCACCCGCTGAACGTGATTGACATTGTTTCTGTGGTGCCCATTTACATCACACTTCTCTTTGACCTTGTGGCCGACAGTGAGTCTGATTTGGGAAACCTGGGGAAGCTGGTGCAGGTCTTCCGTCTCATGAGGATCTTCAGGGTGCTGAAGTTGGCCAGGCATTCCACAGGTCTGAGGTCCCTTGGAGCCACACTAAGGGTGAGCACAGGCACCATGTATTGTCACAGCTGCACATCAAAGCCCACAAACTGGTCATCTGTATTCCAATCAAAATAAAAAACTTTCCTATGGTTCTTACTGTACAATAATACCTCGATTAGTGCTACCTCCTAAAGCACTGTTTCACTATAGTACTCTTTTGCTTTAGTCCTTTAAGAAATTTATCATATAATTCACCATATTTTTAAACATTTCAGAAAATATTTGTAAACTTTTTAAAATGTTATATTTTTATATCCACAAAACACTCTTTTCTGTGTTTTATTTACCATTATTAAAAGAGTAATTAATTTATTTTGTATCAGGTTGTACATGCACAGTTCTCAAACTCAGCCCTAAAAGGTAGTAGTGGAAAGGGAAAAAGCTTATATTATATAATCAGCAAACTTTTTTGCAGTTAAAATGGATGTATTTCATACGTCGTTTTATACATTGTTAGTGCTGTCGGACAGGTGAACGCCACAGAGAGTGACACACTGGTCACAGTCAAGCAGAAAAGAAAAAAAGAAAAATGTGCATCACCAACGTTTCCTACCCTTACATCACTAATGTGTGCAGCACTGTGTGTGTGTCATGGATAATTTCTTAATTTTTTATATTTTCATTTGCTCACGTGTAACAGCTACTGGCTCCTGTGATCAAACACATGGATGGCACAATCAGCAAAGTCCATTGGCATCTTTACATATGCTTTGCATCTGACCCTAATGCTACGTATTGTGTGATGTCACTACTCCCACTTCTCCAAGCCTGTCAGAGACTCCATTTCAAATTTTCTATATAATTTAATTAGCCTTTCTGGAGTTTGATGAACTTGACTAAGCAAAAACCTCACTCGGTGAGAAGCACCTGTGTGCTATATTTCAAGTCTGTGGCATGAAAACCAAAACCGTGCATAAAGAACAAACAGAGCTCCTATAGTTTATATATATGAATTTTATAGATGTAGAGATTAATAACCTGTTATAGTGTTATTTCATTAAGTGCTCCATTCCTCAGCAGCATATCTAGAGCATTAATGGAGGTATTACTCTGTTTTAAAAAGTTTACATTTTTTATCAAAGTATACATTTTGTTACATTAAAGATAAGTGGTAAAGAGCAATACGTGTGAATTTTTACAGTTTATTTTCCTGCGGCCCAGAATATACAGGTGTATATAGAGTTTCACTACTGGCATAAACTTAAGCAGATACATAAGGAAAGTAAACTTGACTAATCAGTATTATTCATGGATTGAAAAAGATCCTCAGAATCCCAATGAGGTACACTGAGCAAATAGAAAATTTTATCTGAAAATATTTACTGTAGCAAAAATTTACATCAACAAAGCAGAAAATATATATATATATATATATTGTGTTGACGTGTGCATTACCATGAAGTATCCTAATGGTTTACAACACGACAAATAAAGTACTGTAATCAAATTTAAATATGTTTTGACAGGCAATGCTAGCTGCTGTGGTCTATATATTCCACAGCGTGTTACAGGCATTCTGATATAAACTCTTTTGTTATGACATAATTTGCAAATACTGACAAATATTTACAAACACCTTATGTTCTCTACTTTGGCACATTTTCTGCACTCTTCCATTATAGCATATGACAGTTACAGGCTTACTTACTGTTAACGCGGGGTTTAAGGTTTTACATTTGAGGGAAAGCATGTGATAAATCAAAATTTCTCTGAAAACTTGAATTAAATTCAATTATCAGAGCTGCACGCCTGGTTAGAGAAAAATTTAGCCCATTAATCCCTGGTTGATACTGGTATTAATAGAACCCTGGTTTATTGAAACTGAATAAATAGTCTTGGAGGTTGAGGAAATCTGAAAAATTGAGTCTTCAAAAATTCAAATGCCAGCACAACTTTGATCTGGCAAACAGTCGTATTTGTCCAGCAAATTTTAGATAATTATGTGGTAAATAATTTGAAACTCCAGCAGAGGAGTTGTCAGCACCAGAAACAGTGGGTGCTCTTCAGGTTTCCTCTGGTGTGGGTTAGCAAATCACTGTCTGTGGGCAGAGAACGAAAGACTCAAATTTTGAGACCTTCTCAGATTTTGGAGTCACATTAAAAGGTACCAATCATGTAAGAAGATAAAAGGATATAAATCAGACATAATGTTTAACAACCTGGTATTAAGTGTTGCATTAAATTTTAGCAGTGTATTAAGGTTATTATATTATCTAACTATTTCTGTCTGGTAAATCCTAAGCTGATGTGGTTTTACCATGGTAAACCCTCAGTGTTTTAATTTGTATCTCTGCAAATATTAATTTGTACAAAAACGTGTGCACGTGTTGTTTACCTGAAACTTTTTACTAAAGCAGTTTGCAAAGTTAAAGTTACCCACTTACACAGCAGGGTAATTTTTATTGGAGCAGTTCAGGGTAAGTACCTTGCTTAGTGGTACTACGTTGGGTGGTAGGGTCAGCTATAACCACTCCGCCACCTGCTGTTCCAGAAACAAGTTTAAGGTTACACTTCAATGGAATGACTTACGATTATTTCATACTGAAGTTACGGGGACCCATAATGCATTGCTGTTGTACATCTGTAAAGAGTTGTGTTTAACTGTCGTGGGGTGTTTTAGAGGAATTGCTGACCCCCTCTTTGTTTAAATTGCTGGACAGTTCAGTGTGTGGGAGTTGGAGGACTCTGCATGTGCTGGTGGTTTGACCCACAGTGCTTTGGGCATCTGCCAAAAAAATACACCAACGGTGCTAAATACTTGGTTACACCTCTGCGCACACCTGCTGTCGGCAGTAACATCCAGCAGGTAATAGGATCCCGAGCCTTTTGCAGCACAACAGAGACTCAAAACTGCTCTTATTATAGAGCACATGGCTATTTATTGATGGAGGCCCAGTATGAGTATAAAGTGTTGGGGATGAGCAGCCAAAATACTCTGTGCTCTTATCTTGAAGTGTCGTGTTGTTTACATCAAAACATTATGCATCACTCTGATGCTAACTGGGCCAGCTCTCGCCCAGAAGAGAGATTTTTAACCTCACGGAGAGGTAATATTTACTGTAATTATGCAGGAGGCTCAGTGGCACCAGCAGCTTCCTGGCTTGCTGGACCTTGAGATGCTGTGAGATGTTGACAGGCAGAAGTGTTCTCACTGTCACACCAGCATCATAAAGAAATTTAGACAGGATGTCTTCTCGGTGTTCGATGATAGACAGAAAAGTCAGTGTGATTCAGCAGGACAGCAGTTTTGTGCACTGAGGACCATGAGGGCTGCAGACAGCAAACGAGAACAAAAAAACAGCTCTTCCTTCATCTGCAACAACTACGCAGCTTACAAAATCCCATGAGCTCTGACAGTCTTGAATAGGTTATTTCTCAATATTTTTTTGTTTTTAGATGTTGACCGTTATTTTAATTTTGAATAAAATGTTTCACACATTGTGCAAATAATGTCAGGTGTGATCAAGGGCTGTGCACTAATGCTCACTTCAGGGACCAGGTGGTTGGTACACATTAATGCTCGTGTCTACGACTAAACCTGCACGTTAATGTAAAATGTAAGATTTTTAAATGATTTGGCAAATCTGGTGCTTATTTTTTTTACACAAAATGTGTTATTTCAACAAGTGTATACTAATATATTGCACTTAGCGTGGGCTCTAATAGGGGAAACACAGACAGCAGGACAGTCTCTATAATGCAGCGTTTATTCACAGTAGGAGGTTACAGCCAAGAAGGGAACCTGGAACATTTCCTCTCTTAGCTTCTGCCAGAAGACTAGTTATCCACCAAGCCTGGCCCTCTTTATCCACCCAGACCGTGCCAAACCCACTAAGAACCTGTACAGTCCCCCACACATATTATTTACTGTGGTATTCACTCCTGTCACCAGCCACACCCTGAAGTAGCGTTGGACAGTGCGACATAGAGACATTTCCCAGCTGTTTAACTAATCGTGCGGTTAGCAGCAGCAGGTAGCTCTACCTGACCCTCACCTTACCTGGCCAATGAAAGTACTGGGAATTTCTTCAAGGATTTCTATGACATATAATTTCAGTAAGAGCTGGAATTAGGAATTCTGGGTCCCTGAAACAGTAGTGCTTTGCCCCCACTCCCTTTAAATAAAATCATTTGGAATTTAGTGAGCCCTTTGAATTCCCAAATTCTGTGCTAAAGTAGTGTTTGTAGTGAGCAACGTCCCTCTTCCCCACAGTTCTTCACTACAGTTTTTTTAGAGTTCATTCAAGTGTGAGGACCTATATGGCGAAATAAATAAATGTTTTAGGGCTCTGCTGGGATATTTCTATTTTCATCATGGAGCCCTTTCTCTGTTCCATTAAGCTGGTCTGTGGCTGTGCCTACTGGCATGGAAGACTGGGGGGAGAACATGTGAGGAAGCCCAGGCTGCCTCAGGGAAGAGCCAGAAGATCGCTCAAGGCAGACCTCTACCACAGCTACGCAGACATCCAACGCTAGTGTCCACACCTTCTTCGCGTTATCCAGCAACCCTTTGTTTTTGTCCTGAAAAGCAGGGCTTCCTATCTTCTTTCTATCCGGTTCACTTATCCTGAGCAGGGTCACAACAGACCAGAGCCCTTCCCAGAAGCAGAGGGCACACAGCTATGAAGCTGACTGTGGATGGGATAGTGTGGCCACAACAACTAACCTGAAACACAGGTCTTTGGTATGAAACCCACACAGACACAGAGAAAACGCAAACTCCACACAGAATGAGCCAGATTCAAACTGACACAACCACCCCCAGGCCCTGTGAGACAGTAGTGCTACTCACTGAGCCACCGTGCCAACCTTTCTTAGCTTCTAGTTCAATTCAATCCATTTTATTGTTATATCTTTCTTCTCACCAGGGTGACACTGAGCAAAGTTCTAAAGGATATTAGAAGGAATTAGATGGTGACAAAACAGTTTTTCGTTGTTATGGCAATAGATATAGCTAGCTGTTTAGACAAGCCAGCTGGCAACTGAGGAGAGGAAAACAAAAAGCTACCAGCAGTGAAGAATGGCAGAAAAATAAACGTCTGGAGGTCCAGGTACGAGGGGCTGCCCACCCCTCTTGGGCGTTCTGTTGTGGTAGTAAGGGACCTGTGTGAATATGTCCAGAATGTCTATCAAGGGAAAGCTAAAGATTGGGGATGTTAAGTTTTTATCCAGACCCATTACATGTATCAAAATGCAAATAAACACTACAGTTGATATTTTTGCACCATGCAGTCCTCTTGTTGGTGGTTCGATTTTATACCGTAACTAGAGAGCAAGACACTATCTGTTTGGTCTCATGGTATTTCCTCTGTTTCCACAGCACAGCTACCGGGAGGTGGGCATCCTTCTACTGTACCTGGCAGTGGGTGTGTCAGTGTTCTCAGGCATGGCCTACACCGCTGAGTACGAGGAAGACGTGGGGTTGGACACCATCCCGGCCTGTTGGTGGTGGGGCACGGTCAGCATGACCACCGTCGGCTATGGTGATGTGGTGCCTGTCACCGTAGCCGGCAAGCTGGCTGCCTCTGGCTGCATCCTGGGTGGGACCCTGGTGGTGGCCTTGCCCATCACCATTATCTTCAATAAATTCTCCCACTTCTACCGGAAGCAGAAGGCGCTGGAAGCCTCAGTACGCAATAGCAACAAGAAGAAGTCAGCAATCCGGCAGGTTGAGGTGGATGCTGGATCTGAGGGAGACAGCCAGTGCTTGGAGGAGCTGGAGGCAGACATGGAGGTGGAGCAGCACAGGCAAGATGAGGGAGGGGTGGTGAACTACAGCTATGTTGACCATCCACCTCCCTGGGAGAGGCAGTCCTCTATAGTATGACAGGAGGCATCCTACAAACTCTGAGCTCCACCTCATTATCTCCAAAGTGAGAATCAGGGACGTTAGATGGTCTGTGTCACAGCTACTGCGGTGCTACAACTTAGGTAATGGCAACTTTTGAGGTTCAGTAATAAGATCGCAGCTGCTGTACTCCAAAGCTATGAAGCCAAGCAGATTCATCACTCCCACAGAGAACTAATTTAATAATAGGTTGTGCTACGTTGAACAATTCTATAAGCATGATGTCCCTCCTCAGCCTCTTCAGCTCTCTCACCTCTGCTGCCGTGCTGCTTCCACACTTACTCAAGACCATCAAATTTTCCTTCCTGCTGGAGAAGCTGTGAATGTTGCTGCATGGCACGTCAGGAACCAGATACTCTCTAAAAGTACCTTGAGAGAATACTGAGGGGTTCCAGTGGTGCCAGTGCAATAGTCAGATGCAAGATGATATTGAACAACATGAGAGACTTTGAACTGGAACCCCAATCTTAGACATTTCAGAGGAATCAGGAAGGCTGCTTTAACCAACATTAGTTTGGAGTTGTACAATTAAGAAGCTCACAGGTCCAAGTTCTGACCGTAGGAGCCAATATCTGCAATATCTTGTTAGGGAGCTAACATGAAAGTTAAAATATGTACAGCCATGTTTTGCACAGCATGCAGAACTAACAATGGAGACCCTTACAGCAGCTCTACCAAAGATTGTAAAAACGACATATTATAATTGCATTTAACAAGAATTTGCTTATCATTCATAGCATTTTGAGTAGTGGAGTTAAGCAAGAACTAGTCGTGACTAGAGTGTACATGACTGTAGGGCTCTTATAACAACCACGTAGCAGCAATGCTAATGCGGTAAAATAAAATGGGGAAAGTGAGACAAGGGCTGAAGCCTTCACTGGGAGCTCATTTACATATTTTAATAGCCATAGCTGCTCACATCCTAGCTGATCAATAAGGCGCTATTCCAACATGAGCATTTTTTTTTGCTTGAACAGTAGAAAAGGTGTAATATTTATGAAAAAATGTACATTTAAATATATTTTTCTATACATTATTTTGGCTCTGTTTGTGTTTGTAATGTTTCACCATTCACCTCTCTGTTATATTAAAGTGGGTGTTGTGTTGGGCAGAATTTTTCACCCTGCTGTATTTCTCACCCACTAATGTGTGTTTCCCCCCCTAATGCTTTCAGGCTCCTGTTGAAACAGTGCTGCTGAGAGGTTTCTCCTGTATCGGGGCACATTAAGTGTAACATAAGCTGTATTCCTGGAACATTCAGGGATTCATACCTCTTACTGAAACTCAAACCTTTCCCTACAGGAATTTACTGACCATTTGAAGTATCACTAAGTTGTAACGTGACGCAGTCTTACTCTTGCTGCACCCCTGCAAGCACCATTCATTGCTGATATCCATAGCACATGCTGAAGAGCTCATTCGCGTATTTTTAAAGCTTTACGGAAGCAGTTATGCAAACGCAATACATCACACAGTGTCCGAGTTGCTTCCTTCACCGAACCTTCCAGAAGGAGTTGGAAAATCTCTGCCAAAGTAGCACTTCTCCCCTCTTTAAGGATGTCTTCATTGAAGGAACTGTTGTCTTCCTGTATTATCCAGTCTTCCAGCCATTTATCAAAGGCAGCTACTCAGTGTTTCCCTGCCAAGTTTCTCAGACAACAGTCAGGCCAAACCTACTTTCTTTATTCTCTCATTACTGTCGCATAAAAAATGTTAGACAAGAACTCCTGTATCAGTCTACTTATCTAACGCATATTTCAGCATTTTTGTGTTTTATTTTCATTGTTATTTCAGAGGACTTTTCTGAATTTCAGAAAATGTTGTGATTTCTCTGGGATTTAGACAGACAATAGCCCACAGTGATCTCTGCAGCAGCAAGGGAAACAAAGTGTTGAAATAAATTATTTTTCTCTGGAGTAAGAAACTGGGAAAGCTGCGGTACACAAGTTCACCACAGCATGGCAACCGATTTGTAACTCCAAAGATAAAAATATTTTTCCTAAATGCAAAGAGAAAAACATGTTCATAAAGAAATTGTACAATCATGTTTTTAACAGAGGCCTGTCAGACCTGAGTGCACTCGGGTATGATTTATTTAATTTGATTAAATAAAATTAAATAAATTCCAGAGGGAAACAGTGCATATTGTCCTATGCATTGTGCCCCTGTAATGCAACTGCACTGAATTACATCTCAGGAAAAGCAGCGAGGAGAGACTGTGGTGCAGCAGTATGTGCGTTTTGGCTGGGAGGTTGCATTTCCACATCCCACGTGTGACAGAAGAATACAGCCCAATGTGCTCCAGCTGAATGTATCTTTCTCATTTGGGGTGAAAATATGCATGTCATTAAATAAATCTTAAATACTGTACCATTTCATCATGTACTTTGAATAAATATGCCTCTTCCTCACCTAACAATAAGTTTGCTCTGTGAAAGCACATCATTTACACATCAATTACTGTGGTAAATGGTCGACTTACCGCTGCTTCTTATGGGAAAACAGCAACACCCGGACAAAAAGTGTACCGTCTAAAATTAAAAAAACCTAAATAAAAGGTATGAATAAAGTACTCCTAGAAATAAAATGTATAACAGAGCAATGGTGCCATTGTACAGAATCATAAGTCCTTTTTATTTACAAAAAAGGGTATATAATTGGTTAGTCACTGCATGAGGCTTTTTGATGTACAGGACCTGGTTATACAAGGGCTCCAAATCTAAAGTTCACAGTTTATTTACCCACTGGAGGTGGATTTAAAAAAAAAAAAAAAAAAAAAACTATTAATCCCAAAGGAAACATATATCTTTCTAGTGCAAGTATAAGTAATCACACCTTCCAGAATTACACATATATAATTCAGGTTAAATATAATATTTAAGGGCAGCACTTGGGGATTCCAACAGCTGTCTCACCACACAACACCTGGGCATGGGTTCTAAACCAGCTCAGTCTGTGTGGAGTTTGCATATTTACCTTGTATCTGCATAGGCGTCCTCCCACAGTCCACAGTTATGTGTTTCAGGTTGACTGGTCATTTTAAATTGCCCACAGCAGACAGGCATCCCATCCAGGGCATAGTTTCACAACCCAGCACCTGCCGACTCCCAGAGAGCCTTTGGATCACTGCTTCCCTGACCAGGATAAAGTAATTAATAATAATGGATGACAAATTTATTTTACTGCATTTCCATATACTTTTCTCCACTATAAATTCTTGCAGACTGAGGTGGATATTTTAAAAAATGTAAATAAAAAAACCTGAGCCACAGTTTCACTGTTCAAGGTGCCATTTCCTTATTTGCCCATCTTCAATAGACATTGTAAAAAATACCAAGCTGCCAGACAGCATAAGATCATATTTTAAGCTACAGCATTAAAAATTTACTTGTAGGCTATTTTGGCCAGGAGAAGTATGGGTCAAAGAAATATAATACAATTCAAAAAAAAAAAAAAAAAAAAAAAAAAAAAAAAAAAAAAAAAACTTTGAAAAA
>UFQX01000784.1:15384-200967 GCA_900497675.1 Arapaima gigas
AAAAAAAAAAAAAAAAAAAAAAAAAAAAAGAATAACTTCACCAGACTTGGAGAACTATATTACTGGCCTTACAGCTGCACAGCAAATATTTTTCATTATGAACGATATAAACAAAGCAAACCAAGTGTTTGAGGAATAGGAAAAATGAGACAACTGTATGAAGATAAACCTTCATTTGAGAAACAGCAATGTGTCCGGGAGGGGAAACACAACCACACCCAAAATATTAAGTAAAAAGTTTAATATATGAAAAACAGATACAGACAAAACACTGATAAATTACTTGTGCAAGACTTCCATCAGTGAATTAATTAATATATACATTTAAAACTCAAAATTATGGAATGGATATCAAAAGTAAAGGACCAGTGGTGTCTCTAGCTTGGTCATTCATTCACATTAAGAGCAAAAGTATCCTCCAGTGGTTATGACATCAGGATTAATTATTGTATTAACTTAATAACATTACAGCAAAAAAGCAAAGGAACATTATTCAGGGTTTGCAGCGTTATTGCATTAAATACAGTCCACAGTCTTAAGGTCACTCACACAAAGGCATGAAACAATGTGAAGTAAGTCCTCTGAGGAGAAATACAGCATTTTATTGATATTGATCTTTCCAGCCTTAACGTATAGTCAGATAACGCATAAGAATGTCCCTTTTAAATCACAACGACAAGGTACCGTAAGATTATTACCAGCCATTTGTATTCAGTCGCTTTGTTTTCTATTTGACTGCTGCAGTAATGAACAAAATGATGAGACCCTGAGCATATCTGTCCTGAGCTGCTACTTTATACACGTATTTCTGCATGGCCAAAAGAACCTTTCACTGCAACGATTAAAAAATATATATTTTTAAAAATACCTTCTGTTTCCAAAATCAAAACACACAAAATATGTAAAGTCCCTGAATGAAAGTCATGAAATGATGAAAACAATAGATAAAACAAGTGCTCTATGGCTAAGAAAAGGCTACATTTTCTCAATCAGATTTCCAAGCCTTGTTTCTACCCTGCATCTTCAAAGCGCTCTTATTAAATTAACTTATGGCCGTTTACCCCGCTGCGTCACCTGCAGGCCCATGTGGCGTTAGGAGGAAGGCGCACACGACGCAGTGGGACACACACTCCCTTTAGTGCAACTGTGTGGATGTTGCAGCTCCGCCTTACAGGGAACACTGGCCACCACTGCTCACCACTTGCCAAGTTAAACTGCACAAAGACAGTATAGAAACACAAGAACAGTTAAAAAAAAAAAGTTACATCTGAAAACTTGAAACCAAATGCAATATTCAAACAACATTCAAACATACTAAAAAAAAATCTATATTAAAAAAATAAAAATACATCTTTTGTCTGATTTGCAACGCTATACACACGTTAACCTGTACCAGTTTTAATAACCTAGTTCCTAGAGAAAAAGTACCAAAATAGCTCTAAAAAGACCACTAAATGAGTTTGTGGAGTTACCAGCATTCCAAACCAGAATAGAGAAAATGTATTTTAAAAAATAAGAAGCCAGTTTGGCAGTTCTATTTCAGAGCACTGCAAGGATGTTTATCCAGTGTTGGAGAACAACAGAAAACACTGCAGTGCGGATCGAGAGCCTAATTTCAGGACCAGCAGCAGCTGCTCTGTGGTCTCCAGTGTGAAAGCAGAGGAGCAAGTTGCTGAAACAAGTCAGTCTCTCTGTGCTCCTCAGTAGTTTGGCTGCCGCCGTTTCTTCGCCTCCATGGCGTCCAGTATAGGCTGTCGCTTTGCCTGGTAGCGCTGATGGATCTCCTCGATCTCCTGCGCCATCTGCGGCTCCAGGGAAGCCAGCCTCGATTTGAGCTCCTCCACGCTCCAGTTCTTCATCTGCACAAACAGAACTCCGTCAGAGGACAAATGGCCTGAGTGTGGCCCATCAGAAAAAGTTTGGTGACAACAGTGAAAGTCTGTTGCGTGTGACATTCTCTGTGCTCAAATGACCTGGCCCACCCCAGCTGCTACAGAAGTGACCTGTTAGCCAAAAAGGCCGAAAGCAGGAAACTAGGAACCCACGCTTGATATGGGTTTGCTGTCCAAGCACAGGCAGGAAAGAGCCCGACCCGACTCCATTAACAACTAACCACCTACACAGCCTTTAAATCATTCTTTACGGTAGCATTGTTCAGCACTTTCTGCTCTCACTATTAACTTTGGCAAGCAAGTGCTGCTTACTCCCAGGTTATTGGCAGACATTTATTCACAAATGCTTAAAAAAAAAAAGAGAGGTGTGTGAGTGTGAGAAAACGGGATTTTAAAGGATGCAATGTCACCCAAAAGGCTTTGCACTGAAAGGCTGATACTGTAACCAGCGTGACGACACATTGTTCACAAGACACGTTGTTGACAGCACAAGTTGCAAAGCAGTTACAGGAACTCCAGACCTTTTACCTTGCTGCACTTTCACGTTGCCCATTTCCACCTGTCTTTAATGAGCTGCGGTATTTATTACCCAAATCAATGATGTAAAAATAAAAGTGGCGTCTGCAATCTGTGCAGAGTGCCTTGCCTTTGAGGGTGAAAGAGAGGTTCGACAGACAGGCAAAGTGGCCAGAAGGGCAGCAGACAGGATAAGTAGGGACCGTGTAGGTCACAAATCGATTGGCAGAGGCTCCCCATCCCCTCCCTCTCCTTTCACAACACAAGGAATTTCACATTCACAGACATACATGGGGCAAAAAGCTCACTGACACAAAGTACACTTTCAGATGACCAAAATCCTCAGAAGAGGCAGGCAACTGAAAAAAGGCAGTAAATCTCATAAATCTATTCCCATTTACACAAAGTCTTACCTCTGCCATTGATGTACTAAAAGATTATTATAAACAGGGGGGATTTAAACAGGCATCAAATGACCAAACCTCACAAAAGTACATACATTTTTTAAACAGATCAGCAGTTCAGTAAATGACAATACGCCAAAATACCGGCTGCTCCTTCTATTGTCGAGAGCAGCACCAGCACAGAAGAAGAACCGGCATGTTCCATTGCCTAGAGCAGAGCAGCTGAGCTGTGGTAGGGCAGAAGACTGTCCCTTATGTGCCCTTGAGAACTGCTGTCCAAACACAGTTGATCTCAGGTTCCTTCACCTGATCCTCACTTAGAAACAAGAAACAAGGACACAGCAGGGCCAGGACCAGGCTGCCAATCTGGTCACAACTTCTCTTCAGCCCTCAACACTTCCCATCGGTCACCCCTTCTTGTTCAGAAAGTATTTCAAATGTTCTTTTGACTATACACAACTTTCAAATGCATCTGAGTTAATGAAATGAACAATGCTTTGACCTCTTAAAGGAGAAGAAACAGAGCAAATACGAACAATACAAAAAAAAAAAAAAAACAGAAGCAAGGAACTATCTATATGAACTTGGACAGAGGAAACAGATCACACTCCCACACAGAGCATTGTGACCATCTCTAATACGTCACTTTAAAATTCCCTGGTAAGGAGGCGACACCATGATATTGTCAAATTTTCCATTCAAAAGGGTGGTTCTATTCTGCTCCAGTGGCACTGTGTCCAAAGTTGAATGGGTTAATAAGAGAAACCATCAGCAATGAAAGCAATGAAAATAAAACATGTATGAATCTCAACTGTAAACATTTATTTTTACTTAAGCCCTAAATTGCAGTAGACTGTAAAAAACAGCCTTGGATGAATTAATAATGAAGCACCTTTCTCGAGTGAGTCATATCCCAGCCATCATTCTCAAACATTTCAAATTATTTTCTGGATTCAGCGCAAGCTTTTCAGGACAACTGTGTCAATCGTTTAGTCAGACAGTCAAATATGCAGTCAATTTCTCACTATTGAGTGGGGTTACTGGTACTAAAGGGAATTAATTTTCTTGGGCAATATTAAGTCTATGGTTGCATAAGCATACACTTACAACAAAAGTGAGAAAATAAACCCCACAACAGCACTGATTCAGACCAAGATCTAGTTCAGAAAAAGTGCTGTGATTACTGGGTGCAGCTGGCCTACCGTGTTCCTACCTCCCACGTCACCAAGCAGGATTCCTCCTAAATTGCTATTCCAATCCAATTACCGCCTATGATGAACTGATACTGTAATAAAAATCTAGCTACAACACAATAACACACAATAACTGTACGGCTGCATAGGATTTCAAAGGAAACCCAGAAGCTTTGAAATGGAAATCAGTCACTTAAGGTCTTTAGTTGCAAAGTCTGAAAATAGTGATACCAGATACTGAAAAAATTTGAAATAGTCTGTCAATACACACAGACAAAATAAAGCCACTGTCATGTACCTTTAGCCTAAAACAATGAGAATGAAACCTCCATAGGTTTCCTCCATATTTCATTTGTAGTTTCATAACCTCATAATCATCTGGCAGTCTCCTCAAAGGTATTTAATTTGTTTTTATTTATTTTTTAATCTTTGCATTTTTTCCAAAGTTATCTAGCCATTAAATGGATAGATATACAGCTTGAGCAGGTTAACTACTTTTCTCCAGGAGATAACAGGAGGCCTCTCCCAGGATTTGAACCTGCAGCCTTCAGGGAATGCATGAGGGGACACCTTTCCTTCAACCACTAGACTGTCCTGGCACCGTGACTCAATATCTAATGTCAAAGGAAATCATGCGGCATGAAAGTGAAGGCAAGTGGCAGCCAGTGGTTAGGAAGCCATTCCTGTGTATTCATCCAAAAATCACGCTGCCCAGTGTGAGACCAGAGGATTTGCTTGCCTTTCAAAGCACAGTGCTGGACTGATGAATTCACCTAACACACCTCTGCCACTCTGCATCTGCTGTGATGCACAAGGACAGCAAACTGCCCTGGCAAAACAAACAAAAGTGCTGCCTCTGGGATGTCACAGTGCATCTGTCAACCAACTGCTGAGAACAGGGTTTCCAGGCTCTGGTCTCTATAGAAACCAACTTCTTCTGCACAAAGGTTCCTTTTGTCTAAAGCTTTAACACACAAATAACGGTAGGAAACATTTGCCTGAACACAACATGTTTCTTATGTTGCTTATATATGACTAACTAGGGTTCTCGTATTACTTAAAACATCTAATATAGTTACTAAAAAACAAACCGGTGGAAAACTGCAGTACTCAGTGAAACAGCAGTACAGCTCATTTTCTGGGTATCATTTGAGTGAAACAACTACAGAATAATAAATGTAAACTATGATGTGATTCAAAGACATTATAACTGGAGTCAGCAGATGATATAAAGCAGAGTTGCCGCTTTGTACTTAAAGAACCTCGTAGAGCACACAAACAACCGTAACAGCAAAAGAATTAATAAAGTATATTTTCTCTAGGTTCAAATGGTAAATTCAGCTAACTGCTAAATGAATCTAGGTTTTTTGTGACAAGAGAAAATATATACAGATCATAAAGCAAAACAAAGTTAAGAATCTGGCTGGTATCTGACTGAGACATGATGATGGGCTCACCTGCTCCAGGTCACCCTCTCCTGGCAGCTTGCGGTTGTCAGCCATATGACCTTGATCACTGTCTGCATGGTAGTTGTTTGCTTCTTTCTCTTTCTGCTCAAAATATTCCAGGAAAGACGGCTTGGCTTGTTGTGGGGTCTCCTCAAGACCTTTAAATAAAGAAAGAAAGAAAGAAAGAAAGAAAGAAAGAAATAATTTTATTACTACATTTAGAATGGTCTTCTACTCAGGCCAAGGCAGGAGTGCAATTATTCTTCTATGCTGAAGGGACCATGACTGACTCCTGGACTTAATCCATCATTAAAAAAAAAACAAAAAAAAAGTCTAACTGGTCTTAAAGTTTCTCCAGTGACAACAGCGAGAGATGCACCATTCCTTTACTTGCTAAAAATCTGCAGCAGGACTGTGCAACTATGTACAAGATGTAGTGTGTAAAGAAAGTAATCAGCCTAGAGGAGGAAAACAACGACAACTTCAGGAGACCTGAAGACACGGACTTCTCTTCAGTTGCTTTCATCACATTCCAGCCGATTTACTATCTTCAAAGCTGAAGCTGTGCGGAATTTCTGTGTACAGTTTCATACCCTTCAGTGGCGTCAAAGGTTTGTGGTTAAAGTTATTTTTTTTTTTTTTTTTTTTTAATAAAACACAAAGCTGAAGTTAAAATGTACCCCCCACACACACAGACTAATGGAAATGCCACATTTTTGACAAACTGACTTTCACAGAAGGTCTTTAAAGGACAGAGCAGATGGTCTCTCAGCGAGCAGCATACTTCCATGCCACAACAGTGTATCATTTATTAAATACTACAGTGGGGGAAATTTCAGGTAGACAAAGTTTATACTTTTCGGCAGACGTGTTACATAATGTATAAGGGAGAAAAATCACATCATTAATTTTCCACGCATTCTTTAATTCAGGAATAGTCCAACTAATACACATCACTTCATAACAGCACTCAACATAATTTCTTTATGTTTTAAATAATTTATGCATGCCTAAGACAAGCATTTGCTCATCTGTGAACGTCAGCCAGAGCAGTTCACCTCTGGCTCCACTTAGAAGGGACACTTTGCTTATCATTAATTCAGTGTGTTAAATTATTCAGGTGCTTCCCCATTGTCTCCCCTTTCCTCTCTAGCAAGGGCTGCAGTTAAGACAAGGACAACCTTCCCAAGGATTCCCACTGAGAGACAGGAACAGGAGACAAGTTGCGCGCGCGCGCACACACACACACACACACACACAATATCTGCAACTTAAGCAAGTTTTAACCTCGCAACTGAATAATGGAATATGATTGTCTATAACTACCAGTCTTATTGGTTTTTGAGATCCTGGGACAGAGTGGAGCNCAATATCTGCAACTTAAGCAAGTTTTAACCTTGCAACTGAATAATGGAATATGATTGTCTATAACTACCAGTCTTATTGGTTTTTGAGATCCTGGGACAGAGTGGAGCAGACAGACATTTTTTTTTTTTTTTTAAACATGTCTGAAACAGTGTAACACCCCCAAATTATCCTTACAGTGAATCTTTACAAGTATATCCAATACACCTCAAAGAAAACCTTCCTAAATTGGAAAAAAAAAAAAAAAAAAAATCAATCAATTAGCCAAAAACGTCTGAATTTTAAATCAGCAGCAAAGGTACAATATTTCTGTCTTTAGAACCACCACACTGTGTCTAGAGTCCAGTTTACCCAACATTAACATTACAGCTACAGAATCACTCCATTGCATTCGAAAGCATTGTTGAGGCCTATTTCTTGAACAGTTTAAAGCAAAAAAGGACATGGCTACGGAGCACTGCTGTTGGTGGCAGGGACAAAACATTATCGTGATGCAAGTAAGTACCAAAATCAGTCCTTCAAAATATATCAACTATATGCAAATCATACATTATTTATAAATGTATTTAAAATAAACAGTAAATGGGTGCTTTCAGAATCAAGGACTTGTGATGTCTTCCCTGAGTTAGGCAGGGAAACGAGTGCTCTGAAGGGCAGCCAAAAGCACCAAGCCCAGAGGAAATACACAATTGAAACGGTCAATGCATCTCATAGATACTCAACTAAACAATAACAAATCAAACTTGTTACAGAGGTGAAATTTGTTAGAATTCTTTGATCCTGGTAATCCCTTTGTATTTACTGCTGCAGCAGTAATTAGGTAGCACATACTATGCTGTATTTTTTTTTTTTTAAACATGGGAATCACTCAAGATACGAGTCCTTTACTTACAAGTTTTCAAATATACAAATTAATTTAATACATTTTACTGAGTTACGCCCAAATATGTGGCTGATTTTTTCACATTTCTAAGTAATAAGAGCTACGTGTAAGGAATTTTCCAAGGGTACAATGATCATTATAGGTCCAACTTAAGAAAATTTCACCTTATGAGCTGAAATTCAGGAATACCTTACACTCATAAGTAGGGGATACTGTACCTGTACTATGATATTTAAAAACACATAATAGAAAAAAATCCATTTCAAGACTGACTCAAAAAAAAAAAAAAAAAAAAAAAAAAAAAAAAACAATGCTATTGAGTTGCTGATGTGCTTTAATCTTAGCCACAAGGTATTGAGAAGGAACAGGACTTTAATTCCCCCATGTGGTTTTAGTGAAAAATCAATTACTTATTCTAATTAAAGGATTTGGATGGAATACTTATCCCAACTTAAAAGATCGACATTGAACCAGAATCTAATTTAAGAAGGAAACGTTATTTTTCACACATCCCTCTGTTAACATCTTCTTCACTGCTCTCCAAATTAATCCATACAAATCAGATAGATTTCCTCCAGGACAGAATTGAAAGTATGTGCAACTGTGTGATTATATTAAGCTTTTAATTGCTCTTATTTTTGTCTACCTTCTAAAAGTGAAGCTGGCAAAACTGCAGAGACTGGTGTGTTCCAAAAAAAAAATGATAATGGATAATTTCATGATTTTCCTACCTTGATAAGTAGTAACTACATACAGATTTGCATAAATAAAACTACAAAACTTACACAGCAACTCAACGCATTACTAAAAAAAAAAAAGAAAAAAATGAAGAAATTAAACCCTTAACAGGAAACCAAAAGGAAACAAATAGCCAACAACACAAAAAAGAAATTGTGTAATCCATTTAAAATGAATTTCACACTTCCGAGTTCAGCCCAGTTTAACGTTTAAGGTAGAGACTGCTTGTGTGGCACTTGTGGGGAAAGAGAAGGCATCAAGTGGTTCACTACTGCCTCCTTCCCCATGATTTCTGGACTGCGACCATGAAGAGAACAAACTGCACATGCTGAGCTGGCTTCGACCTCAACACAGGAGACACCAGTGATACATATACCACAGTTCTGCAGCAATTTCAGTAAATTACCTTTTCATTCAGATTTTAAGAAGCTGTGTCATTATAATCAGAAAATGTGCGCAGGGCATTTTGTTATTTTACTGACGGTTGAATTGTTTCTGCTCTAAACAAGGGTAGCTAATGTATCAATTACTGGATTCATTTTCTCTAAAGACCCTAATGTACAATAAGCAGTATGATGCTAGGATACTGTCAGCATCTGTTTCAAACCAGCAACAGCATCCAAAAGGTTTCCACTTTTCACAGTCAAAGGAAGACATCAAGTGGACATCAGTAGAACAGCAGCCAAAAGGCAACAGGCCACCGCAATCTACTGGGACATTAAACCTCCCTGATGTTTTCCTCTGCTAAGACGTATGTATCACTAAATATAAATCAAAAACTAATTCCTCACATACAGAGAATAGAGTCAAATACTAAGCTCACTAATGTTCAAAAACATTCTTAATTTATATTATATTTAGAAACCTAAATATTTAAGACATGGCAGCAAATGTAAGATTTACACTTGCGCAGTGCTTGAGAACCTCTTTTTTTATCCAGTTTGTAATTTGTGTCACCCATCTGGGCCCTGAAATGGTCACATGTGAAATAACTTTTCTGCTACATATCTTTCACTAACACAAAGCTAAAATGATCAGTGTAAATGCAGGTCTAACCTAGAACTAACAGTGTATAAATATGTAAACAACAGTGACATTTCTCTCACGTTTCATGGTGCCAACCTCCTCTTCATCCTCATCATCGCCCGAGTTGATGACCATGGTGCCCAAGTCTGACTCCAAGGTGCCATCTTGTTCAGCTACTGTGCGTGCTGATTTTCCCAGGGAGGACGATGCCACCCTTACCGTCCCCGAGTTGGACGAGCCTGCCCTCACCATAGTGCCCTGGTCCACCTCGTCATCATCCTTAAAACATGTAAAATACGACACAAACTATACTATAAGAAACATACACAATCAGAGGAAAGACATGAAACAAGACAAGCCTTGGGATAGAGCAAATAGCGCTGTTGTTTCACAAGACTTGGACAGTATGACTGGACATGAGTTCCACCCTTTTTCCTCCCAGATTCCTAAGACATGTGTTTCAGGATAACAGGTCACTGAATTTCCAATAGTGTGTTTGTTACACCACTCCTGTATAGACAGATAAATGACTGAAGGGAATTAAGTGTACGGGAATCTAGTAATGTAGGTCACCTTGGATAAAGGTGTCAACTAAAGACAAATTAATATCCATTGTACATCACTCTGGAGAAAGTACTGGCTAAATGTAAGATTCAGTGCATTCAGTGCATTAATCTCTATGCACATAATTACTTGAACACTGATTATTAAGATATTATCAAGTTATAGGCAGCCTGGGGTGAGCTGAGGTAAAGGTAATGCTTACTGAGAAGTCACCTTGTAATAAGGATATATGAACTATACAGGGTTTACAGAACCCCAGAAATGAACATGAAAGTAAGAGGACCACCGTAATGAAGCAGTATTAATGTAAAGACACTTTGTGTGGCGTCACCCAATGCATGAACAGATCTGCAATAAAACATATAAGGTGGGTTAAAAACACTCTACCGAATTGTCATCTTCCTCCTGGTCCTGCTCCCTCTGCAGAGCCTCCTGTTTCTTCAGCTTGATGTCCATGGCATCTGTGATGAGCTCCCTGAGGATGTTATTTGGTTTGGCGTTCTTAATGAATGGGTGCTGTGCCAGTCCAAGTTGAAGCATTCGCAGCAACACAAAACAATACAACAAAGGTTTAAGAAATAAAGTTTAAATGACACTGCCATACAATCATTTTCCTATACTTTTGCCTGGCAGTCTAGTGCAAGGGAGTCAAAATGAGACATTCAAGAAAGCTTAGAAAATTCTGAGCAATGAGACAAGTAAAACACTTTCTTGGGATAACGGTTTGAGAAACTTTGAGGGGGGGGGTCCCTACATCTTGCAATGATGTTGAAAAGAGCTCAGGTGGAAGAGCAATGAGATGTTCTAATATACTTGTTTGACAGACCATTTTGTGTTGGATCTTGGACATTTTTGCATAAAAATTTGTGACAATGAATTGGTAGGAACAAATAGGTGGAGTAAAATGGTAGAGTAAAAATTTACAGCAAACAAAGGAATATTAAATATACAGCAGTCCTTTACATAATGTTTGTCTCAGCCTCCCAGGTGAAGCCTGTATACCTGGAGCAACTGAGTGGCTGTAGCTCTGGTTTCTGGGTTCTTCACAAGACACTGTGCAACAAAGTCTTTGAAATGTACCGACCACGAATCAGGGTTCCGGAATGTTGGAGGAGGATTTGTGGGAATCATGAATATGGCCTGTGAAGAGAAAGAACAAAAAAAAAAAAAAAAAAAAAAAAAAAAAAANATGTTGGAGGAGGATTTGGGGGAATCATGAAAATGGCCTGTGAAGAGAAAAAACAAAAAAAAAAAAAAAAAAAAAGCAAAATAGTCAAAATACATGCAAGATTTCAAAACCGTTATAAGCACTAGAACTAAATTGCTCAGTTTAAATAGTAAGTTACTACTAAGCCTTCAGACAATGTCATTGTGAGCATGAATAATACCCTGAAAGAATGAATAACAGCATATAAATTAACAGCAGATGGTGAATGGTGGCTTACTCTCATGGGATGGATGTCTGCGTATGGAGGCTTGCCCTCAGCCATCTCTATGGCTGTGATGCCCAGGGACCAGATGTCTGCCACACAGTTATAGCCAATCTCCTGGATCACCTCTGGAGCCATCCAAAAAGGGGTTCCAATCACTGTGTTACGCTTTGCCATTGTATCCTGGAACAGGAGAGAGAACACCCCCCCCCAAAAAAAACAATGTGACATTTTTTTCCAAAAAGAAAAAACAAAGACCAACCTCTCTATGTGCACCAGCCTTAACATCTGATCACACCAGTGAGCAAGAAGTTACTCTTTATTAGGTTAACAGGGTTAAGTTACTGTGCTGCTTCTAAAAATGGTAAAAACAGTACAGTACATATAAAATTTACCATTTAGTTGGGGTTGACTGAAGCAAAAATGCAGTTTAGACCCCAAATCCAACAATTAGCAAGTATGGCTCGATAATTTTTTGTGCCTGGATTTCCACAGAACAGGTTCATTTTACCTGTTGCACCAAATTTTGCACCTGTCCATTTCCAAAAATTAGTAAATGTGTAGGTTTAAAATATCTATTTAAATTTAAATTAAAGTAAGGCAGCCTGGATATTAAGAAAAAAAGAAGCATTCTTACAAAAAAGTATAAGAAAAAAATAAATAAATCACCCAGAACACCAAAAATTTGGGCTACTTTGCTTTATTGGCATAAGGGAACACTTTCTACTGAGAAAATTTTTAAATGAAAATGGCCATAAAGGAATTTGTGAAATCATACTTTTCTGTATTATACTGCTGGATGTCATTTGGCATCTAATTGCTTAATATTTGATCATCAGACAGACATTAAAATAAATCTACCTGTGCAGCTATGAAAATTTGAAATTACCTGTCCTGAACAACAACTAACGTCCAACCCTGACTTCATACTGCTCTTTCAACCACAGCAGGTGAGGTGTCAGGGGGCCTTTTACCGTGAGCTGTCCTGCTACTCCAAAGTCAGCCAGCTTGGCATGACCTTCTGAGTTGAGCAGGATATTCCCGGCCTTGATGTCCCTGTGAATCTTCCTCATGAAGTGCAAGTATTCCAGCCCCTTCAGAGTGGACTGAAGGATTGTAGCAATCTCATCCTCTGTTAACTGTGGCCACAAAGAGAAAAGATGAGAAAAAGAAACTCTCATTATTAATGCTCAACAGCAAAATTCTCTTCTCAGCAGAGACATTGGCCTCTTTCACTTACCGTTTTGTTCCGCAGCCGGATAATGTCTGAAACCGAGCCGGCTCCACAGTACTCCATCACAATCCATAAATCACTGTCCTTGAAATAGCTTCCATAATACCTAACAACATGTGGACTGGAAACACCCAGCACAATACAGTCATCAAATGGCAATTATATCTGAGGACAATAAAGACAATAGCAAATAACAAAAGCTAATTAAAACAATATATATAATATATAAAGTGTGTGTGTATATAAGGACAAATATTATATATATTTATATATTAAAAATATTGTATATAAAAAGGTCTAATATAAACAAAAATATTTATTTGTAGGACACAGACTCATTACTGTTATTTATGGTACTTGACACTGAGGGCCAGAGTTAACACAAATGCGTGACAACTTCACCTGTTGCATTGTTGCATAATGGAGATTTCCTTGATGATTTCCTGTAAGTCTGACTCCACTGGAACTTGTTTGATGGCCACGATTTCCCCAGTCTCTTTGTAGTTGGCTTTAAACACGCTGCCATATGACCTGCATACCAGGATACAGAGGAAGTTCAGATAATTGAAACCCATCTCCTTAATAACCAGACTTTCCTGTCTGAAATAAAGTGAAGTCCAGGACCCTTAAATGATATGTCTTCCTCGTTTATAACAGCATCTCACATATTTCGGCAAACAGTGGTTATTACCAAAAGGTCTTAATAATTTAATAGGCTTAATCTATGGAGGAAATGATCTTTAATGAATGTTTTGTATTTACTTTGTGGTCACTCTTAAGCCACATTCAGGTCTCCACAAAGCAGGCAGTCTAACAGCAAGTGACATAGAGAGGATGTTTCGCACTAAGCTATGCTACAGGAAGTTGAGAAACAGGAAGCTGACAACAGTATCTGTGACAGGCAGAAGTGCCTGTGAGTGCTACCCCTGCTCTTCATCTGCCCTGGGCCAAAAATAGACAACAGTGCCGCAAAGACCTTAACGCCCTTTCAGTTTCTGCCAATAGCTGGGCTGTGTTTACCGAACAGCCGCTCAGAGAGCTGGGACAGTCCATACAGACCGTCACAAGAGGCCCTTGCTGACCAACATGTATGCAGTAACGAATGGACAGTTTCAGAAAAGTGTCAACCCACCTAATACTACACACTTCTTATCCAAGTATGCATCTGTTTCCTGGACTTGATGCCCTGCCCTTGAAGAAATCTGAGGTTTCTCAGACTAAACAATCACACTCCATACACACTGCCTCCCTGTCCCACAAGACCTAATTTGGCCCCTTGCCGCTTTATTACGACCGTATCACAGTTTCCTTCTGCTCACCATTAGCTGTTAGTTTCACATTTAGTTGTTAGAAATCCATCACTAGCAAACACAGAAACAATGGGAGTTTCTTTTAGAGAACCCATAAAGTACCATGTCATGATGTCGCAATTCCTTGGTGGTGCCGACTTTAGTTTTTGTCTTCCAAATTTAACACAATTCAACAACAACATAACGCCAATATAGCAGTTTACTTAAACACAGCAAATCCCATTGCACACTAATATGATATGCGTCAAAGCAGACTGGTTGTAAGATTTGGGTTTCTATAGCAAACATATTTCACTTCCTCTCTGCCTCCTTACCATGGCATCATTTAGAACCTGCAATTACAGTAATGAGTGAAGTGTTTAAGATAAACATTTCAAATTGCATGACTTCACATTATGCCATATCCTGTTTAAATAATAGGGACAAAGCTTTTCCTCATACAAAAACATCTCTGTCAAGTGGAGATCTAGATTACTCACCCCTCGCCCAGCTTCTCCAAGATGTCAAACACCTCCTCTGGCTGCTTTGTCAAGCTGTCCTCACTCAGCTTCTTCAGTTGCCTGTGTGAAGAGGCAGAGGACAGAGTACCTCAAGTTGAAAAAAAGCACTTACAGATAAATGAGATGGATGAATAAACTGGCTTCTTAGTTTTACTTACTAAAATGTACATCATTCAAAAATAGGGTGAAAATTCAGACTGTTTTCAGAAAAGAATCTTTCATAGATGGCAAGTAAATCACACCAAGATCTATACATACTCTCAACTGCAATAATAAACTTTGTGTTTTTCCCCCTATTTAATATTAAATAACTCAAAAAAGCTATTACAATAAGTGTTGAGGTTCCTGATAGATACATGAAGTCCTGAGATTTATGAGAAGTTAAGGAAATATGTCAAAGAGCAGTTCTGAGGTTTAAATGTCTGGAGGAAAAAGCTTACATCAGAAAAAGCCTAAAACCACTCGTTTTGTGCAACACCACTGGCACATTATAGCACGGACACCCACAAGCAACAGGCCGCTGTCAGTTTGTGCTGGAAGCTGCAGATAATATTAACACGGAAGGCCTTGTATTATACACTGTACCAAAAAAAAAAAAAAAAACTCCAGATTTTAGAGTAGTCCCTCCCTCCTCAGACTTCTCAGTTATTGTAGTATTGTCCTCAGGCTGCAGAGTAAGAAAACACCAGCATTACAGCCCTGAACACAATGGACAGCTTCATCATCACTCCAACCACCTGTAATGTTTTGCCTAAAGCGACAACGGCAATGTAATTGTTCACTTCTCGTCTCATAGTGAGGTACACGTATAAACCTTCACAGCTTCTCACTGCATAACTGTGGACAGTCAAACCTTTGAACTGTTACAATGGAGTATGGAACAAAACTGATCACGGCTTGAAGTGAGCTGATATTCACAGGGATGCAGTACTGATATTTCTGTATTTTGTTCTTTTAGAAAACTATGACTTTTTCTTAGTTCTTAGAATACTGGCACTTCTCATAATCTGTTGATGCTCTTTTCTATCTCCTCAACCGGATTCTCTGTGAGTTTCTCTCCCAGCATAACACTGCTGTAGTACATAAAATTATTCATGACAGCCCTCAGCGACATTTCATTACCCAGGGTGTACTAAGTTACACTGCAAGTCAGCTCACATGCTGCTTTCATACTGTTCCTAGTGTGGCCCTTTTTTAAGAAATATATAGTGAAGATCAGCAACACCTCTTAGTCTTAGTATCTTTTATTCACAGCAGAATGTCAAAATTTACTAGTTTGATGATAACGACTGATGCACACACCAACATTCCTGTACTTGAAACAATAAAAGTGAAGTTTGATGCTGTTAAACTAAGGAGAAACTGACGCTGTACAAGCACAAAGTGGTGAAATGCATCCCTAGGGCTCTTAGGGAGACATTTCACAGCCAACAAGCAGAGACATGGTCAGGGCAGCACCCCATGTCACTTTGTCAGCTGCTCCTTGAACAGCTGACAAAGTGACACCCAGCTACTAAGTACAGGAGCTTACCCCTCGGGCACGTTTTTCTTAAAGTCACATATAATGCCCCAAACAATACATAATCACTCAAACAAAACATAGACGAACAGGCAGCACAAAGCAGCCACACATAGAAAATAACACTCAGCTGTACCAATGTCCACTATAGATGTTCATATTGCAATACCTAAATATCACTCTTAACCATGAGCTTACCTGACACAGATGACTTGCTGACCACAGATTATTAAAATGTCTCAGTACTGGAACATCGTCTGACATTGCAATGTACCGTTACACCCATATTATGGTACTACTACAAAACCGAGTCACTCAAAAAGAATTCAACACTTTCATAAATATATTACTCAGTAACTTTTTATCAATATGAACGTATAGTATACTGAGCATTTGTAAGATTAAGAAAAAAGTTATTTTACAAATTGACAGTTTCTGAGTAACACATTTATGCAAGTGTTCAATCCTACTGTATATTAATCATAATTCAGAAAGGGTTTTTCACATAACTTTGTACTGTTGACAAATGATGAATGTAATAATCCTGACCAATTTCTGGCCAATGATGTAATGACAGCAGTATCACTCTAGAAATGCTTGGTTCTCTTTCTCAGAGACGACCAGCATCAGCGAGGTCTGGCCTGAGCCACTCACTGCCCTGGACGAGGCGGAGGGATGACCTGCATGCTGTCTGCTCACAGTATTGTCTCCTGTCCTTGTGTTTGAGGGGACAGTGGGGCTGGAAGGGTCACACAGGTGAATGAAAGTGTTTACAGAGGTCTTCATCTGCCTCAAGGCTGGACAGTCTGAACAGGATGAAGAGCATTGCATGTAAAACACTGCAAGTAACCTTGCATCAGCATCATCATCATCACTACCCCCACCACCTTCATCACCCAGTTCCTATTTTTGCTGTCGATCGCTAAACGCCATCATTTAACTCGACTGCAACTTTGACACAATGAACCAGAACCACTTGTGTTGAAAACGTACATGAGACAGAAGGTTTCAGGTTCATTGAGCTGCCCATGGGTCCCAAGTTCCCCATTCCGACGCCCAGAGGCAGACCACCTAAAACGGGGCCAAACGGAGAGGGTATG
The DNA here is from genome assembly GCA_900497675.1 of Arapaima gigas. Lineage (NCBI taxonomy): Eukaryota > Metazoa > Chordata > Actinopteri > Osteoglossiformes > Osteoglossidae > Arapaima > Arapaima gigas. The sequence continues at coordinate 32,507 of UFQX01000784.1, forward strand.
AGGCTGATAGTGACCCCTCCCCGGATTCTGGTGACGAGCCTCACCTACGCGGGTTGTTCCTCAGCTGCACCTTAGTCTCCATGTTTGCTCGCACACTTCTGCAAAGTTTCTTCACACAAATACAGGAACGCGCCGCTACACTCGCGTTTTTCCCCTCCCTTGGTGGACAGTTAAGCACTTTCAGCGGCGCTTATATCCCGCGTCTCTTCACAGCGCCGTCACTTGGACTCCATGTCTCCGGAGCAGCTTCTGCAGCAGGTCGGCGCTCATTCGGGGTCCGTCCGTCCTCTGCTTTCCCTCCGCTCTCCACAGTCCTAACCTCCTTATTCTGCGTCTTTCTTCCCTCCTTTTCTTTCCTATCGTTCTGCTCCGCTTCCTTGCGCTTCCGCGTGGCTGACAGCGCGGACCGGAAGTGCCTCTGAAACCGACGCCGCTTCGCGAGGGCGGGCGGGGCGAACAAAGACAGGTAGCGCGCTGACGCCCTAAGGAAGATAGGGGGCGCTCCCATCATCCGAGCCACTTTGTCCCTTTATTTAGCTTACGCTTTTTTCTTAGCCTACTTACAATTAGACATGCAATTTATTAGATACCAGATTTACAATTAGTTAAGCAACTTTACATTTACATACTCATTTATACAACAGGCTATTATTACAGTAGAATTCAGGGGTAAGTACCTTCATAAAGGGTGGAATGACAGGTGTGGGATTTGAACCCGGAGCCTACCGAGTACAAATAGACAACACTACCACTACTTATCAGTCATTGTTTTACTTGTTTAGACAGGTAGGCATTCTACTGTGGCAGGTTAACTGCCCCACACAAGGGTACTACATGAGCAGGTGGGGAGAGTACTGAACAAGCAACTCTTGGGTTAAAATTGTGGCTCTTGCTTTTATGCTGTCTGCTTTATTCCTAGGGATTCTGTATTTTATTGCAGAACTTCAGATGAAGAACCTTGCTTTGAGGGACCACAGCCAGAACCTCCAGCTGAAAAGACTAACTCCTTAAGTTACCACAGGAGCCACCTCACTTGTTCTTCTACATCCATTTTCTCCAGACTCATTTGCCAAAAGCCATCCATTACACTATAACATACACAATTAACATTTCATAGCTAGTCTTTTCAGCATTTCTGGTTTACGTGCACTTCACGTGGGCTAAATCCACATCCAACATCTCTACAGCACTGAACTTCACCAGAATCAAAAGAGGATTGTTCAACATCCATTTTGACTATAGTATTTTGGGCCTGTTTTGCCCTATCTGGTTGCACTAAACATAAGTATAATTCAATTCCACAAAAGTTTTCTTTTAATTTACATTGGCATTTTAATGTTACAATTCTACATTATCTTTTGAATGAATAATGAATTAAAGCACTAAAAGCTAAAACCAAATTATAGTTCAGAGTCTGAAAACTATCCTTTATTAATCAGACGCTTTTGTCCAGGGTAACTTTCAACTTTGCAATGATTTTCCTATTTCTACAGCTTGGGAACTATTACTGTCATCAATACAGCAAGAGCTGTGATAGAAGTTATGTTAAGGTGACCACCAGCGAAAACTGAGCTGAAGAAGGTAAGAAAATAATTGCACTTAAATTTTCAGGTTATAAATAATGCTATATGAACATATATTACTGTATTATATGCTCCAATTTTGCATATTAAGTGCTTAACACTATACTATAAGTTCTCAACAACAGGGCCAAGAAAAGACAACTTAATATGTTCACAAAGTGTACACAGTACAAGATAGTAGTAACTAGCGTGTTTTCAATCTTGTCTGTTTGTAAAAATAAACAGTTTTAGTAATCTGATTCATAGTTGTTGAGGTGGCATTACATATGTTTTGGGTGTGTAAGGAGACTGGCATATTGCTGCCACCTGCTGCTACCAAACTATACTGTACTACTCAATGCATGGCTAATGTTCTATTTACAGTATTGTAATTGCTGAGTAATAACTGACTACTGGTCTGTGTAAAAGTACATACATGCTCCAGTCTGCAGCACAAAAAAGGTTGAGAACCATTGCTCAAAATGAACTTACCAACTTTGATACTCAGAGTATAATAAAGTTTAAAAATTCAGGTTGCCCTGAATGAAAGTTTCATGTCAGCATTTATCTTTCAACTATACATTTTGCATGATTTTTCAAATACAAAAAACTGTTCCATAGAAATGACATTAGTCAATACATATGTTTAACTGGTTGGATTTATTAGGAGCACTAAGAATGCCAACTTAGTCAAAATATCACATTTTCAAGGTGGACGCAGGATACACTGGGAATGGGTATTCATATCTAGAAGAGAAAAAGGCATATTATTATTTTTCCCAAACACCTATAGTTTTTAAATCACAGACTGTGGAAAGAAATGTCATTGTAATTCTCAGGTTCATCCACAGTGATTCTTAAAGTAAATAACAAAATAAGTCATGTAGATTTAAGAAAAGCTTAATTTGAGACCACTTACATGGGTTCACTCCCCAGAAGGCCTGACACTCTCAAACACACCAGCTTCCCTCATGCGGTTGAACTCTTTTGTTGCATCATAATTTTTGTAGAACTCAGCATATGCACGTTTCCTGGGCTCTGTAACACCAAACTGAAGGAAAAAAAACAAGATTTCAGTGAGAACTGCATGAAATAATTTTCCTGAGGGCTCAAAAGGAAAAAAAAGGAAAAATTTAATTAAAATGAAAATCATCACTAACATTTTGACATAACTGCACTCTATAGGCAGCACAATATATTAATTTCATTCATCATCAGTTACAGAGAACAGACTAATGTGCATAAAAAATGGTTTTCAGGACTGTGTTCTAACCTTAACAGCTGCTGCAAATCCCAAGGACACAGCAAAGGCAAGGGGTAAGTGGAACCTTAACCGCCTTGCAAGAAGTCCTCTCATAACAGGCTTTTGCAGAGACATTGTGAAGTACCTGCAAATTCAATAAAATAGAATTGCTTTTAAGTGCCAAATTCCATAAGTAAAAACACAAAATAACTAACAGCTGTTGAACAAAGGTTCTGACAAATGAGCACCTTTATGAAAGCCAACAACTAGATTTTAACATTATTGACAATTGAAATGGGGCTTCATAGGGGGTACTTCACTAAAATTAAGTATTTCAGCTCAACGGTATTGCAGAAGGGCCCTTTCAGAAACTACAGCAAAAAACTGTCACGTTAGAATTCTGTGTCTTTTACTACTGCTCATCAACCTACTGAGTTATTTATGACAATACATGTTGAACCCCCTCAGGTTTTGCAATTTAAAAAGCACCGGCCCAACTGGTCAAGTAGAATATTTGCAGTCACAGCCCTGTACTTTTCCACATTTCTGCTAAGATTATCCCACAGGATCTGTTTCAACAGACTATAGAATGTGTCTGTCATCCACTAAAACTAAGCAGTGCTTTCCTACAAACTGACATATTAAACATAGGCAAGTCAAAATCTTATCTTTCACAATACTTCAAGTTAGCAGCAGTGAGAGTTTGAGACTACTTTCCCTCATAAAAAGTGCAGTTATATACATTTTCAGGCACATATTTGCACATCTCTCTGAAATCCAGCACTTTTTTAGTTCTCACACTTGTACAAATTAGACAAATGTAGAAAGACAATTGGAGAAAAGCATCAGATATGTTTATGAATAAGATTTATCTTTATCCACAACAAAACAAGAGCAAAATAATAATTGTTATTATACACACTAGGATCATGAGTCCTGCTACAAGCTCATTTCACTTCCGGTAAATCACATCATTCCGAGCGCGTAATAAAGCACCACACGGAGCTAACTAGTGCCATTCCATGTCAGTTAGAGTTACTGCCGTCTATAAAAACACCTTCGTATGTGAAAGACAAGGCAAAGACCTGCTTGTAAGCGTCGCCGACAATTTCCAACGACCGCTTGACCTACACGGATATTTTTTAAAGTTAACCAACTACAACATTACCAAATCATCGACAGACAGACAGTTCTATTAAATATATTAAGTAAACCCAGGAGACGCAATTTGTGAGGTGGTATAGAACTCGTGTCGACAACTGATTCCAGGTTCGGAATGACCTAGCTACCTAGCTGGCTATCTGGCTGGTTACCGACCGCCCGCGGCCACAGAAATGTATTTTTCGCTACATATATTGCACTTTACTTCAAGCCACTTTTATGACTATACTTACAGCAAGACTTAAGCAATATTAAATAAAATAGAAAGAGTCCAAAAATACCACTGGCGCAAAGAACTAACCCGCTACTCGACGACCTTCAACCGCAACACAGAGAGCGACACAACGCTTTGGAGACTCGGGCCACTTCCGCTGTATTTGACGTGGAAAGAGCTACGCGTGCTCTTTGCTGCCCCCTATAGCACAGGAGGATTAGATGAGAATTTCAAGTTATTTGCAGGCATTGTTGACAGGTTATAGAACTCCGTGAAGTGGTTACGGACAGCACTGATCGTGTATATACATCTTATCAGCAGCATGTTGCTCATTCCATTCCTATTGTCATTTTAACCAAATCGTTTGGTTTGAATCCACCTTGCCAGGTCGATTTCGCCAAGTGGCTTGGTGCTCCTCAGCAGGTGTCCCAAGAGCTCCATACTTCTCTGCCTATATCTGTGATAATTGCTTTACCTACATTTGCATTTTACCTTCATTCCCTTAACTCGTGCTTTTCTCAGAAATACTGCAATGGACTTGCATCCCATCTAGGGTATAGTTTCATCGTCTAGTGCCCAGCGATTCCGGGATGGATTTGTCAGAACCAGTGCTGAGGAAGGCACGTGAATAGAATAGTTTGTAGAATTTTCTAGATTGTCATTTTAAAAAAGAATTTAAAACAAACAGCAAGTGTGGTGAATTTGACGCATCATTCTCTGAACCTGTCCGAACTCAACAGTAATAGCTACATTAGTTTTTTTTTTTTAATTTAGCAATTTTTCCACCCATCAATCCATGTTTAACTGCTTATATTTATTTAAATATAAACACTTTATACAAACATCTCTCAATAAAACCAAGTCTGCTGAACTGAAAACCCTGAAACTCTATGGGCACTACTTACACAGCAAGATCGCTGCGTTAGCGATGTTGGAGAAGCAACTCCCGCATCGCTGCTGCGGTAAGGATGTTCGAGAACATACCAGAAGGCTCTGTGCCGCAAACTGAGACGGACGCTCGCTCGCCCTTTCAGCTCCATACAGGGAAGCAAGAGTGAAACGTTAGACGGCCGAGGAGGGTCAGCACAGCCGCCCGCAAGTCCGACAAGAACCGGTCGCATCGGCACACGGAGGCGTCCGGTTGAACTGACCGTTCTGAACCCGGTAGGAAACCTTACCGCCGCCGATTACTTTTCAAGTGGTGTTTGAAAGGAGCCACTTAGCTGAGCTTCTGTTTTAACACTGGTCTGTCTCGAGGCGGCGGCTCTTTTCCTGCCGGTTGAATCGGTGAGCCGAGCTGCTAGATCTCCGTTAAAACGTGGACATTGTTCCTACAAAGTCTTAAGGGTTTATTGAGCAGACGCGTAAACAAACCTTATTCTTCCCCCCGTCTTCGTTTTCAGGGCTGTTTGTCACTGTGATAGAGAGTTTTGCTCTCTGTTGACTCGATGGAAGAAATGTAACCTTTTTTGTTTTATTTATTTCATCAGTATTTTCAGCAAGATGCCACAGAAGCGACGCTCACAGTCCTGGACGGAACTGAAGCAAGCCGGGAACGAGTGCTTTAAGAGCGGCCAGTACGGCGATGCGGCGGCGCTTTACAGCCAGGCCATCGCGCTTCTCGAAAAATCGGGTACCGCGCCGGGCCGAATCCCGCCACAAAACACTATTTCGTTTGTCGCTTATGCTGCGAGTCCTTGTGACCCGTCTGAAGGTTTACAAATTGTTATATATGATGTGAATTAGAAGTTCCTTAACTTTGGTCATTGGCGTGGTTGTCGGTTGTTGTCATTTCTGCGCATGCCCCGCTCACCCGTCTTCCTGATAATGACGGCAACCAGGAACATTTGTATTAGAAAAACGGAGCTTCCGAAGCGCCGATTTGTATAATAAATATTACATTTATTAAGGTGGATTGGTTGTTTCTCTCGTGCATGTGTAACCTGAAAATGTATCCAGGTTCATTTTTTTTTTAAAGTTTGATAGCAGCAGCAGAATTGGTAACTGAATATGTGTGTGTGTGTGTGTGTGTGTGGTGGGGGGGATACCCTGTGATGGGTATAGCCTTTCTAGCTTCCAGCTCCACGTGGCTATAACCTTAGCATAGTGCCAGTATGTGACCATGACCCTTAAATTTACATTTTGTTTATTTAGCAGACTTTTTTCCTATACAGAGTGTTTACTGCCCCAGATACACTAAAGTCCCTACAATTGCTCATTCCTTTTGTACTGGAGAGCAATGTTACACACAGGCAAAATGGGTAATTCAGAGAGATATTAGTTAATCTGAAATGCATGTCTCTGGACTGTACCAATACAGGATGACAGTGCAAACTCCACACATTGAACAGGGGTTAAATCTTTGCTCAGCTGCACATTTGAGGCACCTGTTTTATCTGCTGTGCCACTGTGACCCTGCTCATATGTGACAGTTTGAGCTGATTACTTCACCACCCTCTAAAACAAATATTTGCTAGCATATAGTAGCCTTAGTATCAAATGAACATAGAATTTAAACCAGTTTGTAAAGCAACTCAGTCTTTTTTCTTAATCTACATGTTTATATATTATACTTAGTAATAATGAAGTAAGAGTATTACAAAAGTTTTCTATTCTTTTTGAATCGCCCTGTGTTATTATCTCTAAATAATTTTACAGATATGATCATTGAATATATTTTGCCTGGTGTTATGCCTGTAGTGTGTGCTGCTGTGGAGTTGAATCAAATGTAAAATTGGAAGCTGTACAGTTTTTCATCTTTATTAGACTGAAGTAGGGTTTTTTTTTTTAAAATTCAACCAGTAGATTGGCTGACTTTGTACATTTTTTACATACCGACAGGTAAGAAGAATAATGAAGATCTGAGTATTCTGTACTCAAATCGGGCTGCCAGTTACCTGAAGGATGGGAACTGCACTGAATGTGTGAAGGACTGCACAACGTAAGTTTGTTTTAGTCATTTATTCAATAAATGCTTTTTATTGATAATTCTTTCCAGGCACGAATATCTGGATATATGAGTGAGTATATGATCAGGTTAAACTGTTGTGTTGAGTTGATGATGAGACTGAGGCGGCAGGTGAAGAGAATGAGGAACCGAATTGTGTCTTTAATGGAGGGATGGGAGTCAGTCCACAGGGATCACATTCAGCTGTGTCCTTTATGTACTTCTCATCTTTAACCTGTTTGGAGATCCCCATAAATTTGTTTATAACATCTTGTTTTGCAATTTTGCTGTAAAATCCAAAAGTCTCATGCTGATGCCAGATGCATAAGGAGAAAATAAGGACATCATTCTTTAAAATGTGTGTAAAACAGTTTAGGGATGTATTTCTGTGTTGATATTGTAGTAAGTATACAGTATAACTTTGTGACCTATGAAATGTTACAACAATTAGGTGTGCATGAGATATATATATATATATATATATATATATATATATATATATATATATATATATATATATACATATATATATATATATATGAGTGGGCCTTTCAAGGTCTACTAAATAGACAATGAATCTGGTTAATGAAAATAGTTTGTTCAATTTTGCCTGTATTATAAAGGCCACTCGTGGACTTAAACTGTCTATATTCTTATTGGGATTTATATGTTCAGAAATCTGTGAAATAAATTCTTTAGTACAGGCAAATCATGGTTTTACTTTTAATTACATATAAAATGAAAATTTGGTTTGAATGCTTAAATGGTGATGCATGAATTGTTTTTTATGATACTAATAAACCTATGTTATTCCACAGCTCTCTTGACCTGGTTCCTTATGGAATTAAAGCCCTTTTGCGGCGTGCAGCAGCATATGAGGCACTGGAAAGATATCGCCTGGCTTATGTAGACTATAAGACAGTCCTGCAAATAGACAGCAATATACCTGCAGCCCATGATGGAACAAACAGGTAGGAAACTGGCTTTCTATGGCGAGAACTGTCCTGTGGTTCCTGCTAAGTTTTTACACACAAATGTTAACATCTAGAGGTACTTTACTTGGAACCATGACCACAATTACATTAGTCACTTAGTTTTGACTAAAGACAGGCATCTAAAAAATTTTTAATCCATCCATCCATCATTTTTGCCATCTCATTTTGGTAGTTTAAAAACCATATGTTGTGTAGAAGGTACATTGGGGGAAACGCAATTTTTTTTTTTTAAAAGATAATATAAGACATATAATATGAGATAATGAACACTCCCCTACAGAATGACCAAGGCTCTGACGGACCAGGATGGCTTGTCCTGGCGAGAGAAGCTCCCTCCAATTCCCACAGTGCCACTGGCTGTCCGTGAGAAAGCACTGCACGCAGCCACCTCAATTCCAACTCCCCAGCACAATGGAAAAAGTGAGAGAGAGAGAGCTGGTACTGTCATTTAGAAGGCTTCAAAACTGACTTGTTTGTCTTTTTTGTTACATGTTTATTTTCTGTTAGGTTATGACTTGTATTAAAGATTTGAGAACAAATGTTCCTGTAAAGCTACTTTTGTAAATTGTGTTTATTGAAAGAATTGAGCTTGTTTTGAGTAACAGCATTGATTTATCCCTTGTGCCGTAACTGTAGGAGGTGATTCTACAAAGAGAGCACTTTCTTTGAAGGAGGAGGGCAATGCACTGGTGAAAAAAGGGGAACATAAAAAAGCTGTAGAAAAATACACTCAAAGCCTCAAGCTAAATCCTACTGAAGTTACAACTTATACAAATAGGTAAGAACAACTGGCGACGTTTATCTTTCTCAGAATTAAAATTTGTCAAACGTATAAATATTATTAATAATTGTTTTAAAGTGACGGAACTCAGACTGGAATAAGGTATGCTATTTATGTAGTGGATAATTGTGAAAATGAAACTGCCACATGTGGCTGTAGAATACATGGACCTGATCTAATTTTTGTTTTATATTCACGAGTGAACTGTTCTGCGTAATTTTGCAGTTCATCCCTGTTACCATATGTGTCCTATCAAGTATTTCTCGTACAGAAGCAGTTTTTATACTTAAAACCTGTCATTCTACATGGAAGAAAACAATTCTGTTAAAAATACAACCTTGTATCATGTTATGCATAGTCTTTTCCTCATGCTATAAATTGTCAGTAAGTCAGCACAAATAGGACTAAAATGTAGTTTTGGCACTGTGCAGGGCACTGTGTTACTTGTCTCTGAAGATGTACAAAGAGGCAGTGGAAGACTGTGCAGAAGCCCTGCACCTGGACTGTGCCAATGTCAAAGCCCTGTACCGACGAGCTCAGGCACACAAAGAGCTAAAAGTAAGTACAGGACTTGTCATGTCCTGGTGCCTTACATTTTTTGCATCTGGCTTATCATCACATTGCCTTTGAGTTTTGTGATGTTACTTGTCATTGGACATTATATAAGGATACACAGCAAGTAACGTGCAGAAAAGCTGCAGTTACAAACATAGCATGTTGTGGAAATTAATCATTGTTATTCTAAAACCAAAAAAGATGTAGTTAATAGACATGGTTTATTATCCAAGGTTTAACTTGATTTAAATGGATCAGTATAACAAATAAGTGAATTTGTGTAAATCTCTTCTTCACAGGACTACAAAGCTTGCATAGAAGACCTTAACGCCCTGCTGAAATTTGAGCCAAAGAACACAGCTGCACAAAAATTAAAGCTAGAAGTGCAAAAGATTAAGTGACCTTTTGTGTGAATGTTTATGGGCACAAGGTTTTTATTCAAACTATGTGGATGTGTACATTTAAGTGCCCTTGTTAAGCTGGAACTTTTGTGGCCTGTAATTTAAAGTTGTTCAGTTTGTCCTGCAACTGTGTTGTTAGTTTTCAACATTTTAGGATACATTTGTACATTACTTTTACAGTTGAAGGCCAATTTTCCCTCATTGCTGATGTCTATGCACTGCAAATTGAGCCTTAAATAAATATTTATAATGGAGTTGACAGGAAAAACACACAAAGATTGTGAATTTTATTTTCAGTGTTATTTGGGGGTTTGAAAAGAACAATATGGAGTTCTCAAACTTGTAGAATTTAAACTGTATACTCTTATTTACAAATCAGATACTCTATTCATGTATTCTTTGATAACAATCAATGGTTTGTTGTTTAGGGTATTTTTCACTGTTTATATGCGACACATACAAGTAAGATTTTTAATCACACAAGGAGCGTCTTCTCTAGTGAAAAACATTGCTCATAAACCAAGTTAAAGGAGGCTGTAAGGGTTTCTGCAAACTATTTTAAGTACAGTGGCTTACACTGGTAAAATACATGCAAGTTAAAGCCGTTCTTGGTCTTGCTCTCTGTTGTCTGGACTGTCTCAAGTTGAAGAATTCAACAGTTGCTAAGGAATAACAAACAAACGTGAGCGTGTTTTTACTGTGAGTTCAAATACAAGTGAAACTCTGCTGTGTGCGTGATCACCTGGGTTTACCCTGCATCGTGCCAGGTTACGCTCCACACCGCTGTGGTCCTGCATAGGTGGTTCTTAAGAATGAGGGGGAAAAACATCCTCAACGTTCTGGCAGAAATAGATGAACTACTGGGTGACGTGAAATGTGGCATCACAGAGGAGAAAACATTGCAGTGTTTTTTTTTTTTGATACATTTCGACGAACAGACTGTTTTAATCATCTGAGAATTTGCACAGGGAATATTCTTCATGAAAGTGACTTTCCATCCATTCATCCATCTGTCCCTTTGAACAGCATCTACAGCAGATGGCTGTCTGTGGCTACCATCTAAAGTTGTGCCTTCTATGCAAAGAGTTCTGGAACAAAAGTTGATCCTCAGCAGCAGGCAACCATCTTAACTGCCATCTTGTATTCTACAGCTCTAAACATGCAAGTTATTTTAATTAGTGCATTATTATGTGCAGTTAGATGTAGTGATAAAGTGGGTAATAATTTCTGGGACTGTTGTTGTTTTACAATATTTTGGACAAGTGCTTTGAATTGCTTCAGTAAAAAAATGTATTTTAAACCTGCTAATGGATACAACTGAAGTATCCCTGCAGTATTTCAGTATAAACAACTATAAAATGCTTTGGAAAATGGTCAGCTGTTGGAATGAATAGATAGTAATTGTGACTTAGTTGTAGACGTAACTTTAGAGTGAGAAATCAGGTGCCAGTTGTGCTGAGGAGTCTGCAAATGGTGATGAAAGTGCTGCTGCAACAAAGTAATTAGTTATATTATAGAAGCAAATGAGATTAACAATACTGAGTTGGCAGTTATGTACCAATATAGTTGCACCTAATAATATATTAATATAAATGGCCTTGTTAGGAGTAGGAATGCTGTGACACAAGTCCTGAACTGTGTAGTGAGATACTGCAACAGTTGAGAAAAGTACAAGGGCTGAAGGAGGTAGGAATCTACTTTGTTGTACATATATACTGCAAGTGAAAAATATCACACCAAATGAGGTTTCAACAATCCATCCATACACCTCCCTTGAAGGTGTACATTTAGATCTGGTGATTGGGTTGGATGTGGAGGGTATTAATCGCTGTGGTGTTCATGATTTGTTAGCAGTCTCTTCAGGGCCATTATCTTCAAATATGGGAACATCGTGAGGGAAGTGTTTGTGCCACAGCGTGCACCTAGTCCTGTAAATGGCCTCGTTCCTTGGCCGTGAAATGATCAGGTAGCGCGATCATTAGGCCTACTGGCTTCTGTGAGATGGCTGGATACCTTACATATTCCTCACCATGTTTAACAGCTGGCAACAGCCATTATAGGTTGGAGGCAGACTTTCTCCAAACATAATCCCATCCTGGTGTAGAAAATAGGGCAAAAAAATGACCATCAGACCATATTAAAATTCTTTTAACCATTGCACCCATCTTTGTATGTTGGTCTTATTAGATACAAGTGGTTTCTGAAGCCCTGTCATAAACTATTTTCTTGAAGCTCACTGTAGTTTTTGTTGAGATTGGGTCCAATCTTCTTAAACCTTACTTCTCACCAGACATTAGGTGCGGAGTTTTAAAAATCAATAACTAATCTCTGTTTATATTTGTCAGTTGCCTCTTGGCAGGGATGTAAACCCCATTATTACCAATAGGATTTTCAAAATATCAGGATGCATTAGGAAATGCATTAGTATTTATATCAATATGTATAGTTAAATCTGTAATAAACCCACAGACGTCTAGTGAATATTTGCACAGCTGACCTACTTGTTTCTTGACCAGGTAAGTGCGTTATAACCTACTTTTACTCAACATTCAAAGCAGGAATTGTGCACTGAACAGTCTGGTTAATGTGGGCAACACACCAAACCGCTTTTCTTGAAAGTGTGATATGAGTGGCATATATTATAATTATTTTTTGGCCAATTTTAGATGTCCCAATAAAATAAAGCAAATAAGAGGTCCTGTTTAAAGCTTCTCCAGTACATATAAGCAATTAATTTTATTGGTGAAAACATTGCAACTCCTTACATGAAAAATTAAAAAAAACAGGAAAGTCTGGAACTGATAAAACCTTTATTTCACTTTAAATTGTCTTTTACACTCTCCTGATTATTACATGTAAGGTGAAACTAGAACTGTTTTAAAAGACATACACAAATCTAGTATTACGCCAATAACCAGGTACTTTTTTTTTTTACTTTTTCTTTTTTAAGCTATTCTAAATTTTCACAACCACGTGCGCGCTAGGCAATAAAACCGTCACAGAAGCAAACTTTAGGCAGAATACTGGTCAGTAAAAACAAAGCAAGTAGAGATACCAGATATACAGACAGGCTCGGTTCCACATTCACTACTGCATTTTTATCAAGCGTAGATTAACTGCCATTTGTTCAGCTACAGGGGAGACTCTTTAGTGCGTCAAACATTGTCTTCAGCAAGACGAACTGAGACAGATGACTTCTACACCTAAAAGTGGAATGTTATGGTGATGGCGAAGTATTGTGACACTGAGTGAATTCAGGCTTTCAGTCCTATTTCTTTATTCGACCACAGCTCCTAACCCTAGGTCCAAATGTGTGTAAGGCTGACCAGTGCTTTTACCCCCTGACCCCCAACAGCTCTGAAGTAGCAACAGAGTACCAAACTTGAGCCCCCAGCAGACATAACCACATAAATTAATCCTCATCAACATCACACCAAAACTTGCTTTTTCAAACCTTCAACAGGCATTTGTTTCCTTTGATGCAATTCAATTTGGGAAATGGAATGAATGAACAGTTTCAGCCATCAGTAAGGAAAATCCAGATGTAGAAACTAACAGCTTCAAGGTGTTCCTTAGTAAGCAGGTTCACAATATTACATTAAGAAAAATGTATATGCACTTCTAAAAAATGTTTACAATATACAATTTGCTTCACTGAAAACAGTCATTATGCAGAACTGGGGAAAATGTTTAAGAACAACTGTATGGATGTCACACGGTACCTTTACATTAATTGCTTGTGGGCAGCAAGTTAGTAGAATGTTCCTGTTTGTTTTAAACTTTCAGCAGCTCGAAAAGCTAAAGTTATGTCATGATGGAATTTAAAACTTTTTAAGGTGTGGAATACTGGGTCCCTTTTAGTTTTGCATGATTTTTAATAGTCAGTGAACATTACACAGCAATATGCAAGTTAATCAGTGTCACAATACAGCCTTTTATACCATTCTGTATGAGCCCACAGCAGAATTGTACATTTACCCAAGCCATGTATATCTGCATTTTACACACCAGATGTTACTTTTATTTAAGTATATTAAACATGGAGGAAAACAACTAAGCATCACAGTGTTTGGTGAAAATAAACCGCCAGTTTAATAACCTTTGAGTAAAACCTGCAAATTGCCAGTACACTAAAAAAAAAAAAAAAGTAAAAAAAAATATCATAATGCACAACCTGCTGGGCGAATAAACAAAAACAGAAAAAATTTAAATTTGTGATGAAAGGGATCATAAATGACAATTGGGGAAAAAGAGCAATCTGCTTTTCTATTTGACTCAAATTCACAAATGGAAAGACTGAGGCTGCTAAGTCTACCCTGTCACCTCCGAGGCATCTGAGAGGGGAACGACTGGTGGGGTGAGGTACAATTCTTGCTGCTCGCCATACAGAAAGGGGGGCCTGATGGAAGGGAAGATGGGCGGGCGTATGGGCTGTACGTGTGTAAGATAAAGTGTGTGGGTGGATTAACAGTGAAGTGCAACAACATTAGTTCTCCCCTTCGCCAGCATCTGCATCATCACCCTGGTTTTCTGATGTCCACAGCTGGGGGTGAGAAACAAAACAGGTAAACGTCAGCACACGCTTTGGCAGCACTCAGAAAATTACCAATTTCTGATAATTAATTCTAATCAATTTTGTCAAATATCCTGAAATCAGTAGATGATCCTCAATCCTCAGTCACGTATCTCAAGACACACAACACTACCAAGATCAGCCACTGCTGAAATGTTTCACAGAGATATCCAAAATATTCTGCAGCTGGATGCCAGTCAGTACATTAACGCATTAAAGGACCAAATTAAGCTGATTCATCTAATAACGCTACACAAATCAGTGGAGAAAACTTACAGTGAGGTTGTCCCTTAGTAGCTGCATGATCAAGGTGCTGTCTTTGTAAGAGTCCTCATTCAAGGTGTCAAGTTCAGCAATTGCTTCATCAAAAGCCTGCAAAGAGAAGGTGAGCCACACTTCAGCGCAAACTTACTCCTACACAGCTGTTCATCCCAGAATTAAATGCCTCTTTTCACCAGGACAGTGTTTAAAACTGATAATGTACTTGGTAGTCAATTACAGAATTTACTTCACCAAGGCTGTTTTATGACTGATAAATCAAAAAAGCAAAGCATCTGGTGGTGGGGGTCAATCTGCAGGACTCGGCCACCCATCAAAGGGAGCTGACAACAGATCTAAGATGCCTACATGAAGCATAATTGTGCCTACCGTCTTTGCCAAGGTGCAGGCCAGCTCAGGGGAGTTGAGGATTTCATAGTAGAACACTGAGAAGTTCAGTGCCAGCCCCAGCCGGATGGGGTGCGTTGGTTGCATCTCCTTCTTGCTTATGTCAAAAGCCTCCTGGTAAGCCTGCTGGGAGTTCTCGACTGTGGCTTCAGTGAAACAAAGAAAAGGGAGTAAAGAATTTACACCAAACTTAATGCTTCAGAACACTGAAAGCTACATTTTAAAGTCATAAATTGATAAATGTCACATCCATGGAAGCACTTTACAGAAATGTAAAGTGTAATGTAAAAATATAATTATAAGGCCACACAGCATTTCTACACATACATTATGCATGAGTGAGAAAGTCTCACTTTAGCCCAACATTAATTGTGTACTAACTCTTTTTGGAGTCTCCAGATGCCACTTCAGACAGGTATCTGTAATAATCTCCTTTCATTTTCAGGTAGAAGACCTTGCTTTCTGCCTGACTTGCGTTGGGAATGAGGTACTGGTCGAGCAGCCCCTAAAAAAAGGATTAAAACCATTATATAATGTGGTATGAGCTCTTTTCAAAAACTAATTGCAGGAAGAAGTAACATTTCATTGAATTTCTAAAAAGTTCTGTTTGACAAATATCAAAAGGAATTTTCAAATGTCAACCCTATCTATCACAAATATGAAGTGCAGGCATTTTCAAGAAGGGTCAACAACACTGTTTCCTTGTACACTATTTGCACAGGTGTTATGTCTGTTGCCATAACTGAAACTAGCTCACAGATAAACTGATTTTTTTAATACTCACACAATAGAGTCATTTTGTTGCCCAAAGGCTGGTGTTTATAACAGGCTCTAAATGTTAAAAAATTCAGTAACTAGAGGTCTATGTTTAACAAACTGCATCCCGCCCCTTCAATTTGACTCGCTGTGATGCAGGTGTGCCATCATTTTATAGTTGCTCCTCCACAGGGCCACCAAGTGAATGGCCAACCAGCCATATCTCACCAGCACATCATTGCAAATATCCTGCAGCTCAGCCTCAATCTTCTCACGGTACTCGCGTGCCATTTGTTGCTTCTTCTCGTTGCCCTCCGTTTTCTGCTCGATGCTGGAGATGACACGCCAGGAAGAGCGGCGGGCACCCACTACATTCTTGTAGGCGACAGAGAGCAGGTTACGCTCCTCATTGGAGAGCTCGTGGCCCTGCTCCGTGACAGCCTTCATCGCTGACGCCATGTCATCGTAGCGCTCAGCCTGCTCGGACAGCTTAGCCTTCTGTACCAGGTCGCACTTGTCCATCTTCAAGCTGCACAGTAACAGTACAAGAGCAAATGTAAGGAGCCTTACATTCATGTTGGTTATTATATTCACATTTTCTAAAGACTTTAACTTAGTGCATGTCAGCACAGAAACGTAATACAAATATTTTTCTTCACAAAGCCCCTTGCGAAGTGATGCCAAAGCAAAACAGAAGAGATTCTGGGAAAAGAATGAAAATGACTCATCCACTGCAGTTTGCAGTTCTGTGTGAACTGCGTTACCAGACACGAGTGCCGTGACATGTTGCTTATAAACCTCTATTCAGCTGATGCCTTTGTCCAAGTTGACTTACAATGGTGATCAACTTTACAACAATTTATTCACTTAAGGGTATTTTTGTCCTATCAACACTTGCTAAGTGCCCTGTTCAGGGTCACTATAGGATGGGTATTTGACTCAAAAACTGTCAAATGAACAACACTACCTGCTGCCTCCTTATGTGCAGATGTTATATCCTCTGTTGATTTCCAACATTAAATATGATAGTGATGTTCTAAAAGGAAGAAATATTTTTGCCCACAAGTAGACATTTTACATAGCAGGCCTATTGAGAAGGCCATACAGAGTCTGGAGTAAGGTAAATTCACTCAAATAGACCAATGGGAAGACAGGAACAGGCATTTACATGTTAGCTCTAACAGAGTAAAAATATTCTTACTCCTACGTGAATGTTATTTCACTTCTATGACATTTAATGTATACTGAACTACTTTAAAGATTGAATTTCCAGAGTTAATATGCTGTAAAGGAGCTTTTTCCACTGCTGTAATGACTGAACTGTGAGGAGAGCGAACCCAAAGCCAAGTGCGCGCTGGACCACATTCACCCCAGGAGCGCAACGGCGGGCAGCTGCAGCCGGACACGGGCAGGAAAAGGGCGGAGCCGAGCACTCGGGGGCTCCGTCGGGGACCAGCGCCACCAGCCGTCTGTTCGGCCATGTCACATCAGTCCCGGATGATCACGTCGGTCCTCGTTTAACAATAAAACTCATCTGATCTCTTGACCAAAAAAAAAAAAAACACACACCTCACGAGGCGCAGAGAGCAACATTTTATTGCGCTTCTAACGCTTCCGTTCCTGCGCACTCAGCGAGCCGGCGGCTCCACACACGACCCGCCCGGATAGAGCAAAAACCCGCTGCCGGAGGCTCTAATCCAAGGCGATGTGTGCCGCGCCCTCCAGCCTCCGCGATCCTTCCTTTCAGTGAGAGCTGCTTCCACACCCGCAGACACCCGGGCCCGCACGCTGCGGTCCGTTCGGCACCTCCCAGCTCTCGGGGCAGCGCACAGGCCCGCATTCCCTCCGCCGGCCACCGACAACAGCGAAGCGGCCCCACAACACGACCAGGCGGCATTTGCGCGACCACGTTGCCTTGACACCCAAGAAGGCATCAGGGATGGTACCTGTGCACGTAAATTCTGAAATGAAGCCAGTTTCCTCGAGCAAAGCGGCCTGATGAGCCCGCCTGCGTGCGGTACCTATTCATCACTCGGTACGGCCTAAGCGCTCGCACCAGCCCAAAACCACAATAGGCACATTATCTAGCGGAGGCCGCCGCAGGGCCCGCTTTTACGCTGCCATAACCCACTAGTTGGCTACACAACACCCAGCCGTGCGGTCCGACGCACTCCGCACAAATTCACTCACACTGGCAAAGCACTTTTATTGCCGCGTTTATCCGTGGACGATGGGAGCCTTTCTCTCCGTCCTCCGTCTCGCTGCTCTGGATATTCAGGGCAGTACCACTTCCGCTTGCACTGACACTTCCGCTTCCTCTAAACCCCACCCCTCCCCCGCCAGTAACGATGGTAACCTCCGCCCGGGGTCTCCAGACCACTTTCCAGGGTTTATTACGTCATAAAGACCATGGCAACCAGTAGATAGGAACGTCAGTAGTTACCATGGAGACCGGTCCTAGGAGGAGCGAGTAGATTAAACAGCTGTATGTTCTAATCACAAATAAAAAAAACAGCTGCCCGAGTTCCGACTTTAAACAGGCTGTTGTGTTTTATGCGGATAGGTTTATAGCAAATCCATTAGGTAACATTAATGTCAAGTGGAAATTTCAATAAACTCAGTTTGACTAATTGCATGACCTGCCTGTCTTGCCTTCTTTAATCACAAAATGTCTGCTTGGTGAGCATGATTGTCCTGACTATACTTCCTACATATTAAACATTATATATGTTATATTACATGTTATATATAAACATTATATATAACAAAAAATATTATGTGCATATACAAATATGTGCTCTGTTGTAGCTAGTGTACATGTTGTAGTGCTCGTACAGGAAGTGTGTAGTATTCTACTTCCTAAGGTATAAATTCTGTGCATTGGTGACATGTCCACCGCAACCCCTTCCCAGTGACTATTGAAATAAATGTAAATATGTAAGCTTGCATGCATGTGTGTATACATATATACAAACATATATATGTGTGTGTGGTTGAAGTGGAAAAACAATTGTTGGTATATTGGTGTGCATGTTAGTAGGTATTAGCAAACAATTAATTATAATTAGTAGTTTAATTATTATTAAACTTTGAATTTCTGCCATCAATAAAAGATACTTGGAGATATTACTGATATTCGTAGTATGTGTTTCTTCAGTAAGGGGGGCACACATTTCCAATGAACAGGCGGAAAGCAGCACACAAGCCCAATTATGAGGGCTGTTATGAATAATGGATAACAGTATTTTGCTGGGAGAGCAGGTCAGCTAGAAGATTTGGTTGTCTGGCTGCAGAAAACAGCACCAGGAGGTAATGAGAAGTGTCGGTATGGAAGGAAAAGTCCTGGTTTTCCTAAGAATAAAAATTGGAAGTGCTGCTACTACATACTGCTGACTACCGGCCCTCTTCAAGAACTGCACATAGTGCTGGAGGTAGCTGTCGATCACCTTTAAGTAAAGCAGCTACCCATTGTGTTTCTGCCCCAGTAACCATCTATTGAACCCAAAGGGATCTGCTGGGAAAGTAGCATGCTTTCTGGTTCTCTCTCCTTATTTGCCACTTTGCCCTCCATAAAGACATACACCTGAATTCTAATACTCTTTCCTCCTCACTTGCTACCCTGAATTGATGCCTTAATGCCCTCAGTTTCTGCCTAGGTTCTCCATGCTGTACATGTATCCTGAATTGACCATCTTCTCTTCTGTGAAAAAACTTTCTACTGCAAAACTAACAACAGTATTTGTCATCACTTGTAGCCTCCTGTCAATTTCCTCCTTCTTAGTTGCCTAGAGCACCATGTCTATATCTTTATGAAACTGCCCCCCCCCATTCTTTCTTCTTCTTACCTTACATTTAATCCAACACCTTTGTACTACTCTGTTGTGCTACAGGCTCATGTCACATGGAGGTTCTGGGTCATGTGGTTTGCCTCTACACCTTTCCTGTCCTTTGTCTCCTCGGGTGTGTTGCCTTTGTGCTGTGACACACGCTTTAATGGCATGTGACTTATCATAGCTGATGGGTCTCCAGTTCTTGTGGGTTCTTATACTCCTTCTATACTCACCAACATTCATACAAAACCCCAATTTCAAAAACCTTTTGCCATATCCTATGGGTCACCACCCAGCTGAATATTTTGAAAGATGGTAACTTTTTTTAGATTTTTTATTGTTTTCTTATCTTTAATGTTATTTCTTTAGAGGTGGTACTGTGGCTCACACTGGCTGTGCCATTCAGCTGTGGGTTCAAATCCAAGTTAATTTGTGTGGAGACTACGTGTTCTCACTATTTTTGTGTGGTTTTCTTCCCATGGTCCATAGTCATGCATTTCAGCTAAATTGGTCAGTGTAAATTTTCTGTTATGTGTGTGAGTGGCCACCACATGATGCACTGGAACTCCATTCAGGGTTTCCATTTCATAGCCTAGTTTTCAATGATTTCAGGGTAGGTTCTGGACTGTTGCCACTTTGACCAGGATAAAGAGGTTAATGGTAAAGGATGCATGGGTTATTTATTTATTTGTATTTAAACAATACTCTTAATACTGTTGGCATTCAAATTAATTCAAGCTAACAATGAATATGAATATATTATTAATTGGTGCTAATGTATTTTTGTGTAGACCACACATTTACAAACCCTTTGGTGTTACCTCTACTTCCATAACCAGCTAAGAAATTTTAAAAGTAGAATAACAATAAAGCATGTTTTTACATAAAAGATTTGGTTTTGGATTGTACTGTAAATATAGACAAGCAAAAATGTGCCTTAGCTTGTATTATGCAAGATAAAAATTTTTCTTCAAAAAAATTGCATAAAAATTGCAAACATACAAATTTTCTTTATATTTTGTATCGTTATAATTGATAAGTCTTTATCTGCTCTTCATTTCATTAATTATTTGGTTGATGTTAATGTTTTCATTATAGTACTGGTTAATTTATTCAGTGGGTTTGCTGTCATCAGCTCTGAATTACACAGGAGAGCTGGAAAGGTGGATGTGGAATGTGTGTGAGTGTAACGTAGGCAGGCCGGGTGTGTAATGTTGTGTGTGTGTCAGCAGAGAGCACTGGAAGCTCGGATATGGTAACTGTGCCCAGCCTGTTCTATGTGAAGAACACAAGAGAGGAAATGTTTGAAACTGCTTAAACATAGTCAGCTATGAAAACAGCTGACTTTTTAAATTCTAATTGCATCTTACATCATTTTTGTAAGGACTGACTCTCATTCCTGCACATTATTGCTGAAATGTCTCATTTGAGTGCTGCAAGATGGAATGCAAAAACCAGAATTACTGTAAAGATTTACACAGCCCTCAAGCTAAACTCTGCAAGACTGTCCCTTTGTGCACATCATGCAGTTGAATGTTATGTTATTTGTGTTATGGCTTTACAAAATTGGAAATGTATGGTCAGGATAGCAACAACTACAAAGAAAAATATGTTCCCAAAATATCAGTTATCGTTTCTGGCAGGAGACACAAGAAACTCAAAGAATTGTATTAAACCTGACATGTTTTACACAATTTAATTATGAACAAAAACACAATTGTAATATTATCTTAAGGTAAAGAAAATTACACATTTGTGCAGAGAGTCACACAGAATGTACACAGAAAGTTACATCTGATACTACGTGTTCTCTTGAATATTATACTGAATGTTATTGTTTCATTCACATGAATAAATGACTAATTTCTCTTAACTAACCAAATAAGTGATAATTAAATCAGGGCCACCACAACAGTCACATAAAAAATATTTTTCTTCATAATATTTCTTACAGTATTAGATTAAATACGTTTGCCTGACAATGACTATAGGAAAAAAGATATGGCAGGGAACAGGATTTCTCAAAAATGAATGTCTGTAAAAATCACAATTTGTATATGTAAGTTTTTTACTGAATAAATCTGTTAAAAAAATCTAATCTCTTTGCATGACTCTAAAGCCAGTTGCACAGGTGTTTTACTTCTCTTAATCCTCTTCACTCAGGGATGCACCCAAGGCCTTCAGAACAGGACTGCTCATTGATTTATTCTCCCAGCAGCATTTACTGCAAGTTCCTAAAAATGATTTTTAATATCTCTTTTGGTTCTGCTTACTTTTCTTTAGCATTTAATGTTTGTCCCGAGACAACCTCCAAAGTTTTCCTGTTCCTCTCTGCTGTTAGTCCTGCTGACCACACACAATGAGTTGCCATCACTAAGAGCTGTATGGTTTTGTTTGAAGATAAAGGCTGCACTAGGTTAGATGAACTCTATGGGACCTTTTCAGGATCATGCTAATGGACTTACAATAGCCTTCGTTTTGCTGGTCTCACTCTAGTGTGCTTTTAGTAAATCCTTCACTTCTGTTGGAAGTCTTTGTGCTGCATACATTTTTACAAATTTTGTACATGAATGCATATAGTACTATATATTGTGGCCAGGTGTGGGGCAGAGGCAGCCACAGAGGTGAGAAGCAGACAGCAAGCCACAAACAAAAGACTATCAATACCAGCAGCAGAAACCCAAAAACGCAAGACAGTAGAGCAGCCATATCAGCCCTTACTGAAACCCCTTACTGGCTCCAGTTGTTTGCACCTGGTCACCTAACAGATGGTACCCAACAGGGAACCATCCATCTGGTTCAACCCCTGTTTGTGTGTGTGTGTGTGTGTGTGTGTGTGTGTGTGTGTGTGTGTGTGTGTGTGTGTGTTGTGCGGTTTTTAAAGTATACCATCAGCAGACAATACACTTGTGCACATGTTAGCACTCCCTATGACCTGGAGTGTTATGAAACACCATCTGTATTACTAAAGTGAGGGTTTTATTTGCCTGTTCATGTCACTATTTTCAATTTGTACTCATATATGTTTATGTTATTGCATAGATTCAATTTCAGTTTAGCATCCAGTCATTTGTCAACATGCATTAGGTCTGCAGAAAACACCCAACAGCAAATGAATACTTGCATCTGTATACAATTGTGACTTAACATTTTCTATTCTATTTCATAACTTTATTATGTAAAATGTTTATCTGCATTTGAATGAAAAAATACTGTAAAATGGTTTAAATGTCAGTGAAAGATCCCATATTTGACTTTCTGTGTGGAATATAAGCTAACAGAAGGAGACATGCTGGAAGGATGCTGTTAGTCTGATTTCCCATAAGACAGTTTTATCATTTCAAAAGTTGTTACAGGATTCTTTTTCCCGCTTGACCTTTGATTTTGTACATGCATTTCATTGACTCCTAAATCTGTCACCCCTCATTCCAAAACAATTGTCCTTCATTGCAGCCAGTACCCTTATCTAAAAATAACTTATATACTATATACACTAAAAGTTCTGATGCATATAATTAAAATACTGTGGTTCACTTCTGTCACAGCCTAACAGATTTCTGAATTGTTCCTTTGTTCCTTTGTTCCAGATAAGTGATAATAGGGCAAACAATACATAAAATCAAAAGCGTCAATGTTTTCAAAAATTAAATTTCTTCACACCGGTCTTAGTACACATTAGTATAATTCTTAATAGTTTGATGGTTGAAAATCTTGGACCAGAAGTGATGTTCTTCACCTGACCGAATGATATGAATGTGAAGAAATTGGCTGTATTACATGACATACTAGTTATCTAAGGACATGTAACACTTAAAAAGCCTTCTTTTAGCTAAATGTATGTGGTAACATTCAGACTGGTCCAGCAGACTGAACAAGCCATCGCATTTAAATTCCCACAAATAATTTAGTATTCAAATGAATCAAACCATAACAATGTAACTGTTAATGAAGCCTTTTTCTTTCAGAGAATAGAGGCTGATGGTCTAAAATGAGCCTGGCAAACAATTTAGATTCTGGGAAATCTGTATATCTGAGTATATCTGAAAAAAGTCTCAGAAAAAATAAGGAAGGAGTTCATTTCACCTTTATTCACACAAGAAAATAAGCAAATAGCAGTTCTATTTGATTGCACTTTCACACAAAATGTGAAAGTGTTTACAGTACAGGACAGTATGAGAGGAAACTAAAACATTACATAAAATGACAAAAAATGCGTAGTTATCTGTAAATATCACATGTATATTGGGAGATTCAGGGCTGAAGCAAGATTAATGAGCCCTCTCAACTATATGTAGTAATTTCACTAGTTATTTTATTATAATATTTTTGGTCCCTTAAGTACCTGACAAATTGTTATGGCAATAATCAATAATCAAAACAAGTGCTATAACTGAACTGCTTAGAAACACATTTCATGAAAAATTCACAAAGCAAGGTATACACTGTACATTACATTTTTCATACTGAAGTATCCTAATAGATTATTGTTAACAGCAGCACAGAAAAATTTGTAATAATCTTTCCATATTCATTAGAAAAGTTTTGGATGGTCGACATTTTTTGACTGTTAGTGGTAAAGTAATGGTTTAGCAGCTTTCCTGTTTGTCAGAGCCGATTGTGGAAACAAAGGGCATGAGACTTTGCACACCGTGGACTGGACACCAGTCTTCAGACATTTATCTACTCAACAGGGATCCATCCATCTGGTTCAACCCTTGTGTGTGTGTGTGTGTGTGTGTGTGTGTGTGTGTGTGTGTGTGTGTTCTGCAGGGATTTAAAGTACACCATCAGTAGATAATACACTTGTGCCTTGTGCACATGTAAGCAGTCCCTATGACTGGTTATATTCATTCTCTATTGTCCATTATCATTTTGATTTATCTTGGTCCAGAGCCTATCCTAGATTCACGGCTGCTAGGTTAGGAAACCACAGACCGGATGGGATGACAGATAAATTGCATATTAAATGGTTATCATTTATGCTGAATTTTTAGCTACCCAGTTCTACACCCTGGATGGGACACCAGTCTATTGCAGAGTAGCCACACACATACTTTATTGCTATGGGCACTTTAGGGTGATAAGTGAACCTGGCATACAGTTCTTTGGACTGTGGGAGGAAATCCACACAGACTCAGGGACAACATGCAAGCTCCATACAGATCTGAACTGAACTGGATTTAAACCCACACCTGAACAACCCTGGCCCCTGTGACACAGCAGCACCACCATGCTGCTCTACTTGGGTCTATATAAATAGATATACGTTTATTTTAACATTTTTACTTACTTTGAGCTTTATTAAAATTTAAATTAATTGAAAATGATTTTTGCCAGTTTTTTTATAGATATCTTTTTGAAAAGTTCAACGGGAAATGTCAACATCTTCAAAAATTCGTAGTTTCACCATTTGTAACGTAAGAATCCGGTTTACAATGTCGCAAGATATGTTTGACTTCCCAAAGTGTTTCCATGTGCCTGCCCTCCTCTTCTCTCTCCACTGGCTTTCCGTAGGCTTACAAGATGGTCGAAAGATCTGCACCCTGTAATCTGCAGGGCCTGATCACCACTTACACCCCAGGAAAAGTTGCTCTGGCTGCTTATTGATCCTGGCTTTTGATTTTTGGCTTCAGTGTGGTGAAATGAGCTTCCCTTCTCCATCAGAACTGCTGAATCCCTTTTCATAAGGGCCTCAAAATGCTTCTCCTTCTGGCCAACTTCTCTCTGATCTTAACAACTATATACAGTAGATTTGTATCACACCCACACTCGCCATCATATCACCATATCTGAATTTTCTACTGTATGTGCAGACAAAAACGGTAGTAAGAGATAAATCAAGTTTGTTTACTGTATGTCTGCACCTATGGCTCTTTGTTGTAAAATGCACTTATTTATCCTGGCCTGTACTGTACTCAGCTAAAAGTGTTTGCTATATGAATAATTGTAAATATAAATTCTGTTAACCAATAACGTCTTTTTTGTTGGAGTAAAATAAATCACAGCAGTATCCACTAGTCCCTTAACAAAAAACAAACCATTCACTGATGCTGGTGGTTCCATATCAGTTACACTGAAAAATAATGTTTTAGAAGCTATTCAAAGTTATCAAAAGATAATTTATGTCCCAACTGACTTCACAGGTGAAATGATTACTATGTATGATCACACCAGCACTTTGTGACCACACCATCCTGTGTAAAGCCTGGGGATGATGGAGCTCGCTTCCCTGTTTGAACTTGTAGGTCTTGCTCCATTTTCCTGCAAAACTAGGTTGAAATGTACTAGAAGAAATTGATCACACTGCACAAGCCAGAGCCAGCAATTCACAGTTGGCACATATGTTGCAGCTCCTGCCTGTGAAACCTACCCTTGAGGTGCCGCTTTTATCACTGTTTGGATTTAAGGACAAAGGAACAGAACAATAAACATTAGATCTATATTCTTGAGTAATTATGCACAATTCATTCACTTTCATTTCTGAAAAATCAGACATCAAATGTTGTCAGTACTAGTGCTAAATAGGACTAAATGCTGGAATACTATTAATCCAAAAGATACAAAAAAAATGGAAAATATTAAACCTCATCCTTTGTCTGAACCATTCAGTGTTCCCTTCTAAACACTGATAAAAGGAAAACAAAGTGCTGATGAAATCATTTCAATGCAGAGAGCTTAATATATCAATGAAAATACAGATGTTTTGTGTCAGAACACTTAACTGACAAAACAGTTTCACTCGAGTGTTCCGATCTGAAAACCAGCTCTAGAGGACCCATTGTCACAAAACTCTCAATGTTATGATCTCTACTTAAAATATCTTGTAAAACGCAGTAAGTGGCTCTCAGCGAGGTGCAGCACTGTAAGATATATGCAATGGATTAATTCTGCTTTTGATCCATGCTGACAGCCATTGGAGAGGGGAACACTCAAAGCAAATGAGGCCAACATCTCATAAGAGGGCATTTTGTATGTTTCTCCTTAGTCCTTGTTGCGAAATAATATGAGACCACTTAACATTTTCCATTCCATCCTGTTTTTGTGGAACAGTTAAATGAAAATGAACAGATTAGAAGTCTTAGAAGTGTAACAAATTTGGGTTTTGGGGTGAATTGTAAAACATTAAAGCAAACAAATAAGAAATATGTGCTGCATTTATATCATTTACAATTTTTTCATTTTTAACATTCTTTGCTAGTGAATGTTTTAAAACCAAAAAGCAGTTTTGCACTGTTGAGCATACAAGACTGAGCAGACAAACAGAAATGCAAAGTAAGACAAGAGCACATTTATCATTGGTTTACACCACGAATGCAGCTCTCCCCCACCACCTAACAGTGTGACGTGAAACGTCCGGGACAATTGTTTTCCACTGACTCAGCCACAATATGGCAGGTGTGCTGGGGCATGCAGTTCATGGGCAAAATTAATCCCCTCCCCAGGTAGCAGGAGACAGCAGAGAGAGGCAATGGGGGGGGACAGCTGACTGGATTTTTTAAAAAGCTAACCTTAAAAAATTCACAATATATTAACACAGCAGCAAATTCCTTGTTCAAACTTGTACTTCAGAATGAGAACATACCTTAACTGAGGAATTTAATTTATACCAATAAAAATTGTAACTTCTGAAAAATACAAGGCACCTTACCAGACTGAACATTATCCAACGTTCAGATAAGAAATGAAAATATCGGCATTATACACCACAAATGATTATTTGTGATATTCCACTCAAAAACCTGTGATTATGCGTACATGAAAAAGCATGAAAATATAGCAGATGAGCTCCAGCATAACTCAGAAGTACTGGTTTCTGAGCATGTTGTGTATTGCTGTGAGGCCAGTTACTGGCAGGGAGAGATGCACCACTCATACTATTATTGCTGCATTCATTCAACAGCAACATTCATTGAATAACAATGTTTACCAGTGCTGGAAATTACATTTACATTTCTTCATTTAGCAGACAGTTTACTCCAAAGCAGCGTACAGCTCAGGAAAAACAAAAGTATATTATGCAACAGACAAGAAGTTATGGATGCAGACATGAGATTGTTGAAACACAAACCATTTGCCCAGTGCCCGTTTTTGCCAGCACATATTACACATGAAACTATATATAGGATTAATGGAAAAACGTTGGTAACCATCAGTCTACAGCTGAGATACATCTGAGGACCACCACCAGCTTCCAGTGAGTGTGCACACTGCAGGGAGAGCACTGCGTTGTTTTTATTTCATTGTTCTCTGCTGTACTTTTAGTTTATCCCGGATTGTCCTCAAAGCCAAATAAAAAGTATAACAATAAATATAATAAATGAAATAATTTTCTGTGAATAACCTTCACATCTACCTCACGTGTCATAAAGATAAGCAAATTACATGAAAAGGTGACAGGTCCTCTATTAATTTTCTTGTACAACCTGGTGAGTAATTTGATTCTGTGGGGCACAGCAGATGTCCTCAATCTTTTTCCTTCTGACTGGAACCTGGAGACCTGGACCAGGTGAGGAATTAACTTGGTTAAAAACAGAATGTGACACAAACCACAGAAATCTCAAACCCTCCTAAATAACCCTGAAGAAAAAAAATACACACACACACACACACACACACACACACACACATATATAAAATCTCTATCTTTCCTTCGTATAATTTAAATGAAAATAAACTTATTTCAAAAAGCAAATAGAACATATAGAAATATGAACATCTAACATGAACAGCCTTGATAATATACCGGAGAATCTGGTATTAGAAGTTTTTTATAAGTAACTTTGTATTTAATTTTGTATTTTTTTTTTGTATTTAAAAGAAAATCATCTGAGAAACAGACATTAGACTGCAGATGGCAAAGGTATGAAGACAGATCTGCAAACAATACCATATTGAGATGCTGGAACCTGGTTGATTCGTGTTTATTTTAGAACTGTTCATTAAGCAGGTGTTGTTCAAATGAAGCTAATTGCCTTTCATTGTTGTTTTTGAGTATATGGTATTTGCATCTTTTCAGAGCAGCAGAATAGGGGAATTACAGAGAATGTTTTCCAAATCCATACAATTTATTTTTCATGAGCTATTACACACAAATAGTTTAGATGTAAAAGTGAAATGAAAAGCCATATGGATCAAGAGCTGAAATATGCATTAGCATGAGGATCTGTGGTTTTTAATTTGCCCCAGGCAGCTATGGTTTATTTAAATTCAAACAGATTTACATTACATAAAGCCTTTTCAGAGACACTCCTTACATAAAACTAGTTCACACAAGAATGCTCTAAGCGTTTTAAAGTGGGCTAATTTAGGACAAAGCAATACTTAAATTTTAATTTCTTGCTGAATCTATAAATTCAGCCTGCTGTAGAAAAAAGGTCTTCTTCATCATAAATACATTTTCAGTTGAAATAAAAAAGACAAATATTTAATGTATAAAACCAGGATAGTTTATGACTGAGAAGGTAGAAAAATCAGTCACTAAAATGCACTATTATTTTCTGTGGGGTGGTATGGTGGTGCAGCAGGTAGCACTGGTGCTTCACAGTACCTGGACTATGCAGGTTGATGTGGGTTTGATGTGTGGGTTTCCTCTGCCCTCTCTGGTTTCTTTCCATAGTCTAAAGATATGTGTTTCAGGTAAAATCTTTATTCTAAATTGCCCTTAGTGTGTGCACCTGTCACATGGCTCTGCTATTTAGATGGGTGATGGATAGTAGGCCATTTACTGCACTGCATCTATCACTGTATGTCACTTTGGATAAATGTGTCAATGAAATACTGCATAGCAATCAGTTACTTGTTACTATGCTACTTTGGAGAAAATGAATAAATGCACATGTTTTATAGAACTTGACAAAAGATTATTTTACTCACTCACCCAGTTTCTTAATAGATTGAGTGTCCTGAATGCAGATGACCAGACCACATATGCTCCACCACCCATCAGCTGGTCACTGTCTTTTCCACTCTGAGCTGAATGGAGAACCACACAGTAGAGCCACAACCACCTGGATGAATGTCACATCTGCCAGCCCAGGTTGCTGCCAGCTCACAGCACGTTGCAAGGTGATGGTTACAAAGTGGTCAGCCAGGATGTAT
Organism: Arapaima gigas; assembly: GCA_900497675.1. NCBI lineage: Eukaryota > Metazoa > Chordata > Actinopteri > Osteoglossiformes > Osteoglossidae > Arapaima > Arapaima gigas. Next base: position 62,289 of record UFQX01000784.1, read on the forward strand.
CAGCACCAGCTGCCCCCCTCCTCACCTACCTACTGCACCGGCGGGACATAGAAGGAGGAATAGCTACACGTCTGTCACTGAAATCAAGCAGAAATACTGAGGTGCTTGACAGACCCCCTGTAGGTTGTGAGATTCCCTCCCCGACATTAGTGCCCCCTCATGCTCATGCTGTCATGTTTTGCTGTCTTGGATCTAGTGGTTACAGTTGGGGCCTCAAACAGCAATCCTGGTCAGAGGCATCAGCTATGATTTTCACTCAGGATGAGGGCCACTATTGGCAAAGCCACCTGAGAGACTTTTAAGCATGTTGATTTTGAAATTGTTATATTTTCACATTAAATGTAAATATATACGATTGAATTTACAATAAGCATAAAAAATCAGTCAACAGCAACTATTTGTCCAGTGCTGGGTGACACTGGACTGGAGTCCATCCTGGAGGCCCAGGGTTCCAAGTTCAACTTTATTGCCATTGTGCCTTATACAGATGCATAGGAAAAAATTAAATGTAGTTCCTCTCAGACAACATGCACAGGACACTAAACAAGCAGCTCCACAAGGGACAAGATGGACAATAGGAGGTGGCTGGTAGGCTGGGTAAATAAATAGATAATAAAATGCAAACAAATATAATCAATAAGAGATATTTAAGTAAGTAGGTGTAGCGGTGCAAACATTATAGTGCAAAGGATGTAAGGTAGACTACTAGTCCAGCACAGGGCAATCACATACACACTCAGAGTCAGAAATTCATCTGAAACACACATCTTTGGACTGTGCAAGGAAGCCCACATGAACAAGAGGTAAACATGAAAACTTCGCGCCAGCTGGGCCAGATTCAAACACATTGAAAAAATACATCCTACCAACTGTGTGGCACTGGTGCTGCATACTGTGCCACTGTCCATATCCGTGGTTTTTTTTTAAATACAGTTTTTTAGAATTATTCCTTTGTAAAGTGCAAGTTCACTTTCACAGAAATGTCAGCTCTAAATTATTATGCCACTGATTGTGCAACAGATACTGTTGAATCAGTGAAGGTGTTTGGTGTCTCTTATGGAGGCCTGTCTGTGTTGCAGGGTGAAGCCACCAGATGATTTTCTTTCCTTGGCTCTGCCTGCTTTCCCTTCCACTGGATTGCAGAGCCCTGTTAATGCAGGTAAGGTGGGGTGTTTAAGATGGCAGTGTGAGCAGCGCACACAGATTTCAGTTTTCACAGGGACTTCAGTGCATGTTCGTGCCCCCGGTACAGTGATAAAGTGTCCCACGTAAACACTGGGAACTTAAAATGATGGAATAGTCACCTGGGCTGGACTAGTGACAAGCTCACGCAAGGAAGCAGAAGGAGAAGCAACAGGGGGCACACACGTGTGAGAGAGCAGGTTTATTCTGGGAGTTTTTCATGGGCGGCTGCCTTGAATGGTCATGTCAGCCTCCATGGCAAAGAGACAGAAGTGGTATCAGATCAGCTAACCTGCAAGTTGGCAAGTTCTAGGGCAGAAGCTGGGACTAGATTTAGGGGGGCTGTGTGTTCTATTGACATTCATTTTGCAGGTAAATTTTGACATGGATCATCAACATAATATCCAGTTTCAGATGATCCAGATTTCTTTCAGTATTACAGGAGCATGGATGTCCACAGTGGATAGGTGGCATTTTGTTTGTACCTCTGTCTTGCACTTGGATGGCCCAGCTTTCAAATCCTAAGTCTGTTTAGTATCCATAGACAAGCTACTTGTCGCAAAATACTAAAGTACAAATTACCAGCCATTTAAATGGCTAATATCAGTAGATTAACACTGCAGGTTGCTTTGGAGACAAGTGTCAGATAAATAACTAAAATAAGTTTTTTTGCAGTGGTTAGCACGGTACCACTGGGAGTACAGCTGCTGTCTCACAGCACACGGACCGTTCAGGTGTAGCCTTGCTTTTGGCTCTCTTTGAGTTTAATTGCTCTCTCTGTGTCTGCGTGTGTTTCCTCCTGCAGTCCAAAGATTTGTGTCAGGTTAATTCATCACTTTATGCTGTTCATAGTGTGTGGCAGCCTGCAGGGACTTAGCATCCCATCCAGGGTGTACCCTTCCTAGCCCAGTGCCCAGCACTTCCCGGAGAGGCTCCACACCACCACAACTCTGACAACCCTGACAAAGACAAGCAGTTAAGGAAAGTGAGTGTTACATTGCTGTTCAGCAAACTTACCACTCGGTGGCGATAAACAACAAGTGAGAAACTAGGTCATTGTATCTGTTTCTCTGCATATGTGTGCTCTAAATAAACTACATGTTCATGTAAACTCTCTAGACTTTGATAGCAAATGCCTGCTTGTATAACTATGAAACACTATTGTAAGATTTATGAAAAACAGATTTAAGTTGGTATTTCTCTACACTGTGTGGATTCCGTGTTCTCTGTTCTCCCTGGCTGTACAAACACATGTTCAGTTGCTGAAGTTGCACTGAATGCCAACACTTAGAAATGTTATGCTGAAAGGAAAGGCAGAGCTGAAAAGGGCAATAGAGGAAAGTATGAAAGTTAATGCCCAAGTCAAAGGTTCACCGCCAGCTTGTGTGTAAATCCTGGAGACAATGAGGGACAAAGAAGGTGATGAAGAGGTCTTACTGGCTTTCTTGTGGGTGAGGAGGCCAGGAAGAGCCATTAGTTAAAATTAAGAAACTTTTCCTAAATATCAAGTACAATAGTTTAACTGAAAATGCAATGCAATATTTTAACATTTTTCTTTTGTAACCCCGAGAGGTTGTGAACAAGATGGTTCGACAGAAGAGAAACAAGTGTGCTGTCAGTATTTTTGGGAAGCTAAATAAAAATATGTACAAATTTTTATAGCACCATCTTTTCAGAGAAGCATAGCATATGTTTCACAGATAATGACGAAGCACATGCTGGACCACAGAGATCAGTCTCGCAGCTTCTCTGTGGGCATGTGGGATGCATAAAATGCTTATTTCAGGGTGTAAATAAATTTATGCATGATCTTTTTGAAAACGTGCTTTTTTATATAGAACATTAGCTGTATAATTTATTTGTATCCTTGCTCAAGGATACAAAATGCATGTAGAGGTTAGTGTAATTGTAATGGACTACATTTATCATACTTCACCCACTGAGACTTTGGGAGTGTGTGTGTGTGTGTGTGTGTGTGTGTGTGTGTGTGTGTATGTATATCCTGGATGCATGTGGCCACAACAAAAAGTCCACAAAAGTCAAGGGTTGTAAGGCTGCATTTTCAGCCCCAGAACAAATACCATTGTGAGCAGGTATGGATTTGGCAGAAACACTGAATGTCTGGTACTACACAAAGTAAGAAAATGAAGAAATTGAGATACTGATTATATTAAATACTATGTAAAATACTACATTTTATTTTCCTAGCATCCTGTCCTTCAAGTGTAGGATTTGAACCCATCTTAGGACCAGTGGTTATAGACAGTAGTTTTAAATTGTTTTCCTTTGTTCAGCTGTGAGGTTAAAACTTTCCTAAGTTGCTCATATTACGATACTCACATATTGTTATACTGAATGGAATATCATATTATTATGATTTGATCATTAAAATGAAATAAATTAAAAAGTACATTCAAAAGTCATTTCAAAATCATTTGCTTCCACTGTTGGTACATTGGGTGAGGGTCATTCACAGACACGGCTGAGAATAAGAGACCGTTTCTGCACTGACTTCATGTTTTAAAGGTTCCAGTCCAGACCTCTTCACTCAAGTGTTTTATCAGTAGCCGCTGGATATGGGGGCGAGTGCCATTACGCACACAAGCGATCTGTTTAACTCACACTGCTTTAATAAAATATCCAGATGTTTAAATAGGTGAAGTGTACCATGCGGCTTTGGATGAAAATTTTTTCTCCTAAACGCGAACAACGGAAACACTTCTGTACTGGAGTCGTGTTACAGTCTGTGTGTCTAATTTTTCAAATTGCCTGATTCTTTCCTCCAAAGACTCCTACAAGGTCAGGCAAAGGTGGGATTTGAACTGAGGTCCTTTAAATCCCAAAGGCAGGAGCGCTATCTACTACATCAGCTGCTGCCCCTCGCTGTCTTCCCTTACATTGTAAACATAGCATATCATTTATTCATTTACAATTCTTCATTTAATAAATACTTCATTAATAAGATTTAGTTGACATCTTTAACTGAGGCAGCTCTCAATGCACTACACTACATTTATTCACACAACTATATGCACTCACTGACTCACACATGAACAATATACAGGCAACTTCCACTCAACTGTTCACCTGAAACACATCTTACATATCAAAGAATGCTCTTCATAAAATCCATATCTGTTCTAGGACCTGAGACCGTTGCCGCGGGAACGGGTGTGGGAGAAGTACCAGGGGACTGAATGGTAGCTGAGCGAGCACATCAAACAGAACATGTTAAGCGGGGCCTCGAATGGGAGCACACCCCGCCACGTTATCCGGCACGTGTGTGGAGGAGGCCAAGCTGCGATAAATCTTCAGGTCCACACGGCAGAAGATGCACTCCGTTTCTAGGTCAGGTTGATCTGTCTTGCAGAGGAGGCACCCACAGAAGTTCTAATTATTCTCTGTCAGGACATGAAGCAGTAGATCTGCACACTGTTGTCCTCTCTGCACCAGGGGGTTGAAGTCGGACTGATGCAAGAACAGCCCTCAAAGACAATTCAATGTCACATCTTTCATGCGCATGCAGCCACACAACCTATGTGTTTCACAAAACTTATTCGATCGTGTTTTCACTTGCTTGTGGCAACTTATACTTGCTTGCAATCTCTAGGCTCCTGAAAACCTTCCTTTCAATGAAAAGTATTCCTAATAGTCTGTTAGTGATAAAAATACCAAATTATATCCTCTTCCCTTGTGAAGTGGAAAAAAGTGCTTCATATTCAAAATTTCAATTAATTATTGGTAAGAATCAACATGTATCCTGTTACATATTTAGGTTTTGTCAATAAACCCAAACTAATTTACAATAGTTCCTTTGTATCTGAACTGCCTATATCCAAATTATTGCTATAATAGCTATTGAAAATTAATACCTATTATTGAACTTCACAGTGTTTTACACAACATCCTCCTTACCTGGGTTAGTCAGCAATACTACCAGTCAAAAGCTATAGATCACCTCCAGTTTGTGGAAAAAGATGAGCGCAGAAATGTGAAATATCTGGATCTGCATGTGTTTGTGAGACATCGAGAAGATGAGTGCATGAGTTGTGGTTGTTTGGCTCCCACTGTCCAGCATCAAAGCAGCAACATGTTCTAATGAACTAATAAAGAACACATATTTTTTAAAACGGATAATGCTGTACAAGTTTATAGAGGCTATAGGAGATCAGGAGATAAGTGGGTACGAAAGAGGCCCTTCCTGAATGTTCAGAAAGATTCAATACTTCTGAGGGAGGGAGGAAGCTCATTCCACCACATTACCTATAAAGACTAGTTGGGCTTTCCCTCGCTCCTCAGCAAGACAATGACCCGAAACATACCTTAAAGTTATGCTGCAAGAAAAGAAGGAAAATGAATGACAACTCAAACTAATGATCTTGATACAAACTAGTATCTGTCATGAAATAAGTAGTTTCCAGCAAGTGTATCCAAACTTTTGACTGTTTCTGTACACACAAGTCTTGAGGTGCCTGGAGGTCATCAACAATGAAAAGGCAACAACATTTTCCCTTTGCCAGTGTCTCAGGTACATTGTGAGCTCTCACTCCAACACAACTACTCTCAGGATGAGTAATGGGCACTCATAGCTGCAAATGACCAGGTTCCCTCTTAATTACATTCTCCAGATTCATCTCCTTAACCGCCTCATTCTTCAGGACCACTGACATGTTGGGAGTATCCTAGGAAGGAATGGACTGCGGTGTTAAATGTGATCTCTCTGCTTCCACCCACAATGTCATTAAAGAAAGCGGAGCTCCAGTGATATTAGTGGCTAATTTGTTTTCTGTTCACATTAAACCAGTGCAAAAAGAAAAGGCTGTTGTCCAAACAGTGCACAAAAAACATAGTTGCTAAAGTAATATTCACATTTATTTTTACTCTGACAAGTATGTGCCAAAAAACTAATGAGGGGATAATACTGAGTGCCTGACAAAAAAAAACAGCTATTGTAATACAACAGAATCATATCTGCCTACTCACTATAAACAGGTTATCACACACACAATGAATGCCTTACAAAACAATACAACCATGTACGTATTAAACAAAGACAACTGACTACTTGATTCATAATGAAATCCTTCAACATACATAAATGAAAAGAATATATAATTTAGAACATAACTGATCATTGGAACTTTGACCCTTGTTGAAAGGCTAAAAGACAAATTATAAGCAATACTACAGAGAATTAGGGCAGGATGGTGGTGCAGCAGGTGGGGTTATTACACCCACCCAATTCTCAGTAACAACCAGTCCAGTGCAAATAAACTGTTTTCATTAGCAAAAATAATATGAACAGAATAATTGTTATAAAAGCATGTGTTCCTTTACCCACTTACCCATTGCTGTGTTGGTCTGCATGAGGTGTTTTTAATAACAAACCTCTTGGCATTAATATACATGATATGTTTGCCAAATTAAAATCTGTGCACTGGAAACAAACACATGGATGTATCAACTTTGGCATCAGGCTGCACTGACTCAGTCCTCAGCATATTTGCCCAGGCTTTAAAGTCAAATAACAAATTGCACATGAACCAGCCTTCTTTGCTGGGTTTGTGTAACAACTGAAAATGTCGACAGTATTGTGATAGAAACAGAGGAGCTTCACGTTTGAGCACCTTGGTTGAGGGACCTTTGTGTCTAAAATCACACAGGCACCAAATCTGGGTTTGGATCTCCAGGTTTTTAGGTGTCACAACCAGTGGGAGAATGATTACCTGTGTGAGACCTACAGCAGGGTCTCTCCAGCACAGCTGTGTCGCTGAAACTTTGGAGCCAAAACTCCATGTGCCAGCAGCTGCAGATGCCAACCTGTCACACCTGGTTACTGGGCCACCTGCAGATTTATCACACCATGACTGTGTGACATTTCCTGTGCCACCTTCTTTTGCCTCACCAAGCAGCCAGGCAGGACAGGGAGGCTGAATTTGGCTCTGGGTCTTACAGTCGGGGTTTATCAAAGTCAGAGACCTGCTGGGGATCAGCGACATGTCGACTCCCATCACACACAAACACAGGTGAGCACACAGAAACACACACAACGGACTGCATTTTACTCTTTAAAAATATTGTAAAAAGGAATAAAAAATGAAAAGCAGCCATTGCAAAACTAGTAGAGTATGGAAATACTACTGAAAAGCAGCATTGTGTGTGGGTCTCCACATGTTTAAAATGTAAAAAAATCCAACAACTGATCTGCATATATTTTCCATTTATAAATAGGAGTGTTACTGAATAAATATTATTTCACTGATTTTAAGTGCAGCTACTCTTAAAAAAATGAACAATTCAGAATTTTTTTTCAGAAATGACAAAGTGATGTTGTAAAACACAGCTTTTGTGTTGCAATAAACAGTATACTTTATCTATAAATGCTCCATATTTCCATCCATCCATCCATCCATTACTATTAACTGTTTATTCCTGTGCAAGAGTACAGTGGACTGGAACCTGGCATTTTTGCATTTTTATTTATGTGTGAGTAAACTTGTATATAGGATTTGCATGTATGTAGGTTTCTTGTATGAATGTTGGACTTTTCTGATATCATTCAAAAGTTATGATTAATTACTAAAATTAAATACTGAAGGTTACCCCTACAAATTTGCACCTTTTATATATAATGTATGAGTACTCTTATTATATAATAATAACTATACCAATGTAGTTTAAGCTCTATTCTTGGTTTCTTACTATTTTAATATTTCCACAATACAACACCATTTATATTACTCCAAGCATCACAGCTGAGAGCTGTGAAACATTCCAGACACCTTGAAAAAAACTTTCAACTTTCAACAAAATAATCTTTGCACCCACTTCAGACCTGTATAAATTAAAACGTTCCAAAACAGAATAATTACATTTAAAAATAAAATCGGTTATATCAACAACCTTTTCCATCAACAGAGAAAAGTGAAAATTGTTGCTGGGAAATAATTATGGAAATTACAGAAACGTTATGGTACAGAATATTAATATTATATGATGCAAGGCACAACTCACAGAAATAAATACAGCTTGGTTTTCCTGTAAAACAGCTAAAGGAAGCTCCTTTTGAGCACTGTGGGGGAAAAGGAAAAACACCCTACCCTCACATAATGTGGGTCATTTGTTCCATGAAATCACCTCATTAGATGGATTTCTGTTGTGAGCAGTTGAGTGGGACGAATCACTATTATTTCTTATGGGAAAAGTAATCAGTTTCTGGATAAAAATGTCAACTGAAATTAATTAATCTATCAAATAAAGGGAAGAGTAATGCATTCCAATGGTAATGTGAACACATTTTGTAATATTCAACAAAATTATTTGTAGTATATGGCTATATTTTTGTCATTATCATTATTGATTTCTGCAGTGTATCTAGGCAGCACAGGTCCTGAGGCAGGGTGCAGGTGCAGGTGTTTCGATAATATCACTCCAGGATGCTGAAGATCTATAAAACTTTACAAGATCGCTTGTTACATTGTTCACTCTGCAAAACACACTGTGCTGTTAGGGGTGCTGTGTAGCATTACAAAGGACTGACATGAAGATTGTTTAAGGCTTTATTATGCTAGTATAAGGGTATTCGAACCACAAAAGCTATTTGCCTGATTTTAATAAATTAGTCAATAGCTGTATGATTGTTGTTTAATTTTGTAAGAATATAAAGAAACCAGTTTTAAATCCTTCTTCGACTGTAATAGCCTTGCTGACCATGAACTCCCTCCCAAGAAAAATACCCTGCTACATATATGGGTAAATCATTGTACATATCTTGTGAATAGCTTAATAGAAAAACATCAGTTAAAAGAATCAATAATAATAATGAATTTCTTATTTCAGTTGTGATTTACATTTACCTTTATCACTGGCTTTGGTTGGTTGAGATTTTCAGTATAATAGGAAATGGGAAATGGGAAGTCAATGAAGTAGATGGTCTATTTTGTTTTGTTGTCTAAGAAGTGTTATGAATCTAAAAATCCATTTGAGTCCACATTTGAATCCAATTCATATTTGAGCCGTTGAATAACCACTAATCAATCCCAAACCCTACACTAGAAGGTAAAATTAAATGAATGAATAGACAGTAGATCAGGTTGGAAAATAGCAAATGTATACCTATGATAGATAGATAGATAGATAGATAGATAGATAGCTTTATTTTGTAACCTGTTGCAGCAGATTCTTTATTTGAATGCTATGAGGACTGAGTGTAGATTACCTTGTTAAAAACTAAGGATGGTTTCAATATGTGTTAATTTTCAATCCATCCATCCATTTTCGTTAACAACTCAATCCTGATCCGGATTCTGGGGTTTGGATGCTGCCCTGTAATAAGGTGTAATAGTTATATAATTTATTTTTATCATTTCATGAGGTCCTGTCTTTCACGATATAATGTGTTGCCATCCCTAAACCTACTGAAGGGAAACTAATGTGCTCAGCAAATACAGTAATCAAAATTATTGCATGGAAGAATCAGAACATTTCATTTCATTAGTTACAGCACTACTTTTGACATATTGATTTCATTACACGATGTGACACATTTTCTTTCTGAATTACGTCTTTCCTCTTTTCAAACAGCAGTCGCTTCATCCTAAAGTAACATGTCCAAAAATAACCTGTTTACTTTTCAGACATCAACATCTTTCGCATTTCTCCTGCTTTCTTGCCACATCCTTTTTGAGGTAATAAATACAGGATTATTCCATGTAGACCTTCAATGCGTAAATAGGATCAAACAGAGTCAGAATGAAGTGTGGCTCTCAGCCCCCTCATGTTCTGACGGTTGCATCCTTCTGCTCAAAACAGATTAGGCACTTGGTGTCCTAAGAGTGCGGGCTTTCATTTCGTCATTACCTAATGCCAAGCCTACGCATAAAACCATAAGTTCATTTTTATGCACATACCAAGGATATATGGCTGGCCTCAAGTGCACCGCGAAGGAGATGGGCTGCTACAGCGGGAGCTGGCAGTGTTTCAAACACATCCTGAAATTAAGCTGGGGGTGGGGAGTTCAGCAGCAGGAATGTAGCAGAGCGCCTTGTCCAGTCGTAGATCAAATGACCTCCTAGAAAAGCAAATTTAGAGCTGCTCATTGACGGGCTGCCGACGCGCACCCTTTTCTTCTGCCACCGCTGCTCGCACTTATACCAAGGACCTCGGCTGACTGAAGTATGAGCAGCTCGCACCCACGGCTCACGTTGCCGTGCGACTGCTCATTGGATCCAGGCTGCTGATATGGCCTGCACAGCACTGACCTACCTGGAGCAGTTCTTCTTTCTCTTTTATCTTGTTCCAAATAATGACAAACCACTGAGTTTTGGGCATTTTTTCCATGTTAAACTGACCTTGTGTTGAAGGAATCCACATTCTAGTTCATTGAGCCAACAAGAATAGTAAACTAAAATAAATATGAGTAATAGGTTTGGGTGGCACAGCAGGTTACAGGTTCGGCTTTTTGGGCATAGGTTTGTCTCCAGCTATGTCTGTTTGGAGTTTGCGTGCACTCCTTGTGTACATGGTGGCTTCTTCCCACAGGTATTGTTTCAGGTCTATTGGTCACTCCAAATTGTCCATAGTGTTTCCCTGTGTGTGGCTACCCTGCGATGGACTGGCTCCCCATCTAGGGTGTCCTCTCCTGGTCTAGACCCCCAGTGATAGGCTCTAGGATAGGGTCTAGGCTCTTGTGACCCCCACAAGAAGAAGAAGTTTACAAAAGTGAGTGAGTTTAGATCCACCCGGGTGACATGTAATGTGTATGTAAGTTTATTTTCTTAAAGGATGTTTGAGTTTCCATCATTAGCGCAAATGCCACATGATTCGAGTTTACAGTTGTGTTCAGTGACAGGAGACTGTATTTTGATGAAGGTAATGATAAAGCAGAGTACAGGACTCAAACTGCTGTCCTGTCTATGAGAAACGTGCGGCCTTTGCGCAGTCTGTGTAACTTTCTCATGCTTAACTTCATATACATATACTGCATTGGTTTTAGTTACTCTAAACAGAAAGAATAATGCTGAACCTTTAAAGATATAAACGCAGCACTAAAAGTTTGAGTCAAACCTTTCAGCAGTTCCAGGCCCTTTGAGTTCCAGGCTTACCTGACTTGGTTTACATTCCGGACACATCTAAACATTTTGTCACATTAAAGTGGATGGTGTGGAATGCTGCATCTGGCAGGACTGAATCCCTGGAGTGGAGAACCTTGCTTTGTGTCTTTTGTGGGGTCATGGGAAGGACGGCCTTCATTGTGCTTCCAGGGACAGGCCAGCTCCTTCTCTCTTGAGCCTGACAGCAACCCTATAGGAAATAGGCATTTCTGCCCTTGCTCTTTGCCTCACTCTTTGCTTTGAGTTTCTTCTAAAAGTTGAAAGCTTTCGCTTAGATGCTTAACATGTACAATGCAGACTGTTCCTGCTTTCATACACAGACAAAGAAACTATATGCGTTTTTCCATATACAGCAATAGCTCCAACAGCACTAGCTCCTATAACACTGTTTCATAATAGCACTCTTTTATTCAGCCCTTTACTTATCTATTTAGCAATTTATCACAATAATTTACCATATTTTTGTAAAAATTTTTAAAAAGTTCTGAACATTTTAGATTTTATTAATTATCCACGAAATAGACTTTCTGTTTTTATTCACTGTTATTAGATATAATGAATCTATTTTGTATTATGTATATGCAAAATTTTCAAGCTCTCTATATGTAATATACTGTACTAATGCCATCTTACATCCTGTTTCGTTAAGCTCCATTTCTCAAAGCATCTCACACTATAATGGAGGTATTACTACAAATATGTTTTTTATTATGTAAATTAGTAAAGCTAAAATCAGGACATCTGGAATAGCAGAAACATATATAGTTGACAGAAGCTTTCAGCAACTTTTGATCAGTAATCAAGAAGAGTGGATGTAGGAATGAAGAGATTTGCCTAAGACTTGGCAGAGCTGCAGTGAAAAATCTGGAAAAGTCCTCAAATGTGCTGATGTAGCCACAAAAACAAAGACTGGAGTTGGTCAAGCAATGTTATTTTCCATAACATTGTACGAATGTTTGGTTAATTACAATGGTATTTAAGTCTTTTTTAAGATGTAAATATTATTGTTATTCATGGCAAAGAAATACTGGTAGTACAGTAAAACCTTGCCATAACACGATAAGTGGGATCCAACAAATTCAGTCTCATAAAATATGGGGTTGTCTTATCATGCAGTAAATTAAAATAAATATTTTCAAACAGTCTTCCAGTTGGTGTTTTTTGAAAAGAAAAAAGAAAAAAAGCTGTTTATTTGTTGTCGTTTATTACAAAGTGACTGACTGTTGTAAACAAAATCTGACAAACATCATACGACTAATATTAACAGGATAACATTTTAATGATCTGCTTTGACCATACTGCCAGCAACACTTTGGAAAAGCACTTCAGGAGGCACTGCCGTTCACGGAACACAACATTCCCACCCCAAAGATGTAAGAAACAGTGATCAGAGCAGGTCAACAATCCCCCTGTAGCTCCTCACAAAGGTTAGACACTATTTACAAACCTGCAGCAGCAGCATTATGGGAGAGAGACAGTTCCCACCACCAGTGCTACAGTACTCATAACACTAATGGAAACTTTTACCCAAAAGCCTGTCATCTTCAGTAAATCCTGTACATTCACTGTTGCTGGTGATTGGAAAGGGTGCAGGCAGTTGGGAGCCATTTGCCAATTGCGTTATATCCAAATTCATCTTATCATGGGGCGGGTTTTGCTGTATCAGAAAGTAATTTTTTCCCACATATTCTCTCTGTTTCTTCTAACACAATGTTTACCTTCCAAGTTAAATTCACTAAAGTTGGTGCAACACAGTAATAATTACTACTGGTTTTCTGTATTTTCCAGCTTCAAAGACTCACCATTAAGCATACTTCCTTTGACTATTTTGTAGCTGTTTGATAAATGCCGTGTTTGAAGGTCTTATTATTAAATCTGTGTGTCTGTGGTCCTCATGCAGTCGCTGCTTGGTGGCTTGTCATCCAGATACGCAATTAAAGTGCAGCACAGCTGAGTTATCTTTCTGTCCCTCGAGATCATCATCAGCCTAAAAAATTAATCAGCACCTCACTGACTTCCTCTAAGACTCGCCACCAAACCCTCTTGTTATTCAGCACTGGTTTTTACCTTTCCTGTAGTCACTTTGTGAAACTCCAGCTTTCTGTCTCTTTCCATCTAAAACCGTTCAGCACCAGGGTCAGTGACCCTATCACATACTGGCAATCATGTGATACACATGATATCACGGGTCCAATATCAGGTGGGGAAAACAAGGACAAGGCCTCCTGTAATGATACTCTCCAGTATCCGATGAGTTCCGGTTGCCTCGTAGTCTCACCTGAGTTCATGCAGTCCAATAATGAATTTTCACCTTGGTGAGAAAGCAATTTCTGTCACAGATGTTGACTCCGACATGACATTTAGCTTTGATTGTTTGCGGCTGGTACCATGGTATCTAATCTATTACAGCTCAAACCCACCCCAGATCCTCCTGATGGAATTTATTTCTGAAATGAGTACATTTGAGGTTCTTCTCTTTTCAGGGACAGGGAATCAGTGGAGAAGGGGCACTATTGGTTGTTGACCGTAATAGGAATCCAATTCTGCAGCGTTAAACACCTGGTCGATCCTGGTAGGCTGATGCCAAGCAGAATAATAACCTGCACTTCAACCACGCTGTCTTACCCAGTCCTGCGCTTCCTCATCAAAATACTCAAAAAACTGTGGTATAGCCTCGAGTATATGTCACTTTTGAGGAAAGCACCTGACAAATGAATGTGTAAATTTCTAAATTTAAATGTCTGCTTCTACCTATATTTTTTGAAGATTGTTTGCAGTGTAATGGCTGTGATGAGTGAAATAAATATCTTGTCTTATGTGACTTTTAATGAGAAGAGATGACTAACATGCAGGTGAGAATAAGACATACACCATGTTATGTTTTACACTGAATGCTGATAATAATAACACGGCAGTTGCCAAAAAGCGATACTGGTGTTTCAGGAAGTTTCTGGGAATGTGACAGGAAAGGGAAACCACTGTCTTAAAAATATGAAATGTCCTGCCAGTAAAATTAATTCTTTGTTTAACAGCTATCAAGTGCACATGTACTGGTTTAAATTCTTTGTTGTCCTTGAGAACACCTATGCTGAAGGTCCATTCCTGGTGTTTTTGAACGTGTCTTTCGTGTTTTTGAACACCAACTCTTTGTATGTGATAAAGCTTATGTAGGAATTCCCAGAAAGGTGCTGCATTTTGGCCAACTGTTTTTGCTGACCATTTTCTTGCATGTGTCAATGGACACGTTGTATCTGTCTCAAGAAGTCACTCTGTGACCATGATCTATAACGTGATTGTTCCTGCAGGTTTCTAGTTCCATAACAGGTTTCTTCTTAGGCCCTGGGAATAGTCATGCTCATAAGTAAAACAGCTACTACCGTCTGCAGTTAGCCTTCTAGTGACCAGAACAGAGCATCCAAAGCCCAATATAGCATTAATCATTTTAAAACATTGGGAAAATATTAAATATGTTGCACATTAAATAAATAATGAAATAAATACCCCTGCAGTAGAAACTTTTGCTGGGAAGCTGTCGATTCCATGACGACAGTGCACTGGGAATGCAAGCCATGTGATGCGAACATGATTACAACCGAGCTCCATAAATCCCTGTGCGTCCGGCAAAAATACAGATAACACTGGATTATAAATATAAAAAAAAATCAGGGCAAACAAATAGTTCAGGATTAAATACTGCTTTGATTTAATAATGTTTGCTGAAACAAGTAGCCGTTACATAATGTGTATTAAGTGCATCAAATGTAAAATGGATGCACGGACGACGGCCATGAATTGAGGACGCTGGATATTATTAAATATATCATAGACACACCTGATGTATTTTTACAAAGACAACATGTGGAATGTGCATCTTGATGCACAGAAAGGAGAGCCAGAAGTTACAGCACAGACGTGAGCTGTGAGCAGGCGAATACACAAGCGAATGGAAATTGTCGCAGTGGAGATGTCTGAGACTGTAACAGGGAAACATAGGGTCTCCAAGTGACAAACATCCCCATGTTTGATTCTGCTCAGGCACTCGCAGTCGCTCAAGAAGAAATAGGTGCCATTTATTAGGAACCGCTCAGTGAGTTCTGTTCTTTTGCAGTGGAGGAGACACGTCTGTGGACCCATGTGTCTTTTTGTTCTCACAAGTCACATGTGCTTAAGGTGAAACAGAGTTCAAATTTGTAATTGAATTCAGCACGAAAACAAACTTCTGGCAAAAAGCCCTGGACCCAAAAAACTGAGGTACATGTGGAGGCGTGACATAAAAGGTGACTGGTAACTTGTCTTTCAAAGACTTTTATTTTAGGTCGTAAGACAATAGACAACACTACAATCCTGCATTTGACAGGATGTTGAAAAAATTAAAATGTGATTTAAGAAAATATTATATATTTAAATTATTTGGATTAATATTTATATTTCTATCTATAAAATTGCACAGTGAGAAGTGTTTGTTGTCTCACAGGGTCTATGTCCACTCAGTCTGTGTGGAGTTTACATGGCCTTTCTGTGTTCATGTGGGATTCCTCCCATAAGTGTTTAAAGGTACGTGTTTCAGGTTAACTGGAGACTCCAAGCTTAATCCATAGTGTATGTATGTGTGTATATGTGTGTTACAATGAGTGTAGATGGACTAATGTATGTGTGCAGCCAGTTTGGGGAACAGCGTCTGCTAAATGAAAAAATTTCAACAAAATATGGGCCTGCTGATATATAAACACACAACCTTGATATACCGGTCAGCAGCTTTCTTGTCTAAACCCTGCCAGTGATTCTTCATTGTTAGCGTGTGCTGAAAATAATCGGGTGGCCACAGAGGGACAGCAGAATTTATTCTTCAGAGAGGACAAATGCTACAGCAGGCTCCTGTCCCGGCACAACATCCTGCAGTCATTGCTTGGCGATACACATGCAATTTCTTATCTTAAAATACATACCTTACATTGTTTTACCTTTCCACTGACTCCCTCAGCCTCCTTGTGCCACAGCTGGGCCCTGCTTTTGACCACAACAGGAGCCTGTTGTTTTCTGAGAAATCCTGTAAGATTAGTCCCCTGGGCTGTGATTTGGCTTTCCTGGGAATGGAAAGCCCACATGGAAGATTTAGCAACAGTGAAATGTGAATTTCATACAAACTGCGATATACTGACTGTACATAATTTCAGGACATGATACCAGCAAGGAGAATAAATGTCATTCACACATGCATTTCCAGCAAATGAAACTACTGTGATCAGTCCATCCATATCCTCTGCATTGTCTATGGAAGAGAGGACTTTCTTATTACCTGATCTGATTCCTCCACCAGTTTAATGATACTGACGGTGGAATCAGATGTCTGGCTGACCTCATTTATCGCTGCTAAGATAATCCTGCCTATACTGCAATTTTGCTTTGCATTTGCAGGTTCTTGTGAATATGAATCCATCTTTTAACCTCACAACTGTTCTTTTTTTTTGCGTTAGGGCCTCACTGGGTGTTGCCTTTATTTTTACAACAAATGAAAGACTGAGCCTTATGCCGAGGTAACAGTGGTCCAGAAGGAAATGATTTACAGAACAAAGTGAAGGTCTTCATTATCAGCTATGCCGAAAATCTTATGTAACTCCTCTGCCCCGACTGTGGCGCCTCCAGTTACCGTTATGTTTGGTTTATGGAATTATTATCAAGGGGCCTTGGAAAATTCTTTGTTCTTACCTCCAACTGGGAATGGATGTTATTGCTTTTCAGTAGCACGTCCAAAGAAGCTTCCCTTCTACAGGCTCCTGCTGCGCTACTCGGACTCAGTGGTCTTGTCAGACCAAATCACTGTCAGGCACCCGCCGCTCTAGTAGAGAGTGTGTCTGTTACTCCGACAGCTGGAGTCCGAGCGGAACATCTCCTGGCCCCTCCCCCGACAGCCACTAGCCCCCTCCCTGTGGAGACACATGGAGCTTGGAAAGGTCACTGAATCCTGGAAGGCTGACTGCCACAGCAAGGTGTGCAGCTAATATTCCCATCAGCTCAATGCTGAGCGGCATTTGTCGTCACACACATGTCAAAGCACACATTCGTACTGCACACATTGACAAAGCCAGAGGTTTAAAGGTAATTCCAGTGTAATTCCAACACAGAGCTTAAGCTCTTTACATAAATGCATTAGGCTCGGACAGGTGTTTGTCATTAGGCTGTTTCTCTATTTCTACATAAGTAGTGGGAGCTAATGGTGCAATAATGAAGTAGCCTGACGGTCTCTTGAAGGAAAGTTGTTTTTACAGATAACATAAGATGCGATTGTTTTATATCATTTGCATTCTTACGAAGGACATGCTGAAAATGCAGCGGTTCCCTCCAAAGCTGATTGTGTGACAGGAACAAGGGAAATACAAGAGCAAAAAAAACATCTTGTGTCAGAATTCACCTTTTCGGTTTCATCACCCACAATTCCATGCAAGGCCCAGAGTGCTCATCTCTTAGAAATCTGATTAAAGATAAATACCACATTTAACCAGTTGTGTTGTATTAACATTTAAAAGGGCGCTGTTGTCTTAGCTCGCAGTACTGAGCACAGGCTGACTGGATGAATCCTCTGGAGATTAAGGGAGCAGTCGACGTCTCGAGGGGAAAGGAAGCAGTGGGTGTTATGTTTTCTCTTCCAAAGCTCGCTTTGACGTCTTTGTTACCAGAGCTTTTTGAGTACACTCAGTAACCATGACAACTGTTGGGCTAAGTCAAGATATTTTTATTCTTGATCTAGATTTTTTTACGCTGATATTGTGGAAACGGTCTATGATAATCAAATGTGCGTGAACACGTTAAGAACTTTAAATGGCAAGTGTTCAAAAGGAGCACAAATCAGAGCAAATGTGAAAAAAATCCTTCTCTTACAAAGACTAAAAACTGTTTCCAGCATCAGGATGTAACACCAGTCACAAACTACAAGGTTTTTATGAAGGTCCATGAATTACTGTGCTGAACCATTCATTGAAAAAAGTTATTTAAAATTAAAACATAGTGAGTCGTATGAAATTATTATTAGCAAGACAGAGGAGAAAATACAAAGTTTGACATTTAAGTGACTCAAGGAAATAGAGACCAACAACCACAGAATAATATCTAATATTAAAAAGGGCATAATGACCAGCTATAAGGTGAGAACGTTAAAATGTAAATTACCTTTACAACTATTATGTGGCAGAAAATGTCCTCTGACTCAAAATTACAGTTATACCTAATTCAGACCGAAAGGTATGTACATCGGTAATGCTGTCTGGCACCTACATGAAAAGCCCCAGTTCTGTAAACAGGTGAGACACTGAAATCACTCACATAACTGTCAAACCACTGTTACATTTATTTACTTAATGCCTATGTTTATTAAGAGTAAAGCAGCTATGGCTGAGCACGTTTTATCATGTCCTTATGAAGTCTTTCCATTAAGGTCACCATAAATAATATGACTGCAGTGACTTCAGGCACCACCAGTACCTGTTTCACCACATTCAGGGTAACACTTTAGAGTAGAGAGCAGAAGACTTGCTGTTACAACATCTTGTACTGCACACCAAAAGTTGTTTAATTCATTCTTCATTTGATTAATTTTCGTTCTTCAAAATTTGTTTCAAAATGTTTCACATCTTTACATACTAGAATATATGATTCATGAGAAAAAGCAAAAAGTACCTATCCCATTTTTAAACATGACTGTAGTACGTCAGTTAAATTGAAATTTTTTGCACATGAGAAATTTTATTTGCTTTTGGACTGTCGTCCTGTTCACAGTATACCTCGATCCCTTCCACATACTTCCACACCACCAAGATCCTGCATTTGACAGGATCTTGAAAAAATGTATTAATACGATTTAACAAAAGATGATATATTTAAATTATTTGAATTAATATTTCTGTTTCATATGAGGTAGTAATGCAATTTTGTGTAAAATGAATTACATATAAAATGTATTATTTTCAACAACAAACGTATGTTTTGAAGACACTGAGTACTATTTAGATTTGGCAGTTTAAAAAACCTAAGCTGTAACAATGCACATTTATTAAAAGTATTAATATTGCAGAACAAAACACAATGTGTAAGGGTACGCATGGAGAGGCTGGGCTCGGCATGTTTCCTTTCTATATATATTACACTAGAACACTGCCAAACTGGGCATTATTAATTTGAGAGGACGGTTTCTTGCTGACTGCTGTACTTTTATCAGACAGCACAGCATCTTGTAAAACTTTGCTCATCCCTCCTGAGCACATCGAGATGACAAATGCTCGGCACGTTTGGCTGGTTTAAGAGCTCATATGTCACCGATTAAGGAATAATCCTCGTGATCTGACTGTCCCAACACTGCCTTGCATTTACTAACAAACTGAAAATTCTAGCACTCAAAAAGACATTCTCAGACCTTCCCCAAAAATCCAGCTGAGTGCTGCTTTTCCAGCCTTGGACTGAGACATCTAGTGGCAGCTGGACTCCTTTTCAATGCAGAACTCGCATGTGCTTGCATGTGATGAGTCTTTTTTACGATCCTTTCTTTGAAACATCCCATACCCAGGAAGAATATATCCATTCCATTTTAATAAATCCTCTGGCTGTCACCAGCTTTTGCAGAGATGGTTTTTTAAGAATATGCGTGGAATAATTCCACATGGGGGTGCCTTATGGGTGGCAGGGGATGAAGGCACAACTCTTTACCTTTTCTTGAAGCCTTTGCATTGCATTTCCCTCCTCAAAATAGAACCAGCTTTTAGTATTTCCAGCAGATGCATCCAGAATAAGGTCTTTGCCTCGTGTCTGCAGGCCAGAGTGCTTTGAGTCCAGCAAGGCTTTATTTCCCTCTGACCCAAGACCCTCATTTTACCACCACCTCTGGTTTCTTCGTACATGAGACCAATTTACCAAACAGGAAATGAATGATCTCCAATCATAACACCATTATGAGTCCTTGATTGGGTAATTTTTACAATGTCATTATACAAATACCATGGACTGTGTATACTCATTATGAGCAAGCAAAATATGGAAATACTATGCAAATCTGTATTTTTTTATGACTAGTGGGAGTATTGGCAAAAGATTTCGTTTGGTTTATTGCGTTTTGAATTTGGAACACCTAATACACAACAACAATTTTGATTTACTGTCAGAAATTGTACTTCAGTATCCCGGTGTTCATGCATGTGCCAACAGCGTGGGTATCGCATTATTAATATTCAGATAACCATAATGCTTCCATCTACATAACATCAGAAAGGGAATTCATAGGAATTCATGTTTGGGATCTGAACCTGAAATATGGAGGTTGCTCATGCTGCTTCCTGATGACAAAGACACTAAAATTGCTTTGATACAATATGCAGCCATATAAGAGTATAATAGCAAACACACTAGGTGAGTGCTGGCTGAGCAGCCATCCAGTACAAACAAGCACAGGTGCTATTTGCTGTTGAGGTTATGAAATAAAACAGGTTGATAATTTAGACTCGAGGAAGACGTGGCATTGAAGGAAAACATATGAAGTAGAACATAACCCCGTGTCAGGCAGCAGGGAAATCGCAGTTACCATGTGGTGTGTGCTCATTTGACAGCAGACCCGGGCCAAACAGGAAGGATGCGTGCTGTGGGGAGTCATACTGGGATATCGTCACACTTTTGTGGCTGTAATAATGGCGTAAACAGTCGACAAGAGCAGTGACACTGTAAAATTCCATTAAAGCATAAGAAATGTGCTGGGTTACACCATCCGTGGTGAGAGTGAAGTGGCGCAAATGAATATTCATTCAGGATTAGTCTGGAGGAACGGCTTGCATTTTTGACAGTATAATGACACAAATGGCCGTCTGGTACAAAAGGAACAAAAAATTCCAAACACAGGGGCCTGGCATTGCACTGCGTCAGATATAGTAACACAGATAATAAACGCAATTTCTCTTACATCATTTTTGTTTTTCTCTTGCAGAGTACACAAACTGAATTTTTGTGCAGTGATTTTTAGTGACAGCCACACTGAAGGAATTGTTTTTAAGTGTGCATCCAAAGAGGCAGATAATGATCCGACAGAGAGGAAGATGGACAGAAACTTATGATAAGCACTGCCATGTGTTTCCTCGCTAAATCTCTACGAAGTCACCCAATCCTTCCCTGAAAATGAGCTTTGCCTGGGGGGGATAAGGCATGGTTTGGTACATTCCACCCTGTGCTGAAGGCAGCCTTAATCAAACCATGTTGACTTCATATCTCCCTGTTGTGGCTCCTTTCATTGTGCTTGTGCAACGGAGGGCGAGAAAGCAGGGGAGAGGGGTAGTAAACGGCTTGCAGACCCTATTGTGTGAAGGGGCGCCTGTCGATGCTGAGCCACACCCACCTCCCCCCCAGGATCGCTGCCATTGGCTGAATTGCTGAGTCCCAGCAACAGCTTGCGCTGCCGCTTCCCCTGTGTGTCTTCACAAAGGACTCACCACTGAATGGAGTGAATCAAGCACAAGCCACAGAGATAGTGAGAGGCTCTCTGCCGATCTCCATCAGCGGACGAACCAAGCGCCTTCATGCTTGTGTGGTGCAGGTGTTCTGGTGCTCTTGAATGAAGCAGCGTTAACAAGTCGTTCACCTTTATGCGTGGAATAACGGATTCTAAGAAAGAAAAGCTCCTCGCTCTGATTTCTTTCTCTTTGCACCCTTGCCAGATGACAGAGGTCCCTTTCCTTGACCAACTACTTTGGGAGTAAAGAAGATCAGCCAAGCCAATCCAGCAGCCCACAAGTGGACAAAGTTGGAGACCCAGAGACCTGTGTCCAAGGCAGGATTGTGGAGCACGGTGTGGCGGGTAGGCACTTGTCAATCCAAGGCGCAGAAGGGAACAGAAGGACCATTTCTCTCCTGCACTGTGCTGTGAAAGTCCGCCAAGACGCCGCGCGCCGTGCTCCGTGTGAAAAATGCCCCGGCGAGGCTGGCCAAGGCAGCGCCGGAGCCGGCTCCCACGCCAGGGCTCTACATGGAGCGCTCGCAGAGCCGTATCAGCCTGTCAGCCTCCTTCGAAGCCCTGGCCATTTATTTCCCCTGCATGAACTCTTTTGATGAGGATGACGTTGGTAAGCACGGATCCTTTCCGCCCAATGTCACCGTGGCTGAGTTCTGCTGTCTGCATGGTGTCAATGGGACTGTCTTTGGATGGATGGGTGGATGGATGGATGGATAGATGGGGGGATCATCTGTGGTTACTGAGGTACAGATCATTTTTCTCATCAGGTTAATGTCCCTGCTCAATATGGCAGCACACTGTTGCAGAATACAAGTGTATTGTGAAACATTTTTTTCATAGCATTGTAAGTGTGTAAAGGAATGGAGAAAATGGTCTGTAAAGAAAGATATTGTCCACCTTTGGGGTTTGGTAAAGCCCTAGGGGTCCTGTTGCAAAATGAGCAGCATCGCAGTATGGTGTCTGGTTCCATCTCCTGTTTTGGGGAAAAGGGGCTGTGGACATAGAGTAGGGTAAGCTAAAGAGAATCATCTCACCATTTTTCTACGTGGCACATGGCACAGTTGAGGCTAGAGGGTTTTCAAAGGTTAAAAGGTGTGCAGTTCATGTTCAAGTGTCGTTTCCTCAATTCTGGATTAGTCTTTTGTCACTTTAGACTTGCAGGATGAAACGCTGGTTTATGGTGGCCACATGCTCAAAACTGCAGCAGCAGAATATGTTTGATTTGCAGAGGTAAATGTGGAAGGCAGGCACGACTGTTGCCTCGAGGAGCGGAGCAGGTCGCATCTTGTCACCCCTCGCTGGCAACACCGCCGTTTTAATTTACACAACTATGAGCTGCAAACTGCTTTGGGATCCGAGACAAATGATTTATCCTCTACAATCCCATTACTGGAAGACAGACCCAGTGGCAATGTCCCATTATTGCTGCTCACACGACACAAACGCACAATATGCACAGACGCACACAAACGTCGCAAGGCTGTAATCCTGCTCTTCCATCTCTGACCCACATTGGTGCTTACGCTGTAACACTAAATAATGGCAGGTAGTTGTCTTTTTTCGAGGACCGGAGTACTTTGCTAGCCTAGCTTCATAACACGAAGTTTGATTATTCCTAATCTCGACTTGGTTTACTTTTGCATACAGGCGAGACAAACTGATCAACGTCTGTCTGCATCCATCGCCCTGCGCACACACCCCTCAGTCCTCTGCCTTTGGAACACAACACCTCGTCACCTCATTGACATGTCTTCTCTCAGATCGATCTGCCCCATCACGTACACGAAAACACAAAAAACACATTTAAATGGTTGTTGCCGGTTAGAATTAGAGTCTTGAGCTTCACATGCGGATTTTTTTCCTCTGAATATTTAATTGCAAGCAATTATATTTTAGTCTCAGGAACTAAAATTGAACGATACAACATCTGTAAAGTAAACAGATGAGCCCTGCATAATACAATACAATGCAATTGGGTCCTATCATCAAAACACCTCTAAGAATATAAAATACTCTTCACTGTGTTCAGGTCTTCACTTGAGTATTCTTTCCATTTCTGTATGAGCAGCACAATAAAGCAAAATGCTTTAGAAGCTCATTTAAAGGTTATTAAGATTATGTCTGACCACAATAAGGAAAGGTAAATAACATGACTGATCCAGGCAATCTGCCATGTATAGTAGATAACACATGCAAATTTCATTAATATGATTATTAATAATTGTAGTATTCTGCTTTACTGATTGTTGAGGTTCTGGCACAATTAAATATGTAATTTTGGCTTCATATGAGCTTGATAACATTTAAGGTTCTCAGTGCATTTATGCCATTCGTAAAATTGATTTTTTTTAACTGCAAGCTTAAAAGCAGAGAAAATCTTAATTGCCAGTCATATGTGTGGAACCTGTAGCACAACACAACTGCCAAAGAACTGGAGCATTTGTGAAGTCAGTCAATGGCGATGTAGCTGTGGGAAAATTTGGTCCTCTAAAATGGGTGGCAAAAATAGGAATTGTGTTCTTTCGGGAGAGGTTACCCAGAAAAAGCATCAAATTTTCATTCTGTACAGAGAAAATATTGTTCAGTGAGAAAAAAAACCACCTGCATCTTAGAAACGGAAGGACTTAAATCTAATTGTCATTGAACAGACTCTGCAATGTTTTTGATGCCATAATAACTTTACCTTACATCTGATCCATGATCCCCGCTCTTCTAAAACAATTTTTTAAAAATGAATTCTAATGATTGTTTTCAATGTTTGCAAAAATGTGGAGCTATACCAGCTGCTCAGACATATTAAAGTTATGAATTCTGTTCCTGATTCAATTCTCAAAAGAACATTTTCAGCACATGTGGCACTTTACGTATAAACCAAGGTGTATAACTGGTGACCTTTGAAATTTATTTTGACCCCACTGAAAAACCTTTATATGCACAAAGCCAAAAAAGTGTTCTGAAGTCAGTTATACTTAAAAGTGAGATGGAAACACTGAATGTGCGCTGACAAAAAGACAAAATTGAACGTAAGAAAAACAACCACAATAAAAAATAAATAAGCAGGGCTTTTGAGGTAAGGAAGAGAACGAAATATTAATTTCCAGGCAGGCTCATTCATAAACAAAGCCCAGGCTGAACAGCTGAATTGGAGAAGAAGGGGCAAAGCTGGCAGGGCCACAGTCAGATGGTGTGCCTGCGTGATGCTGCGAAGGTGACGTGCGACCCACGCTCTTTTATCCGGGAGACGTGTAAGATGAGCCATTTGAAAGTCTGCTCAAGTCATCTACTTTTAGTCATTTGGAACAAGGACCAGTCTGTTTCTAATTTTTAATACAGTCATTGTCCACAAGTGAGTGCATGCAATATACACACATTCTTCTGGGAACGGAGGCTTAAGAAAGGCAGCATTTCTCATCCTGTAAAGGTATTGCCATACAGTGCAGCTTAGTTCTGCATGCTGAGGATAACAGAAAGTTTCACAGAGTCTGCTTTGAATTCCTCTTTGGAGAAACGCTAAGCAGATTTCATCCTTTATTGAAACTGCAAATTGATTTAAAGAGGAACTGTTTAGTGGACTGTTGCTTGAATGGCTTTGATCACTTGCTTTTCAAATACACACTTACATTAGTAAGGCTGTAAGTGCTGACGAAAGTGTTGGTGAAGTAGCAAAAAAGCAAAAAAAAAAAAAAAAACCTGACAAAGTAGCAAAACTGCTGCCAGTATTTAAATACATGACTGTGCTTCTAGTTTGAGAAGACTAAAGTGCTGTTTAGAATCAGGTGTCCACTTCTGAAATAAGAATAATGAAATGGTGCCGTGAATCATTTGTAAGTAATGGGATCAATGGTCCGGTGGCAGCCATTTTTCATTTTGCCCCCAATTGCCTTGTGCTTATTCCAGGGTTTTGTCTATAATTAAACAGGCACTGTGAGATACTAGAGCAAGCAAACTTAGTGGCATAGCCTAATTTGATGCTTTAAATAGCTGGGTTCACAAGCGCTGTTTATGTTGCTGTTCTAGTGTTTAACACTCTGGACTAGGAGTATAATGACTCGATTCCAGATTTTGTTGGGGCCCAAAGCAGTGATTTGGTTCGGAGGCGGCCATGTGGAGCATTGCTGCTTCTCGGTAGCTGTCTTTCAGTTTCGTCTGCTCAGTTGTGTACTGCTTAGGGATGTAGATGTGGAACATGATGGTTGTTGCTTCAAGTCCCCCGAGAAGCCATGCTGCAGCGCCTCAGAGCATGCCGCTTCAAATGAATGACTGCACTAAAATATGGAGCAGTGAAAATGTGTAAAAAGCTAAGTTGCTTTTGAATACTGCACCAGACAAATAATAAAAGCCTTTGTGGAAAATCTGTTTCATGTGCAGACTATTTGATGCCAGCAACATTGAAACTTGAGTGTATTAGTGAAAGTCTCAGAACTTCTTATGCTTATTAACACTCCCACGTACTAAAGCTGAGCTGATGTCCCTTTGAGATTATTCTGAGAAATACTAGAGCCAGAGGAAACAATATCAGCCCAATGACTTCCTGCCCATTTTACTTTTGATCTCTGTTGCATAAAATAATGATGAATCAAAAGGAAAGCAACAAAGCTGGGGCCATTGAGCTGAATAACCAAATTTCAGCCTAAACCTGTATAATTGTTCAAATATCATTCAGATTTATTGGTCATAATTTTCATCCACCTTTGAAGACAAAAACATGTAATGGCACTTAATGTGCCTGGTGAAACATCAATGCATTACTATTACAATATGTTACTCATCTGTTCCATAACATTCAAGAAATTTCATTGCATAGATTATATAATTTTTTCTTGGAGAATTTATGTATTTTAAATAATTGATTGATCTATATATTCTTTCAAAATCATAAAAATTGATTTAATTCAATCAGTTTAAAACTAACATGTAATGTGGGAACTGTATTTATTGACCACTTGTGATAGTTGATCATCATCAGGATATCACAGTTCATGAAATATTAGTCAGTTAAAGGGACACTTGAAGTTTTGCTTAAAAGAAACCTGGGAATGTTTAAAAGAATTGTGCAGCCTGTTAAGAACACAGCCTCATGCGTGAACATATAGACTGATGGGTTCTAGTCTGAAGGATCATGTGGCCCCTCAAACTCAAAGCTTTCTTCGTGTTCAAAAGCCTAAAATTATGCTAGAGAGGTGTTCTGAAAATCTACATTCGATTTGTTACACTGTCTGTACAGCATTTGTGTTATTAGCACTGAGGTTTCCAAATATTTGTTGCAGTCATACGAACAACGGGAAATGTGCAGTAACTGACGCAGTATGGCAGTGTAATGCAAATGAAGAACGCGATTGGATGTGAGGTCAAACTGCGACAGAGACAAAGCTCAGATATATATCACTAGAATATGTAACTGCATGGTGGTAAATCTAGTTCTACTGATTTTTCACTTTTATTGCTTCTGCCTTGACATTGTCACTCTGGATGGGAGCATCTGAATGAGTAAATCCAAAATTAATTTTTTATGCCCCAATAATATCATTAATTAATATGATAAATCACAGCAAGACGCTCCCAGGTTAAGTACAAAATTAAGCAAGTTAAACATGTATCTTACATATTTTTGAATTGCCACAGGCACACTTTTTTTCATTTAAAATTCATTTGCACTAAATACATTTAAAGTCATAGAAGCTGCCCAGCGATTTATTAGTAGCTTCCAGGTTGTCTACACTAATAATTCTACTTTAAAGAAAATGCAACTTCTCAAAGTCACAGGTCACAGACTCCACTCTTCCTGACATATTTGTTGGTACCTATAACTGTGCAGTGGGTGGATCTTTTGTACAACATTGTATGCTTCTGACAAAAAGTTGGCCAAGCAATAATACAATAATATTTTGCATTTTTATGCTTCCATAACTGAAATAAAGGGCCATATTTCATGGAGTCCATGACATGTTCATGTGCTGCACGGTGAGTTATTTGCTCAAAAAAACTCCAAATGCTGAAGGGGAGAACTGGCCCTGTGCTTTGACTTGTTTGCCTGTATATCTCATTTCACAAGAGCAACTCAGCCTCGCCAATAACATGCTGACGCTACCGATTCATCAAATGGTTAATTTGTAATGAACACAGGAGTGACTAATGAAGTGCAACGTTACAGATCAGTCAATGTCAAGTTGTGTACAGAAAAAGGACTACGATACAATATACGGATAAAACGAACGGTAGGCAATATAGAGTTCATAGCGCCTATTAAACAAACAATCCTAATTTTTTTTTAGATATTGATCCATTAATAGTCAAGCAGTATTTACATTTCACTTTTCATGTTATTATACAATACATATGCAATACATATATATTTTAATCAAAAGCCTATAGTGTTTTTGGAGCATTTTTCCTGTGTTGCTTTTTTTGTGACTTGACAAAAGTTTTCTGTTTCTATATCTTTAACCTAAGTGTTGGCAGTTTCAGAAACTCTGGGGGTACAATGTGTATGAGATTAATTTTTTAAAAAATGTCAGTTTTCAGAAATGCCTCTAGTTACCACATGGCTTTATGTATCTGAATTCTGACTGTCATTCTGATTAATGAATTTGGCCAACATTAATGGATGTGCTAAGTACATTTTTGTCGGTACTCATGGGAGATCCTAATGAGACCTACTTCTTCGTGTGACACTTCGTACACATTTAGTTTAGCAAACTGGTTCAATGCATCACGAATATAGCAAAATAAGGTCACCCTTTATTTTAATGGCCCCTTATATCTGGGTAATTGGCCTGTAAAATCAGAGGACATGCATCATCCATGTACGTCTGCATGGTTTTACAGACAAGACCGCGCGGCACTAGTTTGCAAATTATGCAATTACTCAGTATCTCATTAACGTAAACCACAATGCCAACCTTTATTATACTAACACCCAGTGCCATGCCACAATCTGCCAGAAAGCTATTAGGATTGCATTGCTGGATGTTATTCTACAGTATTCATAATTAAACATTAATGTTTATAATAACTGCCAGATTGTATTAGAAAGCACTTATGAGCAATTATATACTGTAATTACACAGGTATAATATGCATATAACAAAACTGTGCTGGTTCCTGTCCCACCTCCCACCCCTTAAAGCCTCAAAAAGAGTGAACACAGTGTCTGCTTGTTTATTTTTGATAAAATTTTACAATTAAACAAATTTATTCAATTTAAGCCCTAATCTAACCACAGTTTAACAAACAACAGGTAAAATGATCATGAAGTCAGTTCCTTTATTAAAATCTAGTCATTTATTTCAAAAACAGATTTATTTTCAAGAAATTTGTGCTTATTTTTGCAGTATGGTGCAATGATGCTTTATCAGTTCATTCATAAAACATAGATAAAAGGTTTGCTGTAGCTGTCAGCTGTCTTTTTTAAAACGTTATGAGCCTTGTGAGTGTAATCTGTACTATGTGCACATTTTTAGAAGGTCCACATCTAGGGCCTCAAAAATGTCGAAGGCAATGAGAGCACTTAGCTTCTGGATCAGTATCCCATGGCAACAAAGGCCCCGTTTCAGCACTTGCGGCGCTGCCTTCTCTCTGTTTTATTTTGGAAATTAATAATAGAAATTGTTCTTCAGGTCATTTGAGACACTACTTTGAAACTTGTACTGCAGTATAAGACATTTTTCGCCTTCGCTGGGTCACTGAGATTGTGACATTTATTGTATGTCTTCTTGGGAATTCGGAATTTCTGTGAAAAGCTGAAACACATCATGAGCGGCTGGCTCATACTGAATCTCCAAAGAGTCATTTTCTCTCTTTACAGGCTTTTGGACCTCTTAAGCACAATTGATGATTTCCAAGATTCTAGACCGATGTGAGATTTGGCACTGTAAAAATCTTACACCTGCTGTTTGTAATGTAAAAAAGATTTAAAAACATAGTGCTGCATGAAAAGCTGTGAATGTATGCACTGGCAATGCATTGGACGTGTATTGGAAAGTATGTTCAGGATCTTTACTAACTATGAAAAGAAACTTATTGTTACAGTTAACTCACAGCAGAAGTGCCACACTAAAAAAACTGACCTCACATTTGCATCACATGCATCGCACCCAGTTGGAGATGCTGGATTTATGCTCAGTGCCTCTTGTGGATCCTTAAGTGTGTGAACTTGCTTCGGTGTCCTAGATTTACACATGAAATTGAGTCCATTTCACAGATAGTCTAATGAGTCAAGGAGGGAAGCCATGGCGAAATGTTAGACTCTCAACAAAATGTGTCCTTAGCAAAACAGGAAAAGTATGTATTATAGCAACTCTGAAATGCATGTAATTTCTGATATACTGTAAATGTGCTGCTCTCTTTATATAAAATGCTTGATGGTGACATCAAGCGTTGTTTTCCCTTAATTTTTAGAGTGCTTGACATTCTAAATATTCAGTCATGTCCTGTACAACTAAATATACTCGATGACCCACAACAGCTCATCTGTATGACTCATATGTCGATGTGGAGCTTGTGTCATAGCCACAGTCTACTTATTCAGGTATAACAGGATTAGTTACAGACGATGAGCTTATAAAACTGATTCAGATTGCTGGAGTTAATCATGTTTCTTGTTACGGAGCTCCCTTTAGGAAAAAATCTCTTCCTTTTCAAAGGAACTGCAGGGTCTTAACCTTTTGCAGCATTTGACCCCTGCTTTTGTTTTGTATGCATACAGATGCAGAGGGGCGGAGGCTGAAGGGAACCATCCAGCGCAGCACGGAGACTGGGCTGGCTGTGGAGATGCCCAGCCGCACAGTCCGGCAGGCCAGCCATGAATCCATCGAGGACAGCATGAACAGCTATGGCTCCGAGGGAAAGTGAGTGCCCCCCCCCCCAGTATGTTGTTTGCTCAGTTCTTCTGTAAATGATATAAAAATTCCCCTAGTGCCTGACTGACTGAGAATTCCTGACTGTTCAATGGTGGTTCAATTTATCACCAGTTTGACAGCCTTATGGACAGCCCTATGCTTGTTATAAATTCAGATTTATCTCTGATAAAACTTCACTTGTACAGAAGACATTTTACAGCACCTAAATACAGGAGACTCCTAAATACATGTTACAGTCTCCAAGTTCATCCAGATCTCATATGAGGAAATCATAGCTACATATGTTTTTTTGTGGTAAAATATTATTAGTTTTTTAAAACGTGCTTTGTTCTGTGGTCACAGATGTTGACAAAGTGTGAAAATATATAGAAGCCCATTATCATCACTACTATATCACTCTTACTTGTGGCCTTGAATAAATACCAAGGGCAGCTGTCAGATATGAATCACCTTGTGCTTTTAAACAGCACTATGATCCATATCTTGAAAAGGCAGTTCATCAAAATTTGGTCTATCCGTCACATTTGGCTCTAGGTAGCTGACATCAAACTTGAAGTTACCTTATTTATGTAAAAAAAAAAAAAACACTTTAAAAACCAACTGAGCAGGTCATAAACCTTTTCTGTGCACATAATGAAATTATAAATAAATAATTAAAATTAACTTTGTTTATAAAATTGACTAAGCAGCACTGTGACCCAGGGATGTACTGGGTATAAAACATGGTTCTCACCCTCACACTTGCACCTGGACTCCAAGGGTAGTTCAGAAAGATTCATTCACCCAAAAAGTCATGTTCTTTGAATGAGGAAACCGAAAGACCCTGAGGGAAGCCGTGTGAATGCCGCTGATATCACAAGCCAGTAGTGTACTGAAGCCCCACAAACAGGGAGCTGGGAGGCCACAGCAGGACCTGCAAAGCTGCTCTGCTGCCTCATGATAGTCTAGTTGTAAAGGTACTGTCTGGTGGCTCATGATGGCCCATAATGATCCACATGGTCACATTAACAAGGTTTTTTGGCTCAAGGTAGTTCAGCTGACATTTTCACAGCTGAACTACGATATTTTGCAATAAGCAGTTATTTTCCAAAGCTGTGGATATGTTTGCCTATTGTGTTGTTTCATATTTCAAAGAGATGAGCAGAAATGTATGAATAGCAACAACCAAATTTTAACTTAAAAAACCAAGTTGGAGTTTTGCTAAGGTGCCTTCAGAGTATATGTTAAAGATTTACAGCACCAGTCAAAAGTATGAGTACATTTGCTGAAAACTATTTTTTAAATAGAGGACTTTGGTTAACAAGTTTGATCAGGAAATACGGCATAATGTCCTCCCACCTCATTGGGAGCAGCTCCCTGAGATGAACAACACTTGTTGGTCACTTTGCTTTCACTCTTCAGCTCAGTTACTCCTGCACAAGCTTTGCTCAGGTAGCCCACACAAACTTTATCGCTTCTTTAGAGACATGTTTCATTGCAAACATCTGCATTCTACACTGTAAATGTTATCTTTGTCATCATTATCATGTTTTGGTCATCCTTTCTAATCTAATGCAACTCGTACCCATTAGAACCAAAAAATATTAATCATCACTGCTTATGGCCAGAATTGTAGGACTGATATTTAGCACTGCAGAGGTCTATAGTTAAAATTAATCATGAAGCAAGAGTGAACTTTTATAAGACAGGCTTGATGTATTACTATAATATATAATCCTTTGCATGTTAAATTTGTAGTATTCAAATCATTCATTGCAGACATAATGATGTTTCTGAAACAAAAGGTAATACATTTTATATTTGAATACTGTTATCGTTTTTATCATTACTAAGAAATACTGCACTTTCCTGCAAAATTTTTAAAGAATAGTCTAAAGATCACCCCCCCACACACACAATACAAGGACATAACCTAAAGTTGAATGTTTTCTGTTTTTTTACATTCTGAAAAATAACACTGATAAGAGTTGGCTGCACAACATGATAAGGGGTTTGGCAAAGTCTTATTTCAACAAAAATTTCTCTGGCAAACAAAGAGCTTCATGCTATCTCGGTGTAGCATGTGAACATAAACAAGAATATTGTGAAGGCAAACTTCTCAAGGGTACCTCACATATAATGACCCACAGTTAGAATCATACTACTTGAATCATAAATGTAGAAATTATTTCAAGCAACAATTGAAGTGTTTTTTCTGCTATTTATGCATTACACAAACTCTGAAATGCAAAACATCCACTCTGCCCATTTAGGATATATTGTTTTAAGAGTTAAGGTCTCACTGTGGGACAGCGAGTGACTCACCAGGTCCTGGACCATGAGTTTGGTTGTGGGTTCAAATCAGTCGGCATGGAGTTTACATGTACATTCCTTCAGGTGCTCTGGTTTCTTACACAGTCCAAAGACAAGTGCTCCTGCTAAACTGGTATGTCAAAATTGCTCTATGTGTCTAAGTGTGTGTGACTGGCATCCCATCCAGGGTCTATCCTGCCTCAACCCAGAGGTGACAGGTTAGCAAATATATTCCCTTTTAAGTTTGAGAAGGAAGTTTGAGAAACACATGGATTGCTTTATACTAAAAACATGACATCTGGTTTGGTCAATATGCTTAGAAGAACCATTTTAAATGGACAGTCAAGGAAACGAGTGCTTTGCAGAAAAAAGGTTCAGCAACAGTCTGAGGCACAAAGGATATATTTTTAATGGTCCTGGGTGTTGTTTGGGAAGTTTCAGGAATTGTGTCTGCAGCATTCTGATCCCACTTGAAAGTCCTTAACAGTATTAATATGTAAAATTTTGGGGTACAATAAAAAAATTACCATCATAAAAATGTGTTTTAGTTCTAATGATACTGACTCACTGGCTGTGTGATAAAGTGCACAGAGGGAGGACTCAGTCTGGGCAGATGTATTGTTCAGTGTGTCCATTAAATCTCAAGTAGGACATGCTCAAAATGGGCAGTTTTTGCAGTATTCTGAGTAAGATCTGACTGAGAAATCAAAGTAGTCTGTGAGAGACAAGGAATCATATCTCTCTGGAGAAGCCGCCTGCCAAAAAGTGAGGCAGCTAGTTTGAGCCATCCCAGTGGTGTTGAAAAATAGATCAGCAGAAAACCGAGAAAAATCGAGGTCAACACTTTACACAGGCTGGAAGGGAAATTAAGTTTTTGCCTTAATCACCTCTGCAAATCTCAGTGAAGAAAGGTTGAGTATAAATGAACTGACAAGGAGGGCAAGCTAAAAATGGGGGGGTTAAGAAGAGACTAAATAGGAGTCTTTCTGTGTTTAAAGTGTATTTGAGTGGTACGTGTGTTGTTTCTGTATGAGTAAGCTGGAAAACAAGCTGCATCAAGGTAAAAATTTGAAAGCATGTAAAAACATAAAAACTCATCTCCTAGGTCACTGTAGGAAAAAGAAACCATCAATCTGTGACCTTGTGCTGTTCCTCCGCACTCCGCAAATAAAGTAGTGGAATTGTTCCTCCAGGTGATGCCCTGTGACAAATGTCAGTCATTAATCCAAGAAACACACTGCAGGCCAGTGACGCCTCAGGGAAGGACCTTTCTCATGTGTCGTGCCCTGGATGGCCTGTGGACTGACCCCACAGATGCCCAAGTGGCCTTGTGTTCTGAAATAGGCACCACACGCATTGTAGACAAGCAAGTGTTAGAAAGTATGCCCATTGTAGGGTGTATTTACAAGCTGGCATTAAAACCATATTTACTTTATTGTGTGATTAGTCCTATTAGTAAAAATATTAGAAGGCTGAATCAGTCTATTTTTGGAACAGTAATTTGCTTATGCTACTAGTTTCTTTTTGAAAACACTGTCTCCTGTTTAATATGTTTAATATGTGTGCTTTAAATTGTTTGAAAAATTAATTTTAAAAATCCCACACTTCCTCAAACTGTTCTAAATTACATTTGCAGTAATAAAATGTATTTTTGATCAGTAAAATAAAAAGAACTTGGTGTCAGTCAAGTTCTCTACAAATTTTTACAGCAGAGAAGAGCTCCTTTGCAAGTGTGGAGCTGCTTTGTGGAATATTGGTTGTGTCGTTTTCTGTCTTCCCGGGTGGAACCATCTCTTACAAAATGATGACATGAGGGTCCTGGAAAAATACAAAGTGCTGAAGATGGGATTTTACTCAGCACATTGGCTAGAAATCCTTGCAGCTGCACAAAGGATATGAAATGAGCATCACAAAAAGCTGAGTAAAGTATAACTGAACTGTAAATAAATATACTGGAGTAAATCTTTACTCTGCCAGTACAGCTGTGCGTTTAGTGTGATGTAATGACATTTAAACTATTTTTAATTTAATTTTGTTTTATAATAATTTTATGTGGAGATTCTAAAAACTAGGCATTTAAAAATATTGTATAGATAATAAAATTTTAAAATGTGATTTGCAATTTATCTGCCGTCCAACCCATGGTGTGGCTTCCTACCCTCACTGATTCTGCAAGGTTCCTGACCACTGCAATGCTGAGCAGAATAGGTGATTAAGGATAATGGATTGATGGACGGATATGTAATTTATTTTGTAGGCATTTTTTAATGTGTGACTTCATACATATTACAGCTGGACAGATTTATTTTTATTTAAAACCATCTTATGATATTCAGGGATTCCTACGTATTATGTACTGTTACCCTTTTAGATTTGAGTGGATATAGTAATAGATGATGTTTAACCCTATTTTACAGATGTCTTGTAGTCAAAAATAATCACTCTTGTTATGCCGTTTGCTAAAAGTGTGAATCATTTAACAAAGAATGGAACTAATATATCTGTTTTATTGACCTAGTCAAAGCTGACAGGGCCGTTAGATTCCATCGTTGTAAACAATACTGTGGAGGCCTGCTTTCTCACAATTTATAACCTATTGAGAAACATTTAAATAAGGAGTTTCAATAAAACAAAAGTTTTTAGTAAGAGCCTTTGAAAACTGAATTTGCAAACAAATTGACTTTCTTTGTTGAGGAATAAAAAAATACACTTAGTATAGCTTTATATACACCCTGTGAGCTGTGCAGACAGAAAGTCCACACCTATTTCCTTCATTAACTCAGCATTTCCTTTGGCTTTTCTTCCTCATTCTGGTAATCTTTCCATTCCATCACTGCCAAATATCAGACACCCATTAATTCCCTTAATTCTGCCCATGGGACAGTTGTTAATCTGCCCCTTCTGTGTGGCCCCCAGCCAGGGGAACACTTAATGCACTTATGCCTGAGACGCCTCTCAGAAATGGCTCACAAAAGTCCAACCTCAGCTCCGCTAAACCTCACTCAGATGATTAAGTTGTATCATCACCACAGAAGAGAGCATTACAGTATGTTTAATCAAGATAGCTTAATAAAAACTTTTTTCTTTTATATTTCCAGTGAAAACATTCAGTGGTGTGTTTCAGAAATATATCAGTATTATCAATATTGCTGCGTAAATTATTGATTGGTTTAATATGCATTTCTGATTTTTTAATTCAAAAGATGTGTCAAAAAGTAAATGTAAATACGGATGAAATTATGACAAAGCGAGGTTATTAAAAAATATTTTCCGTTTGCGTTCATCTTACTATGACAAGTAAGATTATTCAGTCAAAATATTTCAGGAGCCCTGTGGGTAACTTAGTACAGCGTGTAGGACAAAATGCTGGGTATTGTGCCCTGGAAAGGTGGTGTCATTTGGAGCTCAGAAGATGGAGTGTGGAAGTCAGGTTCTACAAAAGGAAATACATATCAATGGCCTTACAGTAAGGAGGAAACCCCAGAAGAACAGAAAGCCACCATTTACATATCTATCCCACCACATTCTGTCTGTCTTTTTTATGCTGTGTATGTGACTGTGTTTGTGCACCAGGCCCAGGAGAAACGCCATTTCGTCATCCTTGTACATCTGTACAAGTGCAGAATGACAATAAATTTGCCTTGAACCTCAAAAATCTGTTTTGCGGCCTCACAGCAATGTATTCTCCTACTTAATGGTTTTTGTCCTCTTTGTATTTGTAGTCTGAACTACAGCGGGGTGTGTTTGGCTTCAGACACTCAGTTCAGCGACTTCCTGGACGGGATGGGTCCAGCTCAGTTTGTGGGCCGCCAGACCCTGGCGACGACATCCATGGGTGAGAGCTCTCCTCCAAGCTAGCGGAACCTTATACAGAACTACATTATGACCAGCCTAATCGCTTACATATAATGCATGACACATACTGTTATTTTACCTCTGATAGTTGAAAAAAGAATATGAGAACATGCTAGTTCCTCTTTCTCAACCAGGTGATGTAGAAATTGGTCTAATGGAGAGGAATGGTCAGTTGGAGGTAGAGATCATCCAGGCCAGAGGACTCACCTTGAAGCCAGGATCCAAAGGTCCTCCAGGTTGGCAACCTTTCATTCCTCAGACCACTAATGTTTTTATTATTATAACAATATATTTCTGAAATTACAGTCAAAGTCAAGTTCAATCCTTTACCTATGAAATAATTCATGAGGAGACTGAGGGAGCATGCAAATGTTTTATTAATTTTTAATAATTAATGACACCATAATGCATTAAGTCCAGTAGCAATAAACTTACAATTCACTAATAATAAATTATTAACATGATTTACAAAAATGTTGTGGCACATTAGTATTGCATATTAAAATATATGTAGTCAGTGATTTAGAAAATAAAAGATGAAGAAATAAATTTTGCCAAATTTTCCCTGTTCAGCTACAATCAATGAGCAACAAAGTGCATCAAATGAAATAGATGAATAGAGACTGGAACAGTGTTCAGGAATTGTTCATAGATGTGAAATGACAAATGATAAAGAAAAGATAAATGTGCTCAAATCTGGACTGCTCAATGAACCTGAGTGGTGTTTATTTCACTGCAGGCTGTGCCCATTTCCAGTTAAATATTGAGCATTAATTTAATTCAATTCATCATATTTTCAGCTGCTTACATTAAAGTTTATCTACTTGAAAATGGTGCCTGTGTTGCCAAAAAGAAGACAAAGTCGGTAAGGAAATCCCTGGATCCACTTTACAACCAGGTGCTGGTTTTCAGCGAGAGTCCTCAGGGCAAAGTTGTGCAGGTATGTAAATGAAAACTTGGGTTTTCCGAGTTTAACATCACACACTGTGTCATATATATAAATAAAACACTATATAATAATTTGTGTTAATGGGAAATTTAACTACTGCAGCCAAATCATCAGTACACTTCTTGTACAGGATAAATTTCTTTCTTTTTTTAAAAAATTAAATCTCATGGAGATACATCCAAGTTGAATCGCTTTAAAGCTTCTTCCTGAAGTTAGATCTCAATGTGAAATGCCATGTAGAATGAAAACACACAGCAATGCTTCAATTGTTACTCAACCTGTGTCCTTAAGAAACCCTTAATGAAACATCACTGTTAAGAGGTCATTAATACAGTATATTGCATAAATGAAGCTTGAAAGTGGCACAAAATAAAACAAAATAGATGGAAAATACCTTTAATAATAGTCATTAAACACATGAATAGTTCATTTTATGCAAGACAAATGTAATATTTAAATAAAATTATTTCAAAATATTACACAATCAGTTATGAAAATGAATCAAAAAGGCTGAAACAGAAGAAGGCTGTGGCAGCACTGCGCTATAGGAGGTAGCGCTAATCGAGGTATTACTGCATTCAGTGGGCAGAAAATATGGTTGTGGAAACCTTGCTTTTTAATAGCTTTAGAGAAAATTAGTTCATACCTCAGTTAAGAGAAGGAATAGGTAAGCAAACATATTTCACTCCTTCAGCAGCCTGTGAGTAATTTCAGGAATAATTTGGCACCTCAGCACTGAATAATTAGATCGTGCCGCATCCCCCCCTCATCTTTCTGCTCAGACTCCGTCCAGCTTCTGAGACACTTGGCAGAAGGATGAGGAAACACATATCTGGCTCTTGTGGGCTTTGGGAGAGAACGGCACACTGGACGTTCATGTGAAATCACTTCTTCTGCAGAGGGGGCTTGGTCCACTTTACAAAAACAAGCAAAAAAAATCTTAAACCATCTTTTGTTTTCTATCTTATTGCATTATCTATTCTTTGACATAAATGCAAACCTGGACTAAAGCGGCATTTGCAAAGGGTAGCGCAAAGAGAAATATAAATAGTGCCTTTATCTAAAAGCAGACAAATAGTAGATATCAGCAGAGGTTATTACAAGGGTAGAGCCTTACTGGCTCCACTTACTGGCTCTTCTGATGCCGAATTAAAGATGCAGCCTACACTTGATACCAAATTTATCTCTGGTTATTGTTCTGATAAGTATATCAGATTCTACACCTGCTCCAACTGATATTAAATTAGGATGAAGATCATCACACCAGCACTGCATGTTATCCTCTCTATGCAGCACAGGCAGACACATTAATGGGTGCTTATTGTCTTGTTGCTTAAGGGAAGGTGAGAATGAGGATGCCGTTGTGTCTCGCAGGTGATCGTCTGGGGCAACTACGGTCGCATGGATCGCAAATGCTTCATGGGCATGGCTCGCATCCTGATGGAAGAGCTGGATCTGTCCAGCATGGTCATCGGCTGGTACAAGCTGTTCCCCACCTCATCCATGGTGGACCCCACGATGGCGCCACTCATCCGCCACTCGTCCCAATTGTCCCTTGAGAGCACGGTGGGACCGTGCTGTGACCGCTCCTAATGGTGCTCACAAGTGCACCTCACTGGTTTTCCCTTACCTGTTCCTCCGTGTGCCCCAGTGGCCCCCGGGACTGCAGAGCGCAGCACGCCTGACTGCCGTGCCCGGCTGCGAAGCCCCACACAGGGCACCACGGCACCTCCACAAACGCACCTCCACGTGGTCCGAGGGCATCTTCTCAAGGCCCACTTTTTGCACGGCGGAACTGTGGAAACAGGAGCACTGCCTCATTCATATTCTGACCCGAGCTTTCTATATTTTTGTCCAGAGCCCCTGGGTGCAATCTCTAGTGTCTCTTTGTCTTATACCTCACAGTGTCATCCGGCAAAGGATCAATCTGGCAGACAGATTACGATTCATTACACTGCCTGTGGGGTCTCACACCTGAGATGTTTCTGCCACACTGCTGGGCAAGTGCAATACCAGAGCAATCGCTGGCGTTCAATAAATAAGCAAAACAAACAAGCAAAAAGACTATTTATGTTACTTAAAGGGGACTTATTTGCCATTTTATGGTTTGCCATAACTGAAAGTATGATATTGCAAAACCTGGCTGCGATGCTGGATTTGTACATTATTTCTGTTGTTCTACCTGAGACACAGAGAACATAAAAAAGTACTGCAAATGTTTGTCTATGACGCTTGGCTCGCTCATCTTTTTTTTTTAATTGTTATTTTATTTATTTATTTATTTATTTATTTATTTATTTTTTATGTTTTGACTGTGCCAACTTACCAGCAAGTGTCTTTTTTTTGATGGCTCATGCCATTGACCTGTTAGTAGGTGCAACAGAAGATACTTCTTGGGCTAAAAAAAAAACATCTGACGGCAGCTTGCAAAAAAATAAGCATCATTTACAGTTATGTTCAAAGTACTTTCATTCTTTTCTCAGTCCCATCAAATGACCAAACAGTTTTTGCGCCTGGTTAAAACCTAATGGTAGAGAAACTTGGAAACTAAACACACTGAAGTGTTAGGTGAATTTGCATGTTTTAAATTGGCCTTTTTTTTTTTTTTTTTTTTTTTTTGGGGGGGCACTTTGCCATTAAGATTGTNTTTTTTTTTTTTTTTTTTTTGGAGGGGCACTTTGCCATTAAGATTGTTTGAATTATTTATAATCTGGAGTGAGCCAAAATCTCCTTATTGTTGTATTCATTTTTAAATCAAGGTGATTAGTATGGGAATATAAAATCAGTTTGCAGAACTCCGGTAGCACAGTGAGACTGTAGCATTAGTGTTGAGCATGAGTGGATATATAGTATAAGTATGGGAGCAATGATGTAGCAAATAATTTAATTATTCATAAATCATAGCAGAACTGTGATCCATACTGACAAAATAACAAAAGGACAATGTTTTATAATTTCCACAAAATGGATAAGTATGGAACACATAACCAGTTTAAAAATTGGACTAATAACCAGCTGGCTGAAATTACCAAGAGCTGTAACAATTTGGTGGGAAGACACAAACATCTTTCTGCTGCGTAAAAACATGTAGGTTCGTCCGTGTTGGGAAACAACAAACATGACATTCTACAGAAACGCTGTCGTCGTTCCATATGCAAACTTTCTGAATGCATGACTGTCATAGTTTCTTGATCAGAGAATTATACTGTTTATTACATGTGCTTTACCTTGTCAATTTACCAAATGAGTCTCTTATAGTTAAATGAGTCATCAAAGCATGTTTCAGGAAAAAAAATGTTTGAACGGCAGACAAAATTAAAATTTTATTGAGGGAATACAAAAAGGGGCTGAATTCTATATACATCGACCAAACCAGTCAGAAAAATGAAAAAAACGAAACATT
The DNA here is from genome assembly GCA_900497675.1 of Arapaima gigas. Taxonomy (NCBI): domain Eukaryota; kingdom Metazoa; phylum Chordata; class Actinopteri; order Osteoglossiformes; family Osteoglossidae; genus Arapaima; species Arapaima gigas. The sequence continues at coordinate 103,417 of UFQX01000784.1, forward strand.
TTACTTGTACTCTGTAGTAATAATTCGCGGTGCCCTTCTAAAATCTTAATATGGCTCAAGGTCAAGGTTCCTTGGACAGAATAAAACAATACAGTAGAAATGTATCTTTCCCTTGGAAGAAATTCATTCTTTTTCATAGCACATGTTAGATATTAGCCTGGTAATTAATATAGAATTTTATTGTGTAATGCGTTATATCTACTTTTCAATGGGAAATTAGTTCTAACTAAATGAATTTACACATGGAGACATATTTTCGACATTTTATTTCCATCATAGCAACGTCCATTAATATATTTTACATCTTAATGATGAGGATTTGCCAATGATCCTATAACAATAACTAATGCATTGTTGCCTTGAAATCAGTAAAATGTACTTATATTGTAAACCGTCTTAATGAAAATAAAAGTTCTTTGTAGTTTGCTTGCACACCTTTAGTTATTTATTAAATAGGTACTTTGACACTTGATTATCCATATCGCCATATAGCTGCTCAAGTTTTTTAAATGAAATCAGCCACAAACAGCGAGAAATATCCAGTATATGGAACTAAACTAATTAGCTTTACGATTTTGGGCTCGTTCAGGCCAGCTATTTAACTTTTGGTTAGTAGTTTCTGCCTGAAATTGGTTTTGAACAAAAATCCTCCCTTTAATTGTGTAGATTCTTTAAAAAAAAAAAACTTGCTTTGACTCTGGCATTTATAGACACACCGTTTCATCCCTGAAATGTTACGCTAGGTGCAGAAGAATCACTTTTAGGCCTCGCGGCAACTGCCTGATCTGTATAAAATATTGTAAAAATAAGAAGGACACGGATGTGTCAGTGCTGATATCTCCTTAAAGTAGAGTTAAATTTTAGTAATATACACTACTGCCACATTCCAGGTTTTACAAATGGTTTGAAATATCCCATACAAAATGTTGTTACACTAACAGTTTAAAGAATATGAAGCTAGCTTGCTTAGTGTGTCCTACTGTTAGATATTAATTGATTCTGAACGTTTTAAAAAAGGATTGATTATAAGTTAATTATTGTGATTCTGTTTCATATCAAGCCACAACAAAAAAGTCTCGAGTTACTAAAATGAATATTTTTAAATTATGACTTTGACCCTTTTTTACTCAGTGAATTAAAATGGGTTCTTGAGTACCTATAGATGTTGTTATACGTCATTTTAATTCAGTCAAATGAGCAACGTGCAACCATTTTAATTCACTTTAGCTTTGCATATCAATGAAATGTATTGTTGGTGAAACTGAGGAAGGCCAGGCAAGCCATTTGCCACGAGCCCTAAATTCTTTAACCTGATGGCACCTTGTTGTCCTCAGCCACCTTTTATTATATTGGAAAAGTTTAGAATGCACTGCATCTTCACATGAATGTTTCCACTAACTGTTGCCTGTGCTCTAATAGTTAAATGTCATGTATGTTTTCATTTGTATACGTATTTGAAACCCTAAAAAAGCAAAAACGTACTTGGTCTTCTGAATCACCCAGTGGCCATTTGTGTGTGGAACTTGTATGATTCGCACAACATGTACAGTTGGGCTGCAGAACAGCAGCATCGTCATTGTTGTCATCAACACCATAACCACCTTCTTCTGCTTATTCTTCTCCTTATAGTGCCATCTATTACTATATTTGACTTAAAATTTAAAAATAAATGACCATACTCTACACCGCTATGATTTTTGCAATGCTGCATTATAAAGAGCAGCAGTCAAATAGCTGTGACTTATTCTCTAAAGTAAAGTATAAACTATCTTTATATTTGGCAAAATTTTGGAATGTTGGGTAATTATTTTATTAGTTAGAGCATTTTTTGCATGTTCCAATATTATAGAGGTACATTTACCACTCAAAAAAGTACATGGACACCGTGGCCACTGAGGTACGGCAAAGCATTTTTCACATAAAAAAGCCTAATGTAATGATGACGTTCTTCTGTAGGTAAACTGACCTGAGGACATAAATAAGAACCAAAACAATGTCTCCAAATACTGGCAAAATATATATTTCGATACTTCATCTGAACTTTCATATTTTCCTCACTCTTTATTCTGTGCAATATTTGGTCATACTGGTATCTGACATGTCAGGGATTTAAATGTTTTTGAGACGGGACAATGTACCAGGTGTGGTGATGAAAGGGCTTTGTTAGACTAGATAATGTACATTATTATGAACATATCACCTATCTTGACTGAGGTGGGGATTCACAGAGTGAAATTCTGGAGCGCACGCTCTAGGATGCCATGGTTTATTGTACTGAGATATGTTCTTTTTTTCGGGCCACTTTTGTTAAAAACAATTTACTAAATGTAGGTTTGAACTGATTAAGAACCTGTAATATTGTTGAATAATGCACAGTTTGATGTTGTTCATAAACTGTTTTGAATGTTAATAAAAAAGTTTAATCTGTACGTCAGAGGCATTTATGGTCTTCCTTTCTGTTGCACGCCAGCTGAGGGCAAATGTGAATGTGGAGATAAACCTCACTGTTCAACCCAGAACTTTCCGCTCATACACAGACTCCACAGACGGAGGACGGAAATGCAGTGCATTCTGGGTATTTTTAGCTCTAGTATGGCAGCGCTCCAGACGACCGCACTCCCCTTTGTGTGGCTGCCGTCCAGAGGATGAGGCACTCGTGAGGAGGCACGCTGGGCTTCGACTCCATCACACACACGAGAGCTCTGGCTCACGCGCTGCCATCATATTTCAGAGTGTAACCCACAGTTCCAAAAGGATCAAGGACAAGTGCGCATGTAGATGAGAGATTAATAGTCGGGAAATTGCAGGCATGTTAAAAACCCCTTGCGTTTTGAATTTCAATGCATAAAAATGAACCGTGTACAAGCAGAATGCTTTAACTGTAAGATAGCTGCCAGGAATAGTCACCGTTTCAAAAATAAATTGTCAAATGCCCTTCTTTAAGAAGGTTTTTGTGCTTTCACTTTGAAAGAACATGCAACATCAGGCAGCCATTCCATTCCAAGATGCTCAGTACAGCAAAGTTGTCACTTTAGAATAATAAACAGAACAGTGCATAAATTGGACATTACAGTAAAGCTCAAGATACATGAATGTTAGATTCCCAATATCACTCAAGGATATTTGTTTTAAAATTAACTACTTCAATCTAGCTGTCAATCATTGTTGTAATTGTTATTACAAATTTAATGTATTGCTAAAACTATTTTTAAAATGATAAATATTATATATGTCTATATCAGAATTTTTTTGTAATTTGCCTTGTACTTGACAGGTATAATTACATTTTAAGAGGAGTGATGTATTGAGAAGGTTTTGAGTCCCCAGGTTAAGGGCCTTACAGACACTCAGTGACTGGACAGTGTGTTGTTCACATGGCATGTCCTGCGTGTGGTCTGTGGGCCACCGATGTCACTGAAGCAGCGTGATGACAACATGGTCATCGCGGCCCTGCCACAGCATCTCCCCCTCGAAGGCCACCATACCATGTTTGCGGCAGCGGAGGAGGATGCCCACCACTTTGTCGGAGATGTTGACATAGCGGTCAAAGAGCCTCCCGAAGGTGATGCGTATCTTGCCATCATTGCCCTTGGTGCCCATGTCCCGGATGATGAAGCACATCTCCTCCATCTCCCTGTGGATGTGCTTCTGGGCTCGCTGGGCACGCTCTGCTGTTTTGGAGCCATCCTTGGGGCGCCCATAGCCAACATCTCCTTTCTGCAGCCTGGACGCCATAGCATGTTCGTAGTCAAACTCCTCGCTGAAGGGGTTCAACTTCTGGCCCTCGATGTGCTGCTCCGACCACTGTTTCCACTTGCTTTTCAGGTCTGCCATTGTGGCCACCTTAACCTGTGGAACAGCAACACCACTTAGCCGTACTGTACACCTTTACTACTAATAATAAACCCATATGATTGTCCATATAGTGTCTGATACTGTGCACTAATGCCTCCTAGAGTGCTGCTTTACCACAGCATTGTTGGATTTTAGCTCTTTCAGGAACTTGTAATGATTAACCAGATTTTTCTTAATTTCAAAAAAATCTATTTTTTTTGGAATTTGATATTTGCGATGCATAAAATTGACAGTTTTCTGAGTTTATTGGCAATTATTAATGGCATAATTAATCTGTTTTGTATTATTTTGAGCATTCACTGTTTTCAAAGCTCCATTTATGCAACAAACTGTATTAATAATCTTACACTTCCGTTTCACTGAGTGCTCCATTTCTTAAGGAAAGCATCTAGAGTGCTAATTCGTATATTGTTGTACTTTTATCAGTTATTGTTATCCTCTGACCACTTCTGAAAGATAAAAGCAGGTGTGCAATTTTTAAACAATAAAACTTTACTTCCTTGTTATATATTGTTTCACAGTCACTGTGGAAAAGATATCGTCTGCTAGAAAATTGAACAGACAATCTGTTCAATGACTCATTCAAATTCCGAACACGTTTACGGATCTCAGTGGTAACTGATCACACTTGAACCACCTCAACTTTTTGTCCTTGTGTTATATATCTCGCTGTATTCGTAATATGTTGTTGTTTCCCTTTTTATGTTCCTGTGACTCAGCATTGCTGCTGTTGCTAAAAAAATTCACATAGTCATTTATATATTGTCGCGTATGTTGCCTGTTGAAAAATATGTTTATTTCATCCTTTTGTTAACTAGGATTGCATTCAAAGAATAAACTAAATGCTGACCACAAGATGTGGAGAAATATAAGGATATAATGGTTGTGCCTTTTGGCTCTAAACTAGGACAATTCACTCTCGACTTCAGCCTAAAAATATATTTCCTAAAAAGGGATGCAGAGAATGTCATAATCCTCTCTGTCACTAAAGAAGCCAATTATTTATGCGGCTTAGAGGAACCTACATTGGGAATTATTTGAATCGCATTGGGCAACAGCTATTTTCACTGCTACTGGAAATACATCCTTTCTCAAAGTGTCTGTTTGTTCATCTGACTCACTGAACTCATCAGACTCTTGGTGTCACACAGTGCCCACACCTTGCGACCCCATGGGACCTCAGCTCTGTATGACACTATCCAGGACCCTCACCCCACTGCACGTGTTTCTGAACCACATGCATTTTTCTCATCATGAGCTACTCATACCTTTGGGCGGTTCTTGTGCTTCTTCTCGGGGGCATCACTTTGACCGCTCTTGTAGTCACTATTGTCACTGAGGCCTGACTCCTCACCCAGCCCGCTGTCGTCTGTGTCCAGGCTGCTGCTGCGGGAGCCCATCTTGCGCTCTTCTCTGTCTGTTTCACTCCATGTCTTCCCAGTGGCGTTGGCCCTTGAGACACAGTTGCGTTTTCTGATGGGCGACCCATTACCCAGGAGGGTCTTCTCAGCCTCAGATGCTATCTGCCTGGAGTCTTTCTTCTCTTTGGTCAAGTCCACCAGGTCTTTGGAAGTGTTGTTCCATTGAGGTGTGATCATCTTGGTCAATGTGCTGGTCTTGATCCTGCAACTTCCATCATTGTCTGCTTCTGGAACTGGAGCTACAATGGGGAACCGCACCTTGGTGTTCTCTTTTTCTCTCTTTTGACCGTCCTTCATGATGGAGTCCGGAAGCCAGCCGGTGGGAACAGCCTCCTGCTTGAGGGAGTGCTCATTGGCCCAGCTTTGCCAACTCTGGGCTAGTCCACTGACGAAAGCAGCACATTTGATCTTGCGGACGGTCCGGGTGAAGGGTCGACTCTCTTCGATTCTGGTGGTCATAACTACTTACAAAAGAAGAAGCAGAGCTGGAAGTCCTATTGCGTTTGAAAGCTCCTGAGGTGAAGCTGGGGCTTTAAATAGGCAACGAATGGGAAGTGCATGTTTGGGGGAGTGGACACGTCATAAGCTCAGAGTGTAACATTTCTTTCACACATGGTCCCCAGCATGACCCCTAAGTAACAGGTGGACACATTAAAAAAGTGGTGATGTCCTCCCATGTTGTGTCCCCATTCATTCAGACAAATTTCCATTTCTTCCCAGGAGTTTAAAATCATATACTGTCAAGAACTACATTTTGTCTCCCCTGTCTTCCTAGTATGGAAATTGAGCAGATTTTACAATTCGTTATATATAATAAAAGATTTATACTACATAACTAACAATGTCATCTTGGAAAGTTTTAAAATTTTGCAAAAAGCATGACACATCGAAATACTTTTGAATGTAACTGATCCTGTGTATGCATTTGCTATCAGAAATTAATGGCGACAACACACTGAACTCTGGAATTTTCTAACAAATTCGTTTTATTTGGTGCATATAACCCATTTTGACCTTATTTCTGCATTTTTTAATATCATACTGTACATATTCAACTTCTTTCTCCTTGATAAACTGATCCATTCTGTGGTATGTGTGCTTTACATAAATGCACGTACTTTTTGTTTTTTAAAATCTGTTAACCTGTGGTATTGTCATTGCTCCATGTCTCCAAGTACTGTGCTATTTTGGAACAAAAATGCAGCGCTATGGTGTGTTGATATGTGATGACTGAAACGCAGGTTGGGTGTAAAACACCACCTGGGTTATTCCAGGGAAACTGTCATGATCCCCATAATGACAAGTCATTCGTCCCATTTTATTCACTGACTTTTCATTTACACACTGAACACTCTTCACTATAATTACCTCATGTGTCTTTTACACAGTTACCTTGTACAAAATTAGTGCTTTTTTAGTTTTTGTTAGAAATGTCTCATGGTATTTATTTTCTCAAACATTTGCATAGACAGTGGGGGCACTAAAACTGGACCACTGTATTTCTCTGGCTTCTGTCACTGGGGAAATAATGACAGAGAATTCTAAACATGGCCTGGCACTCATTGCAGTTCTGTTTAGCCATGTAACAGTTTTATTTAGCCATGTGTCCTGTGAAATTTGAGCTGGGAGATATTTAGCTCACAGGGGTATCAATAGTGTCCACAGTAACATACCAAAAGTGAAACTGGAACAAGCATCAAATGTCAAAGGAGGCGCTGTGCTAGATTTTTCTCGTACTTTGTGTACAGTGTAAACGTAAGCCTATTTTAATAAAAGCTTAAACAACATCTTCATAACTGTATTTGTCTCACCTGCCTTTGGCAATGCAGCAAAATGGCAGGAGAGACCTGAAATAGTCTTGCAAAAATCAATACATTCTGAATGACATGAGCCAAACTGTAATAACAGCATTAATGCTAGACTGTTTACATACTCGTAAAAGCTCTCATTTTATACTGCACGTGGCGCATGTTGTTCAGTATTACACTGAGGACAAAGCAGTGTAGTGTACACCCTACATATACAATTGCCCAGATGCCTTTGAGAATGCAAAACCAACACGTACATATACATATACATGTACATATACATGAACAAAATCCTCAATAACTTTCTAGATTTTCCATATCCTTCAGGTGTATATCAGAACAATTGCAAATCTTGTCCTGCAGAATGCGGGTGACACAGACACCATGCGTACATGTACCGTTTGATCAAAACAAAAATAACTTGTTTACTCACTCTCTCCCTCCCACACACAAATGGGCTTAAATACTGAGATTTAAATATGGACACAGCTTATGCTTATTATGGAGCAGGAACTATTTAGACCACACACTGTAATTGTTCATTATGATTTAGCTGAATGCCAGTGATATAAAATGGGAGAAATCAGTGCAAAGCATGCAAACTCAAGTTGTCAGTGACCAAATTTATGAAATTCATTTCTCTCGTCCTCTAGAATCACTTCAATTAAACCCTTTGCGTCTTTGGTCTGTTATTAATAAGCTTTGTACTTTTCACTGAATATGTTATTTGAGACCTCAAAGCAACGTTTAAAATGAATACTCTTTCATTTCACTTATTTGTGATCTCTGGGGTTTCCAAACTGTATCAAAAACTACATATTTTAACCGTTCATTTCCATCAGTTTCTATGTCATGTGTATGGAATGAATAAGTATCATCTTACAAAGGTGTATCACTTTAGTAGCATCTAACACAGCCATTCTTTAGTATGTGGTGTAATTCAAACAGAGTTCTGTTAAGTAAACATCACTGTTCCATTTGAAGCATATTACTCATCCTGGCACCTGACATTCTGAAGCACATATGTTTGGACTGGGTGTGAGAGCACTGATATGAATAAATGTGATGGGGAGACACTGGGCAGACTGACAATGAACTGGGTGGCTGTAAATAGGTCTGAGTTAAGAGCAGAGATGTGAAGGGAATGTGCTGTTAAATTATTTTAGACTTGCGCCTCGGTCCACAGGTTGGCTAATGCATTGTTCTGGTCACAGTCAGCACTGTGGCTCCCTGGGTGATGGCACTGTTTGTGGTCCACACAGTTCCTTCTCCATCTCCTCTAACCCTGCGTACCCCTTTTCCTTTTCCAAGTTTGCAACTGGCATTTCAGATTGTCCATGCTGTCACTGGGATAGTGGTTGCTTTGTTGTCTTATTGAAATAGACATAGACAATTCATCTGTTTGTAATCCTAGTCATTTTCCTTAATCTTTGAAAGAAAGATAACAAAGGTTATCTGAAGTTTGCATGGTATGAGTGAACAAACACTATCGATAGTGGTAATGTATGTGGTACCTTGTCTGCTTGCTGATGCCCTGTAAGTGTTTAAAGAGTATGATTCACATCTCTGTTGTGACCTGCAAAGAAATCCGGGTGTCCCTGGATTACTTTGGAAGTCAGCACATCCATTGTGTTTTCAGGTACAAAATATCACTCCATAACTGCATGTTATAGACTATGTACAGTAGGTACCACTAATGTGTACAATGATTTCTTTAAATTTCTGTTTAAGTCATACATAGTGTGTTACCATTGTAAGTGCATGTAATCCACTTCGGGGGCTGTTGGTTTTGACTGGTAGGAGTCAGACACCAGGAGTCATTTTTAGCACATAGGTAACCACTGTTTATGATGAATTACAGTTTTTTTACTAAAGAAGAAGAAAGATGAAAAATTTCAGTCGTAGCATCACAGGTTCCTAGCACAGTGCAACAGACAGGAAAAAATAGTGAGAAATGAACAAGAACACCTTCCATCTAGATTAAACAAGCGAACATGTATTTGCGTATGTGAGCTGTGTTTCTCATCTCCAGCCACCTACCAGGGCAAGTGATGGAATAGTTATCGTGGACATGGCTGGACACTGAGTGTTTTTGAAAATGCCTTGTCCCTGAAATGTTTGCCTGCACAGAGAAACATTTCTCGCTGTGCAAAAGAAAGACCAGCAGCAAGTCCATAAATAAAAATCTCTTGACTGGTTTGTTATGAGCTGTCCAGTGGACTGATATGAGATATGTCTTTGTGAGTCCACATCAGTTAAATGCAGCCCTTTTAAACTGAAGAATAGGACATGAAAAATTAAAACAATCTCAAGCAACTTGAGAGATTCTGCAATTCCTTATGCTTCTTGTTTATATTAAGTTCCAAGGCATTACAAAATGGATGGTGTAGCTATTTTGGAAAATAAATCCTGAATTTACTTAGTGTTAACAGAATCTTTATCAAATATATTGAATATGTAACTGTGTTACTATAATCATTATTATGTTGTCTTTATTGGTTTATATTTGTCAAACATGACATAGGGCTCTGTTTTCTCTCCTCAGCTACAGCTATAGAACACATGATGAAATATGTTCTTCACAGCCAGCAATTTCAGTTCTCACAAAGTTTAAATATATGTTGGTAATATGTATATTTAATCCATCAGTAATCTGTTTCATCATCATAAATCTGTATTTTCCTTCCACAGTCCAAAGACATACATTTCAAGTTAATTGGTCACACTAAATTACTCATAGTGTGTGCATGTATGTGTCTGTGTGTGTGTCCACCCTGAAATGGGCTGGCATAACATACAGGGTGTAGATTCACAGCTAGGGCCCAACATTTCTGGGCTAGGCTCTGGACCATCACAACCTCGACCAGGACAAAGCTGTTAATGGTGATGGTTGGAATGGATGGATGAGTGAATGGATGAACAGATGAATGGATGGATAATGTTTTAATTTAAGCTGACCTGCAAGTTTTCAGAAGTTCTGAAAGTGAAAATGTTGTATATCAAATTACATTTAATCTCTCCCTGAAGTTTATGACATTTCCAGTTCACAGTACACCAAGTTCCAGTTGCATGACATCCAATTTAAAGTCCGTGATGATGTCCAGTTAACTGTGACATGATATGACTCCAGCTGGTCTGGGAGCTTCAGGCAGCCCTAGTGACAAGGGCACAAACTAGAACTACTGCACATTTCCTGACCCTGCAGATTAAAGAGCTGATGAACGATCAGAAATGAACCAGTAAATGTATCTCCATCACTGTACATTTGTTTCAAACTTTCTCCCATCATGTCCCTCTATGTTCTCATAGAGACACACAATCCTGACTGTAACAGAACCTACTTTTAAGCCCAATTAACCCAGTGATGTATTTTTGCAGTCTGTGAAGACATAGGTGATATTTTTACCTTGCCTTGACACATGGCCCACATCAAACTCTTTTCTACTTGCTGCACACATCTATAATTTTTAGGATGTGTCATCTATGCAGCATGTCCTCCACCATCTTCTCTCTTCAGGGGTATGACACATATTTCAATGAAAGGCTTAAAAAGGATGATGCTGCTCAGTTTGTTTAAGGACCATCCTAAATCTGATGCAGCTGACGCAGACACCTTGACACCGAGCGCCAGGCCCGGATGCTACTGATGTCTAATTCGGTGGTGTTTCTTGTACCGTCTTTATTTCTTAGTCACTTGCACAGTGCTTCATTTCAAAGTGACTTATGATTCTATTGATTCGTACAGCTGGGAGAACAGGGCTGATAAAGTGCTACACTAAAGGGTACAACAGCAGGACCCCTACAGCAGCATGAAGTGGCAAAGCATAGTTCACAAAGCTATGTCTTTAAACTCCAGGTAGCCTTCTGCTCTAGTTTATTACATCTGCAGTATAACCCTTTTAGCTGTGAATTAAATGGTAACAGGGCAGAAGATTTTGGATTTAAATTACAACTACACGGGATTTTTCTTTAATTGCCAAATGTATCTACCTGCATGAATAACAGAAAAAGTGTATGCAAGTGACTAAATGAAAGTGTCTGCAAATCTTTCCTCACCCTCATCTGTGAACTTTTTTAAATAGGTTAATAAGAAATGCAATAACAATAATAAGTAATTCATTTGGTTTCCTGCCCTATGAGAGCAGGCTAGGAGAGACCAGACATTCTTCCCTGCAATTCTGTCCAGTTCCTACTGGCAGGTGCCCAAGTGTTCCCAGGTCAGCCGAGAGATGTAACCTTTCCAATGTATCTTAGCTGTCCTGCAGGGTCTCCTCCCACTGGGATGTATCTAGTATAACTTCTAAGGGAGTCAACCGGGGGCATCTTTACAACATGCCCAACAACCTCAGCTGGTCCCTCTCAGTCCAGAGGAGTAGCAGCTCGACTCAAAGGTTTGCCCTCACGGAGAGGTTCCCCTCTCACCTGTAAACAGCAACCCACTCTTTCCCCAGAGAAGATCCTGATGTTAAAGGTCACAGTCAGATGAGGCCAAAAGTACAACATCATCTGCAAAATGCAGAGATGCCACTTATAGTCCTCCCAACCAAACACCCTCCGAACCTCAGCCATGTCTTGATATCCTGTCCATGAAAATCACAAAGAGGAACGAAGACAAGTTACAGCTTTGCCACAATCTGACTCTGATTTGACTTAATGCTGAGAATACAGACATGGCCCAAGCCAGGGAATGAATAGCATAGATCATTGGTACTGGTACCCAGTATTCCTACAGTACTTCCCAAAGCACAGGCTAAGGGATACTGTCATACGCCATTTTCAAGGCAGCAAAAAGCACATGTACACTGGTTAGTGTAGTCCCACGACCCCTCAAAAAACTGTACCAGGTAGAAGAGATGGTCCACTGTTCCATAACCAAGGCAAGATCTCCATAGCTTCTCTTGGACATTTGGACAAAGTCTGCTCTCCTGTACCCCGGCATAGGATTTGCCCTCCTGCCCACTTTTTACAATAAATGCAAGAGCCACACTCTAGTTTACCAGATTAACACCTTTCCTCTTAATAAATGACTATTTTAGATAGTTATGAATACATGCACATTTCAAAGGATTCATATAGGCATTGGAGACCTGCAAATGAACACACTGTCTTCCCTAAAAGGACTTAATTTCAGTTGTGTTTGTCTTCAGTTCTGTGAGTGATCACTTAAAAAAAACCTGAATAATATTAAAAATTCTAATGACTTTGATTTAACTGAAGTTAACATTACCATTTTATCTCACAGGGATTACATAATACCACAAACACATATTACCACTGCGCTTTAAACTTTGTTATAAGTAAGTTGGAACACCATTTAATCTCCACTGGTTTTGAAGCTGTGCTCTTGTCTTGAGGGTATTTTGAAAAGTGTGTGATTGCGTGTGCGTTTTCCTGTATGTGCTCAAAAGGGGGGAGAGGAGCGGGCCAATGCTGTGGTGGTGCTGGGGGAGGCAGTTGCTGAGGGGATTGATCGGAGACGTTGCCTGGCTGCTAATAAGACAGAGATGTCACGTCTGCCGCTGCCGTCCGGCCCCTCAAGGTAGCTGAGCCCAGAATGGCGTGTAATTCACAGCTCTACTAATAACCGCCTTCTGTGTGACTCAGTTGCAGTGACTCACCTAATGATTCCCTCAATGTTACTGAATCACTTTCTGTCACATGGGAGAAAACACCTGTTCAAGACCAACTAAGGAGTCTGAAGCCTCAAAAATAGAAGCTCTTTGTATTTGCACCTTTCTATGTACTTTAATAATGCATAGCATGTGTTCAAGGTTAAATGTTTTCACTGGAGCTGTGGTATTTCACAGCAGCCTCCTTGCTGATGCCATAACCACCTGGAAACATATGATCCTGCCAAACTGGTAAATTTTGGATTATTGCATCTTTTAAGCTGCTGTCTTTAGCTCTGCATGAGCACCAAACAGGAGAAAATGGAACAAAAATCCAAAGATTCAACCAGGAAAAACCTAACTGAGTGTTTTTAGATTCTTAACTTGAACGTTTTCTTTGGCACGTTATCTTTATATAAGTATTTCAACAAAAGCTGTGCATCATCTGGTGCAGGTTTCACAAAGGTTTGTAGCTCTCTAAAAAGGTCTGCTGGCAAACACATGCCAAACATCTGCAATGGAGATCTGCAAGGGACCCGTTGGAGTACAGTGTAACCATGGGGCATTATGGGATATGTCTGGCTGGCGACACCAGATCAATATGCCACAGAACACATTCATAATCATGTTCCATTGAAACTTTGCTGAAGGCTCTTGTTGTTGTCATAAAGACTCTTAATGCTGGAGACAGGATTCAGCTACGTGGGGATGAGACCACCAGGCTGTCCGTAATACCAGGTTTGGGTGTGCGAGCTCTACCCTGCGCATTTCCATGTTCCCCGCTGTCAGGACAGCGCAGGTTTATGTGAGAGACTCTGGTTGCCTGTCTCATATATTAGTTTTATGGCCTCTGGACAGAAGCTTGGAAACAGGGAGCCAGTCAAAGGCTAAATTTGAAGTCAGAATGCTGAGCTGGTGTTTAAGAGAAGCACCAAGGTGTTCCGAACAGTTCGATTACACTGATATTAAAAATAAACAAAACAGTAAATCATCTGAAAATGCAGTATTATGTTAATAATTAATACTTGCAGCTTTTTGTTACAATGTCCATATGAGATCATTTGTTTGCCCCCTTATAAATGTGCAAAATTGTATACATATGCAGATAATTTATTGAGAACATTACGTAACAAGAAAATACGAATAAAAACTTTTTTTTCTGAACTGATGAACATGTTCCTTATTTTAAGCAACTTTTTTTGTCCTTCACTGACGTGTTTACATACTTACATAACATTATTACATCAAGAGTAGAACAGACTCTCTCCTTTGCTTATGCAGCAAATATTGATTTAACAACATGCAGATCATATTTCTGCTAGAAGCGCTTTATGTTCAACAATGTGCTTCAATGAGCAGACCGGAAAGGAGAGACTTTTTTGTCCTGAAATGGGATTAGCTTGGAGGTCCTCCTTCATTCATTAAGTTTTAATGAAACCGCCTGCAAGGAAAGTCTAATTAGTGCAAGAATTATAAATATGGGACCTAATTGTTGTATCACTATAAGTCAAGTCCTTTTTTTTACTTCTCATATCTGGGTAACTTTGTCACTTCAAGTGGGCTTGCTCGAGTTTTAACCTAATCCTCCCCACTCTTAAAAACACTTAGCAAATACTCATTCCATTTTCCCCCTAATGTTACAGTATTAGATCTTATGATGTGTTTGTGTGGGTTTTGTCCCACAGTCCAAGACTGAGTTGAACTAGTGTGTGAGCGTGTGTGATTTTTCCCTGTGAAGAATATCCTGGCCGGTTTGTAGCCTGCCTCACACTTCGTGCCGTAGGGATGAGCTCCAGACTGCTTAGACCCTGCACTGGAAAAGCGGTTGCTGAATAACAATAAGCTTTACACAGTAATTTTCATTCAAAGTATATTGAAAAAGGGGCAATGAAATGATAGAGGAACAAGTGAAACACACAAATAAATATGATGGTAGGAAAAAGCACATATATAAAACACATAAGAATGTAAAACGAGCAAAAAGTCAGCCCGTTTGAAAGGAGTTAACAGGGTCTAAAAGCTGACATAGTTTGCACAGCCCAGATTTTTTTTTAATAAGGCTGTTTATAGCCATTTTTATTAGTGCCCTGCATAAAGAAAGGCTGCTCTCCATTTGTTGTTAGATGATAGAAGGGAAAGCAAAGCGACTCGTGGACAGAAGACAAATGCCACATAAGTGAATGATGCAGCCGTGGTGGACAGCTTGAGCAGGGACAGATGACCCGCAGGACCCTACACCACCTGCTTCTATTGGGACAGAGCTGAACCAGCACTTGTTACCCCTGCAGGACGAGTGCCCACCGCTGACCGTACGTCATGGTGCACGTCACTTTTTAGTACTTGATGCAGAACTCTGCAGCGGGTAGCTAGGCGGTTTTCGGTTTCAGCTGAGTCTGGGGCCACAGGGGACACACAGGGGGAAACCTGGGGACATGGCCTAGGACAGAGCCTGACAGATACATTAGCTTACACCCCATTATAAGTGCATTTTGGGAAACAGCAGGATCACACATGGAAACACTGTAACAGGCACTGGATGTGGGTCTCAACCCCAGGGTGCAACTGCTGAGAGAGTTTCAGTGGAAGAAGGGCAGTGGAGTGACAGGGTGTAGGAGTGCTTTGGTTCTACTCCCTTCCCCTGTCACACTACCACAGCAGGACTTGTATATAACATAATATTTTACCAAAAGTAAATTTCACATGCAGTGCCAGTGTCAGCACAGTGTGAACTTGCTGGACTCTGACTCTGAAGCATTAAGGCTCTTGCTGAACTTCATTCACAGTCAGCAATAGTACTGTAATCTCTGCATCTATGAAGCGCGATCTCTGTCTCAGTCTCCGTCTGTTTGTCTGTATGTTTGTTCCTTTATACACGGCTTTGTTTATCAAGCTAAAGACTCGAAATTTGCCACACAGGTGCTTCTGTTTTCACACAGACAAGGTCATTGAACTCCAAAAAGGCTACTTAATATTTAAATTGTGTGACTGACGGTGATTGCAAAAGCTGGAGTACAGCGGTCACATGCAGCACATTGTGACATCAAACGCAGAATGTGCATACATGATGCTGACAGATTTTCTTACCACACACGCACACACACACACACACACACACACACACACACACAACAAATTAACCAATTTAAACAAGGTCATAGGTGATAAAGTTTAGTGACACATAACATTCTACACACACATACAGGCATAGAAGTGACACACACTGTAAAAAAGGTAATAGTGATATATATTACCTTTCCATCTCTAGACTTTTCGGTTTAACCTATGCAGTGCCGGGTAACACAACTAGTACACACTGCAATAATAGAACTATAACCATTTCTTTTATTTAGCTGATGGATTTGCTCAAGTTAGAAAATGAATTTTACAATGATTTATCAATTTACATGAATAGGGAATTCTTAGTGTATCGGTGTTGGGTATGAACCATGATCAGTGGGGCTTAAGCAGAGGGAGGATTGTATTGTTTTGGCAATGCAGCTGTGTAAATCTGTCATGTCAGTAAAGCACACTGAACTGGACTGAACTGGACTGAACTGTGAGTAACTGTGTGCGGCTCCCCAATAATGGACTGGTGTCCCGCCCAAGGTATTCCATCCTTGCCCAGCACCCAGTCACTCCAAGACCGGCTCTGGACCGCAACGACCATGAACAGGACACGCAGTTAACAAAAGTGAGTGACTGAGATTTAACACTGTACTCCAGTGTCCAAAGGAGGCCTTCCAAGTGCCACATGTGCTCTCCTCTCTAAGACCCAGAGTTTAGTCTTATCTGTTCACTGTTTGACTTGTTACAGCAAGCAGGGTGACTAAATCCTTGCAGCTTAATGAGAGTCTTAGACAACACACAGTGGATGGCTACCCTGCACGGCCTCCATGATCAGCTTATAGACTCCTCACTGACAGTGGTATATAGGGGGAAAGCTGGTGAACTTCCCATTCTTGTCTCCTGTGCTGTGCACAGCCAAATGACCACCTCTGACCTCTGTCTTATATGTTAATCTATTTTTAAATGTTGGCAGCCTTTTTAAATAAGTGCTATGGGATTATTAAAGTTCAAATGGCTACTGCACTAAATATAATTATTTTGATAGGTCTGTAATTAATATAATTGAAATCCATGACACGAAATGTGACATTTTATTTACTGCTTCCCACACTTGATTTGATTTTGTTATTTATTTTTTCATATAGGGCAGAAGCTACTAATCTTCCAATTTTAGATATTTATTTAAAGGGTCCCTTCTGGGATTTAAACCTGCAAATGGTGACCTTGACCGTTATTCAGACTGATTTTCCACATTACTTTGTACATGTCTGTAGTGTGTGAGGATTGTCCTCGGTGTCCTCTTTAGTGGCACACTGCACACTCCCCAGTGCTTCATTCACACTACATGTGCAGTAAAAGCCCAAAAACATTTTCTGGCATTTCAGGAGTACATTTGCAGCTGGAAATGATTACATAGGGACAATAGATCTGAGGAGGAAAGAGGGGAAAACATTAAAAGGCATCCGTTTCAAATGCTGAAGGAAACAGACGTGGCAGCCTAGATTCCTCTCCAGTTCCTCCAGAGGAAGCAAAAATAGCTGGTGAAGAGGGAGGAAGGGAGGGAGGGAGCGCGCAGGGCTCGCAAAAAATTGAGGTCACACGTAGATTGGCTATACAGAAATGTGATAGACAATTTTTTAGACATTTCTTGAAGATTTGTCTTTAACAAGGTCAGGAAAACACTGCCACGTTGTCCCATCTCCTGACAGATCACTAAAGTATTATGTCAGGAATGAATCAACATTGTATTTTACAAGATGGCATTTATAAGGAAGAAGTTTATAAGGTACAGATGCATTCAAAAATATTAAGGCATGAAGTTTGATGTTTTTCTTTTTTTGCATTTTTTTCATGTGTATGTGCAGCTATGCCTATGTGGGTTTATTTCAAACAGAGCTGCACATGGGTCTCCTGGTGTCAGTTATCTTATTAAACCTTTAAACGTTGCAGCTTTTATTTGCTATGATCTATGGTTAATATTTTGTTTTGATTTAAAGTTAAAACAAATGCCGGGTTCGGCAGAGGCAACATCAAAGTGCGCGAGCTCCTGCAGTACGTTTCTCTGCCAGCAGGCGGCGATATAAAACAAGGTTCACTTTCCTCGAAGTGTATTAAAGGAATTCAAAACGACAGGTCTGAGGATGATTCATGGGCGAGATTTTACAGTAAAATAAAACACTTCTGGTACATTATTGTTATTGGTGTGCTGATTAAGGCACTATTCTACAGAAAAGGCAAATTCCACAAACGTTTGGTAGCAGCAGTAATAGTAATAGTGGAAGTAGAGCAGTAGTTCTAGTGGCAGTTAACTGAGACCTTTGTCCAAAGCGTCTTAGAGTCTCAGCTATGTGCAGTAAATATATTAACATCTGTGTTACTTATCTGATAGGACTAATCCAACACAACTTCTCTGAGAAATTTTCCAGGCCTTTATCCTTGATATTAGCAAGTAGCACAGATATGTAGGTAAACAGACTGGTTGTGGACTTGTTATAATGGCCCCGGCAGGCTGGAGACCAGCATCTCGTGGTCTGTACGAGCAAGCTGTATCCCTAAAGGTTCACGTCTCTCCAAAGGTGCTGATGTACTTAAAATGTTGACCTAAAAATGAAAAGATTATTAAGAATGTGCACATTTCCTGAAAGAGCTGATCATAGTATATCTCTGTGTGAAAGGCCATTTAAATAGCAAAATTTTAAAGAATACTGCGTAGTGCCATTCTGTATCATTAACATGACAGTTAGGGAGTAGGAATGATATGTTTTTACTTAAGAATTTACATCATATTTATAGTGTAACAGACACAAGGCATAAGGTACACAGAGATTCTGTAGTCATATGAAGGAGAACCAGAAGTATCCCAAGCCATCAACTTACAGTTAATGACATATTGATTTTACGAGATTTACACCAAAACTTCTTTATATAAGCTTCTGCCCAAAGTTACACAAGCTGATTTATGGGTTAAATGGGTCCTGATCAATAACACATATTCTGTTTCCCTAATTTCATGAGGCCCTTCATGATGCCAAAGGATGGTAAGGATGTACTTCGTCTTATTTGTGGTGGAGCTCCATCGCAAAGCATGACCATGTGGGGTCATACTGGTGACCCCATCATTTAACTGCATAATTTCCTAGTGCGGTTTTCATCTGCAGCTTGTTAAAAATAAGGGGAAAATGGAAATAGAAGTAGGACATTATTTTTCATGGTCTCACTGTGCCTGGGCTATTCAATAGACTGTTGTCCCATCTAGGGACAGTGTCCTAACCTAATGGCCAGTGGCCACAGGATACACTCTGGACCAGTGTGACCCTGAGCAGGACAAGCAGTGAAGAATTATGGACAAATTGATTATAGTTAAAAGCATATAGGTAAGAGTCCTCAGGATGGGGACAGGGTGGGGGGAGACAGTTGAAAACATAAAATTTATGGACCAGTAAGACTGATTACACCATATACTTTGCCTGCCACATTTTGAGCCTTATGTCGCCTGGGGTGTTACTTCACACCACATGACCTGTGGCACGGCACTTTCCTATGAGTCTCTTTTACGTACATAGTGGCACTAGCAGATTTCTGCATGAACTGTAGCAAAGAGCTTCTTTGTGCAGTAAGCAGGACTGCTGTTCCCAGTGTGCATGTGGCCCTACTGAGGGCCCTGCCAATGTTTGCACCTTCCCGCTCCAAGTCTGTTTGTCATGAATAATAATAATAATAATAGTAATAATAATATTATTACTATTATTATTATTGTTGTTGTTGTTGTTGTTGTTGTTGTTGTTGTTGTTTTTATTATTAAGGGCTAAATGATGTTTCAAGAATTATAGCTTCTTTAAATGATCATTCTCCTTTCTGTTGATTTGTGACTGTTTTCCTGTCTTTTATTATAGACTTTTCCTGCACTTTCTTCTGAGACACTCCAGGATGTTCACACCATTTTGTGCTGTCAGTCTGTTTGCAATTTTTCATGCAAATCCTTTAAACATTTTTTTGTTCTTTTTTCATAGAAGCTGTGCTGATGCATTGATTTTCCTAAGTAGCTATTATTGCTCTTATTAGTAGACAAAAACAAAGTTGTTCCTGTTGGAACCTAGAAATCTGATTAATTCTAAAGAGCGCTTGAGATTTAAAGTTTAAATTTCTTGCATTTATTCTCTGTGATTGTTCTACAGCACTAAAAGATAAGATTTAGTGTTGCAGCAGAGTTCAGTTAATTATATTTCCTTTGAAAAAGATGCCTTTATCTATTAGTCATGCCAGTTTTTATGGGAGTTTTTTAATTATGCAATTTGCATAAATTATTTTACTTCAGCACCAAGAACAGTCTATGCTTGTTTACATGGTGGGCAATTTTGACATTCACCCTGTGTGTGTGTGTGTGTGTGTGTGTGTGTGTGTGTGTGTTTATGGGCATGTGCATCTGTTTGCACAGTTCCAAGCCTTTAGAAACAAAGATTGAAATCTGAGGGTCGGTCATGGTTATTTATTAGCTTTCTGCGACTATTATGGTATCCAATTACTTGTACTAATACCGATATCGTGGTTATCGAAGTTAAAACTTCCTTAATTAAGCCCACTCATGGTTTAGAGCAGCTCATGAAATAGTTTGAAACAAATGACGTGTTCTCTTGTTCTTTGTCAATGCTCCTTTTGTTACATTATCTGCTGTGCTATAAGAAACAAGGGAATTACTGGGGACAGTAACAGCTCTGCAGAAATGATATAATCAATGTAAATACTTCCATGTGAGTGTTATCCTCTCAATCACAGAACTGGCTTTTACAACACAACTCTTGGGCATCATTCAAGATTGTGGAACTTTCTGGTATTAAACCGCAGCCAAAATGTCACTGTGATGCTTGATAAGATGCATTTAATCTTTCTTTCTGATAAGAAGGCATTTAAATTTAATCAAAGGTACCACAGCTGATGACTGCAACATGGACAGCAATTGCTCAAGAATATATACAGTCACAAGACCAAAATTAATATTTACGTTTCGGAGGCACTCTAGATGCAGCCAGGTCATGACTTGATGTTTCTGATGACATTTTGATACACATGAACAAGCACAACAAACATCTCTGTATACAGTGCATTATTTACTCTGCAGAAATCACAGTCCGTGTAATAGAAATCAAACTTTTAACTCTGAAGACAATTATTTTCCAATCAAATCAAGTATCAATATTTGATGGACTTGTTGCAAGTAAGCACTTTCTAGAAGGAACGTTCATAGCGCCAAAAGTGGTGGGATCTTCAGTGTGTTTTCAAGCAGAGAATGACCAGTGTTTTTATTTGAGTTGGCTTTCACTAAAGAATTCCATATGAGATTGGAGAAAAATATTTTGGAGCAGGCAAGCTGGATTTAACAAAAATAAACTCATTTTTACAGTTTTAATGCCATTTTTTATTTAAGACTACCATATTTCATTGTCACCCTGATCACGATGCTAAAAACATGATAACCCTCGATATTATGAGTGTTTTTCAAATGTTTGAAACATTCTACTTTGACCACATATTCATGCACATGCTAGAAAGATCATCGGCCAACAGAAATAAGTAGTGTGTGCTTTTAAATCTATGCAATGAAAATAAACGGTTCCATCTCTGGTTGCCGCAGTGAACAGCAAATGAAGATTTACAGCATGTTGGTGATGGAGAAACTGTCAGCACTTGCTGTGGCCACACTGACAGTCTCACTGCATTCTCAGCACAGCTCATTAAATGAGGCACCCTGGCCTTTGGGTTTATTTTGATTTATTTCCAGAATCTTTTGGCTCCTGTAGGAGACTGACCCAGTCTGATTCCCAAAACCATACAAGGCAATAATTGATAAATGTATTAACCACAAGTGCTGAATGCTGTATCTTCAACATTTCTCTGCCTCTAATTTTATTTAAGTAAATGCAAGACACAGAATACAGATGGTCAATTTCAATTTATTTTTTAAAAAATGTACAATAGAACTCAGGAACGTTTGTTGTTAAACTACGATGCATGTTTATATTTTTTTCATGATTAATAATACATATTCTGGTTTCCTGGTTTGTGTTACAAAAAAGCCTGCATGTTACTTTATATGTTTTAATGTCATAAAGTGCATCATCTCAGAAGTAACCAGTAATAGTACAAGACAAACATGAACAAGAGTTAGCAACATAGACCTAGGGCAAAATTCACATATCTGGAGTAGAAGCCATAAGTTGTACCACTTAAACAGTAATATGTAGCCTTATCTGAAATCAGTACAAAATTGTGAAAATTTGGTGAAAAAAACAGAGCAAATAATCTTGAAGGTCATACGGAAGTCTTCACAAAGATATGCAACAGATTGTTGTCCAGTTATAATACAACTTTAGAACAATTTAAACCAACAGACTTGAATTACACATCTGGAATTCAAATGATCAAACACAATGCAATTAGTAAGTATAATACTGACCCTAATGCACATAAAGAAAACCTACTACATCATTCAGTTGCTTTGAACAGACGTTTTGGGTTATTACTAAGGGCCCGGAACACTGCTTTCAAATTCAAAAATATGTTCCTTGCATTAATATAAATTACATTTATGTGTGTGAACAGATTCCTGTCCTTGAGCATGGAGTGTGTGTCATAAATTACAAAACATTACAAGTCACTCCTTAGGCAGGGAAGGTAACTGTGTGACAGGCACAGTGTGTGTCGCACAGGCCTGTGCACAATGTCCTCCATAAAAGCGGAAATGAATCAATGAAAACTATGAGCCCCAACCAGCAGGCAGTGATGCAGAAAAGAGTCAGGTCACTGGCCCATAAAATCACTGAGGGAACGTGGCTGAAAAGGAGAATGGCTGCACAAGTGGCACTGAGTGCTTGCATACCGATTCCCCGACGGTCAGACAAAGAGCATCTCTCCAGGTTTTCGGCAGACTATACACGTATCCATGGTTACCGGTATTACGAAGCATTTTCCTGACGTCTTACTGTTGCTCTGAAGGCCTGACCGAGCACTCCCTTATTTGGTCCTGCAGCCGGATCCTGTGTTTACTTCCACAGTGCATCTCTTTTGCAGAACCTTGAAAAGAAGGATGTTCGGGAAACATTACCGAACATTAAAGGACGTGTTTAAAAAGGGCCGTGGGCAGCACAGTCAGACAGATAAACGTGGGATCTGACGCCAATTAATGTAGGTATGTTGTTGACTCCCGATTTCACATGATGCAGTACAGTAAGTGGCAGGCATCCAGCAACTGATGGCCCAAATTCTTGTAGTTTATCGAGCCTCTGGTGCCACGGTGTCCCACTCAGAAATCGGATGGCCGGATCATCATGGTCGTGGAGCGCAGGGAGTAGCTCGGCCCACGGAAGTGGTGCCATTTGATGCCGTTCAGCTTGCGAATGTTGTGCCCCACTGAGTAGTACATGCCATTGAGGTTGGAAAGGCCACAGGCATCAAACCACCAACCTGAAGACAACAACAGCAGGTTGAACTACACATAATTTTCAGTGTGTTATAGTACAGCTTATGTCAGTTGTAACATATGCAAAATCTTCAATACTATTCATTCCTCCATTATCAATAAGCACTGGTTCACTGTAGGGTCCTGAAAGCAGGGAGTGTGAGCTTGAATACACTCTAGAAGTGACAATAGTCCATTGCAGAGCAATTACATCCACGTACACACACACACACACACACACACACACACACACAGTCACGCACTGCAGGCAGCATAGGGTCACCAATCCACTGGAATCACATGTCTTTGGACTGTGGGCAGAGGAAACTGGAGCAAGATATTGGAAGACCGTGTCCAGACAGACCGAGATAAATTCAAACAATGAGCAGTGAAATACCAGTCCTTTGCACTGCAACACCATGTAATCTCTTGTTGCTGATCAACATCCTGTTACATTTTAGAATGTGCTCTTCAGATCTGATCCCTTTCAAGTTAAAAATTACTTGCGTGTGAAGTTTATGTCTTTGTCGACATATTTGGCTTGGAAGTGAGAGGCACATCAGCAAAGAGCCATGAAAACGACAGTAAGCTAAACAATAACTAGTGTGAAACAAGAAACAAAAAGTACAGCTGAACATTTGCAAAAACACAACACAATCGAATATGAGCCTTGTAACAGGCAAGTTCTACCCACAGAGCAAACACTACTTTGCTCTTTTCCACAGTACTTGATGTTCACTTCTGAGCAGTCAGCAGGTGGTTGCAGGTGAAGCCCCTTTCAGACAGCCAGACTAGTGTTCCTTCTACAAGGTCATTTTGTACACTTCAGAAATTGACTCAGATCATAGTTCACATGTTGTACTTAAAACACTAGAGAAATTTTTTGGCAAAATAATCAGATCAGACAGAATTAATTCTTCATCAGAGGTGGCTGTTGAGGCCCAAGAAATGTTGTGTCTTTTAGTGCTGAATTGGGTGGATTGGTAGTTTCAGCAGCAACTTTAAATGTGGACTGTAATCCCAAGCACGGAAACTCCAGTGCGCAGCCTTGCTGTAAACGAAGAATTATTCCAATAGCATGTTTATCCATAACATTAGCGCAGCTATAATAATAAGTTACCACTTCAGATACAGTGGGCCAAGCTTCCAGGAAGCAATTTCGCAATGACAGCTTCAAGCTGGAGACATACAAGCTGCTTTAAATGCTGGTCATATAACTACATCTGAACCAACCCCTACTCACCAGTGTTTAAAGAATTCCGCACAACAAACACATAAGTAACGCCACATACATAAGTAAACAACATACATCTTCATGCTCTCTTCAAGTTCAGAGTGTATCCTCCACAGTAGGAATGTGGAGACCCCAGAGGAGAACAGGACCACAGGGCATTGCTGATGAATTTAGTACCTTTTTCACTCAACTACTGTTTGGTTTGGATGAGTTGTGTCGAGTGGCTCTTTTCATAAGTGTTTTGATTGTGAATTAGCTTAATATGTGGTTTGAAACCTTCAAACACTTCCAGCTGCATTGGAACTCCAACATTCAACATTCGTGAAATATATGGGACTTAAATACATACTTTTTCTGGTATTAGTATATGGTCAGAGGTATAGAAGGTTCAGCTGCAAAAATAGGACTTTTGGTAGTAAAATTTGAACAATGTTGGTCAAATGTGATCGCTCAGATATGCGGTAAAGTCTGCTGAAGTTTGGTTCTGAAATGCAGTGATAAACACAGGTAGGTTTGTGCTGTTACTGTCAACACCAGGTATCCCTGACAGTATTGTTCTCTGTAAAACCAGTTGTTTCGATCATCACACAGCAATGGGCCCATTTGTTTGGTCAGTTGTAACCTACGGGGGAAACTGTCTTTCTTGCAGCTGCAGCGAAGAGCTGAAATTTCATTTTTGCTCTTGTGAATAACTGGATTTTGCCTATTGACAAAACACCACATCGGTATCAGCAAAGCTAAAAAAAAATGTCCCTTTCTTTGGTTGTATTAAACTTTGAAAATATACTACACTGTTAAAAGAAAGTGTTTGGAATTCCGGTCGTGAAAAATGGCACTGTAGAAATGCACGCTGATGGGCGATTACATAAGAAATGAGTTTTCTAGTTTTTACCAATACCTATACTAGATTACGTAATTTGAAATTCGAATTTCTTCATTATACCATTTGCGAGCAAACTGATATTAATATGTACAATTTGAGGACTGAGCCGTGTCATACCTCCAGTCAGCATGAGGGCGCACTTGCACATGCAGTTGTCATTGTCTGCATCACGGGTGCTGAAACTGGTCCCGTGCGGCGCCAGGCTGCTTTGGTGTCCTGCAGTTCCACTGTAGCCTCTTACAAGCAGCCTAAGCACAAACGAAAAACATCCTTCCGTCCATCATCATGAAAAACCTGGTCCAGAAAAGCAGTCACATCTACTTCACGCTCCAGACACCATGCAGACCACAGGGCCAGTTTACACAGTAACCTGGGTTTAATGAAAAGTAAAACAGTCGCCAGGTGTGTATCTCACAACCTGGGTTTTGCACACGTCTTCTGCAGAGGTTCCCAGAGATGTCGGGCTGCTTTGCTTTTGCTCTTTCATCCAGTTTATCCCAAGCAGGGCTGCTCAGCTGTGCTCACATTTATGACAGCTCCTGTGCTTTGTCATCTAACAGGAGATTTAGAAGAAATCCAGGTGGAATAAGCTGTGTACATTTCTGTCTCACTTAAAGGAATAAAGGAGGGAGATGTCAGCTAAAAAACAATGATGCCCAATTCACCTTTCATAAGTTTTTTTGTCTTTCGCTGGACATATACATGATGAGGCAGGCAAGATGTTTTTGACAAGGTATCTCTTCCCCTACCTGATCGGTGACGTGTGATTGATTCACACATTTGATATTCAATAAAATGAGGGTCATGAATTTGAAAGGTGCTGAGTGTGGCAGGAAGTGCATACCGGTAGTGTTGCTTCTCACTGCCCAGCTGGAATCTGTCATACTGGGAGTAGGGTGCATTGTCCTCCCAGTCCTTCAGCTCCACCCGCAGGGAGTACTGGCCCTGACTGGTCATCCTGAACACTGCTTCATTGCCCAGCCAGTGCTCGCCTGCAGGGTCGCCAAAGCCCTATTTAATATAGAAAAATATAAGTTAGGTTTAAAAAACTGTACCAAATGAGCGCCTTTGACCATCTGCTGCAAATATTTTTCTGTGTGTGGTGGAGGGTAATAAAGAATGCATTAAGAGTGACTTCATGTTCACTTGGCTTGGTTCCCAGATGGGATATCCACATTAATTTTTTCTATCTAAAAGCATAAAGCTTATCAATTATGGTGTCTGGGCTAGTAAAGTTAAATTAAAGTACAGGAGACACAACAGACTTTTACCGAATGTCAAAGGACTGCAGCCAGTTTAGAGAAGACTGGCATAATGGCAGCCAGAAATGGGAGAAAAAGCACCACGGGGGAGTGATGTTTTTGGGGCCCCGGAACAAAGATGGGTTTCTCACATTTAGGTCAACATAAATAGCCTTTTAGTGCTGAATAAACTGTAACCCTTTTGCCTTTTTCCACCAACTGCCATAAGTAGCTCCGATGAATAAGTAATAATGATGCGAGAACAGCTGATGGTTACAGCAATGCTAGACAAGCCGTTTGTGTGTCACTTAAGGAAGGAGGAACTTGCACTGTGATGCTTTGTATTCATTTGAGGAGCAGCCAAGCCTTTGCAAAAACATAGGGGTTACATTCCTGGTTGTCAAGGCTAATTGGAAACAGGGTGTAGGTTTGAACCCGCCTCAGTCTGTGTGGAGTTCGCCTGTCCTCCTTGTGTGCGCATGGGTGTCCTCCAAGTGTTCCAGTTTCCTCCCACAGTCCAAAGACATGTGTTTCAGGGTAATAGGGAAATGTAAATTGCCCAGGATAGAGCTTAGGGCACCTTCACTCAGACAAGCAGTTAATGGCATTCGATGGATGAATAAAGGTATTAGGTCTTTACAGGTGTCACAGCACAGAACAATACAGGTGGCTGGTGGTGTATAGAAGACACTGCCAGGTGGTGAAGTAGTTACACCTGGTGACCTGAACTTGAAGGACCCAGGGTCACATCCCACCTGCTGCTGAGGTACTCACCTTAAAATTTTTCAAAAAAAATTCCCCAGTTGAATTAATGTGTAAACTGTTTTGGAGAAGCATGTCTGCTAAATGTCAACATGAGCGACATGGAATCATCTCGTTCCTATATTTTTTTTTCTAAGTAAGCAAAGGTAATGATCCCACCAGTGGACTTGTTAGATAGTTGTTACTTGTCTTCTCAAAAAATTATATATGCTGACAAGTGGCAGGAACAGAAGGGAAAAACATGTGAAAACATGATCAGACTTCGGATCGAGAAATGAGGCCATGGCTTCCCAAATGAAAGTACCACTCCAATGAAAGATTATTTACATTCCAACTAAAACACTTCCTTCTGCACTTGGCAGTTGCATCCCCACATGTTGTGACAGGTGCAGCTATCTGATTTTGCCCAAAAGTATGAACATTCTATGAAAGTAGGGATTATCAGTTAAGTGCACATCCATGTGCACAGGGTTCTAAAGCCTTTCCTTTGCTTACAAATAAATGTTTTGTTGGGGAAAACCAACTGCTGCTTCCCAGCTGGGCCACTGTATGCCCTTAGGCTGATCCTCCTAATTTACATGTACATTTAGTGCGGCAACTCAATACAGCCCAGAATAAACTAAAGTGAATTTCACCAGCAAAGAGACAGAGATGCAGACACAGGATTCCAAAGTACAGCCACTTCAAATACACTACACCAGTACCCTCCTAGCTTTATGAAGAATTGATAAGGGGTACGTCAATTTTTTTTTTAAACTGACTAGCTAGGTTACCCAACGCTGCTTGCTTGGGTCAAGTGGAAAAGTGTAGAGGCGGGAAGGTGAATAATAAAAACACGTCATGTATCACCAAACTGTACGCACCCTAAAAGTCATTGTATCAACACCTATAGTGGGATTCATTTCTATTTACCTGAGTGATACATTGTTTTGGAGAAAAATATCTGCCAAATGCAGACAAATGTAAATGCAAACGTAAACTCTCCGTCTAAATGTTGCTTCAGTAATCTGAATTGGACTGTGAAAAGTACCATGTGATACCAGTTATGAATTTTCACACCCAGTTTGGTTATGGAATATAGTGTGTGTCTGTGTGGCCAGTTGGACTGAACAGTTCTGCGTGTGTGTGTGCCGATAATCCCGTGTGGGCAGCAGCAGGCAAATGTCATTCTGTATGAAATCTTGGCTTACTGGAAAAATCCATCATTTGGGGAACTGAAGTCAATGAGCTAACAGCTCCATGTGATTCCACAGGCCAGGTGTACCCATCAGCCCCTGCTTCAGGGACCAGGAGACCAGTTCCTATTTTTGTCCATGTTTGCTCCATTTTAAACTAGTGCACTTGTCAGCTCTTGTCATGTGAGGTTGGCAGCCCTCTGGGAGGGCATTAACGTTTAAAGAATCCACTTGAAAACAGGCGCTTCTTAAAATGTTTGCTGGGATGGCTAAGAAAAAAACAAGAATCATTTTACGAGACAGGTTTTTCAGACATTGGAAATATAGACATCTTTCTCCCTTCTGGTGCAATTTAGGAGAACTGTGCTGCTGAAGACAGTTTTTTGTTTTGCAATTTTCTGTCGTGGACCAGTTGCTATGGTAACCTGTTGTTCTCACTCCTAAAATCAAAGGACACTGACAGTCTACCTAAGGTTACCTGCAGAGAACCTGATGCAAATGAGCCACAAGGAAGGTGTACCCACCATTTTGTACTCTCTCCAAGTCCTCTGGAAATCAACACTGCCGTTCACTCTGCGCTGGAAGACTGTCCAGCCTCCGCCGCTGTTCTCCATGTCACAGAACACCTGGACACAGGAGACAAATTGTCAGGCTGTCAAAGCCATGCTGGCAATGAATCCACAGTTCAGCACATTTTTTCTGCAGATCCAGTACAGTAAAGTTTCTATGGGTGCTCTAGATGTGATCCTCAGAAATGAAGCTTAATGAAACAGCACTATAGGAGGTCATCAGTACAAAAAATTTGGATAAATGGAGCTTGAAAACTATTTGTGCAACATAACACAAAATAGATTAGTTGTACAAAGCAGTCTATTTTATGTAAAGCAAATGTAAACCTCCAAAAAATGTTTGGGACTTTTTATGAAATATGGGAAATTATAATAAACTGCAGCATTATTGCATTATAAAAATGTTACATGTTATGCAATCAATTTAATGGTTCTTCTAAATGTTAAGGAAGGAGATTAAAAAGTACTGCTTAAAAATTATAACATTAGTTATAATAACAACTATAGTTTTTTAGTTTAGTTTTTGTTCATTTAGCTGCACCTTTGTTAAATGTTAGCTTTGTATATCAAGCTGCTTACTGCTACTTGTCAATTTATATGGAAGGGAAATTTTTACGGCAGTAATCCAAGTTATGTACAGGTGCCCATCGAGATACAAGTCATTGATTTATAAGTTTTGCATATACCAGTGAAATTATTTAACATCCTTTCTGAAGTTACGGCCAAATACGAGGCTGATTTTTCACAGTTATGCGTAACAAGAGCCGCATACGGAGGAATTTTCAAATTTTGTGCCGTAATGTTAATTACATCTTGAACTTACATAATCTTACTTTGTAAGCCAGTTTCTATGAACACATCATAGCTGTAGCTTGATCAAGGGTACTACAGTAGAAGTGACCATCCAAACCCCTGATTCTTCAGATTCTTTCCCTGTTTACTAGCCGCTGTCCTTCTCGTAGAAAAATTGCGTTTTAGCATTTTAAACATTAACTCTCAAATCTGGAAGTGTGATGAAATACAGGTACATTTTTAAAGTGGAATAATAAAACCAGAAAAGGAGAAAAAACAGTTCCACTGGGACGTGTCCTTGAACTCACCTTTATGGGCTCTGTCATGTTGTCAATGTGTATGTTGTAGACGCCGCTCACATTATGACCTGCTCTGTACAGATCAGCACAGTCCCGGAACCTCAGCTCCCTCCACTGTAGTACTGCACACAATCAGACAAAATTTTTCAACACAGTCATAAAAAAGAATATATTTTCTTCATACTACAGATGTGTTTTGTATTACTATTATTATTATTATTATTAGCAGTGATTGAACTGGGCCAGTACTCATAGCTCAGGAACTAGGACTTTTCTTGCATGCTGTCACTTCAAAGCTCTCCAAGCTCTTTTCTACCCCTATCTGACCAAATTCTGCACAGCTCTTTTCATTGCCCAGGATGCACTAAGTTGTGCTGCAAGTTTGCTCGCATGCTGCATTCCTGCTATTCTTTCAAAATGTGTGTCCCCTTTATTCAACAAATTTATTTTGTGAACATCAACAATATCTCCTAGTATATTTTATTCCCCAGAGAAATTCAGATTTTAATACCACAATTTCTAGTTATCTGCTTCTAATTCATCACTGAAAACACATCGGATACCAAAATTTTTCAGATACCGAGTGCCTATTTCCCGTTATTTTAATAAAGCACTCACAGCTCATTGGAAGACACCTATATAACAATTGACCTCAGCCTGATAAACACTGTAAACACCAGATACCCGATTAGAAAACACTCAATGTTGTTATTAATTTCCGTGTTTATACCGTGTGGTGCAGTGTGTACAGTACAGCACATTTCACATGTTAGTCCCCCCCACAGTGTCACTGTGTTGCACATGGGAAAAGAGAGGGTGCAGTGCAGGGTTTGCATTGGGAGTTCAGTGTTATAAGAGGCTGAATAAAGGGATTAAAAATGTTTATCTAAGTAATTCACTGCCTCTGCCTCTTTGTTTCACACAACAAACAGCATTTAAATAAATAAGTTTTTTTTTTAAAAATGAAATCTGCAGCAAATGTGAGAATGTGTTCAAACGTGTTCAGACAAAGGGAGACAGACAGAAGCAGCTGATAACCCTCGTGCAGCACATCTGGTTTTGGATAAATTCATAACAGAACACAACACAGTTTATTAAAATACATGCAGTACTATTGTATTACAGTACCTGTACGGTACTGTACAGTATTTGAACATTTTAATATTTATTTGTACTTCTTTTTGGATTTTTTTTTCTTTTTGATAAGTTTTTGGAAAAAACTGTTATAGAAGAAGTTTCCTTTTGGATACCGACATACAGATTAATTTTCAAGAGTCATTACAGCAAAAACTTTAATATAGAGTTTGGATAGCGAGGAATTGCTGTACTTAAATGTGAACCAATATGCACACCAACATTCCAATATGGGAATTTATTTTTTTCGATGACAGGCACTGATTATTACCACTGTCTAGGGAATGTATTCTAACAGCACAGCAACACATTCACTTGGTCACTTTAACTAAAGCGAAAGATTTTTGTAAGTGCAGATTAAACAAATTATGTGGTAACAATGTTATTTCTTTTTCACCAACGTCTGCGCGCTCCTTAGTTTGGAGTCAAGATTGTGTGCAGTTGTATTTGTGAGTCTGGAACGCCTTTGCAAACAGATGCAGACATGTTCTTTGCACAAAGCAGGCGAAATGACCGAGGTCTGATGTCAAAGTTCAGAAAGGACTTATCTAAGTGTGTGGTTCGCAATTGTTTGAAGCAGAGCCAAGCCTTTCCAAATGATGGTGCCAAAGAAACCAATAGGAAGAAAATACCCATGTCCCAAAATGCTGACTGTCATGACCAATACAGCGCAGCCCCGATAAGTTTAGCCCTCTTTAGTACCATGCGAAAGCCTCAACATCAGGTTCACATTTGGAGTGGCACCTTTCCTGGAGTGACTAATGTTTGTTATAAACTGGAGTATGGTCAGATAATATAAAAATATATTTGCTTTTAAGTTGCAATTCAAATCTTGTTTAAAGTCAGCAACAAGCCAGCTGTTTTTTATGTCAAAGTTGATTCTCTGCTTACAGTGTTTTGGCTACTGATTCCGTAGTGATGTGAGAAAGCAAGACAACCACCTGACAAGTTTGTTATATTTAAACATACTGATGTCTGATACTTATTTCAGTGCAGGCAGCCAGTTAATGTGTTTTAATATTGCTGAAATATTGCACTTTGCAGTATGAGAAGAGCAATGGAGTCTTCTTTGGGGGGCAACGTTAGTACAGCGAGGCCTAATGTTTCTTATATTCATTATAGTTTACATCATATGCACAAAACCAGGAGGACATGGTTAGCGAATCATACAAAAAGATGAGAAATTTGATGTAATCTGATTTTAAATGCATAAGTTAGTTGATTTCCATCTTGCCAACATTACAAATTCTCAGAAGAAGGGCAATGGTGATGCCCAGGTTTCTTTGAGGGATTACTAAGGCCTTTTGAAGAACTTTCAGGGGAATCAGTAAATGATGTAGTGGATCGCCTATGAAAAAAAAATATAGGATTTATAAGATTTATACGAAACTTACAGAAGTAACCTGTACCGCCAAATTCAGGCCGTACGTTGACCAAAACAGGTTCAAAGAAATCATAAGGTCTTCATTAAAGGATCTGCAAGTGTTGCTTGCTGCAGATAATGTCAGAGTGAACAAGACAGAAGCAGAATGAAAGAGAATGGAAAGAGAATCTTGTTTTCTTTATCATAAAAGCACAACGTCAGTCTGCTACAGAAGCCAGAGGAAGGAAAGTACATTTATTCTTATGTATCTTGTAAAGAAATGCATTTTAATGCTGTGGTTGACACCGAAAGCTCCATCCACAAATGTGTGCTTGACTTCAGTATCTAACTCAAACTTGCAAAGTAAAAAGCTGATCTGCATCTTAATTCTAAAAAATGTTGGAATTTTTGGCTTTTGAAACTTCTCAGATGTTGCTCCATGACCACCCCTGCTAAATATTGTTACTTTTAAGCATCTGTATCCATGTCTTCGCATTTTCTTAAATGATTATTCTGTGTCTATGTTGCTGTGACCCTGTTCAGGTCCTTCCTATGGTTAGTTAAAACCACATGGTTGAGGGAGAGTATTTATGTCACAGAAAACTCAACATACATGTGCACTGAGGGTGGCATGGTGCCAAAACACGTGCACACATCGATAAACCAAATAAACAATTTGTTTCACTGAGCTTGTGCGTGCACTCCCATCTTTTTTCTGAGAACATTCATGGGAGCATTAAAACCCAAGCTTATTTAACTCCAATTCAGAGTGCACATTTTCCCAAATTCTTAGTGAAAATAATAATAAAAATGGAAAAAAATGAAAGAAATTATAGAATCGGTTTATGTGAACTGAAATAAAGCGCAAAGCTGTCGACTGAAGTGATGAGGCAGCTGTTGTGATGTTATTTATTTAGTATGAGAAATTGCCAGTCCAGTGCCATGTCACAGGGGTCCAGAGCATATCCTGGAAGCCCAGGGCACCAGTCCCCACACAAACACTCTTTTACCTGAAACATGTATCTGGACAGTTGGGAGGAAGCTGGAGATCACGAAGAAAACAATATGAACATGGAAGACATACAAATTACATAAAGACTGAGCTGGATTCAAATCCAGGTCACAGTCCAGGAGCTGTGAAGCATCGGTACTATGTGCTGCATTGCCATGCTGCCCAATACTAAGTCATGCTTGGTCCAAATTGAAAATTGCTTTTAAACAGAAAACCTTTGCACCAATTGGGTGGTAATAGCAGCCTTATAGCTTTGGGTTTCTTGATTTATACTGAGTTCACAGTGAATGTTGTCAGGGGATTTTGAATGGGCTGCACATAGAAGAAAGCCCTCAAAGATCATCCAGCTGAAGTGGGTCTGTGCGGGAGAGTGGGCCAAAATTCTTTACAGTCCATGTAAGAGACTGATAGATGGTTACAAGAAATGCTTACATGTAGTTATTGCTGCCAAAGAGGGGATCCTGAAAACTAGAGGTGCACTTTACTTTTTCATCCCCTTGAAATTGCTAAGTTTTTGTTGAATAAATAGCTGCAAACTGCAATTTCTTTTTTTTCTTATTAGGTGAGAATTGATTGAACTGAGGATGAAATTTCCACATTTCAAAATATTTTAATAAAAACAAAACTTTTAAAGGATTCTCTACTTACTTTTTTACTTCACTGTGAAGCCCACAATACACACACACTGGGAGAAGCAGGTCTGATCAGTTTCTTAGCACCATTGTCAGGACTTTATTGGGTTATTTAACACTAAGTAGCACAGAAGAATTATGCTGCTGTTATATGAATCACAGATTCCCGCAACATCATCGGTACCTGGGCTGGGACTGCTGGGAATGCTCAGAATGCTGGAATGATTTGTTCATATTTCTTCATGCTTGTAAGTTTGGAAACCAAGCTGAGAATTTACTGTGTAGTGATAGAAAACATTCTAACAGCTAGTTCTGACATATTTGCCAAACAAGGACATTTCCTACATTCTTCAATATCATTTTCTAGACGGGCCAACTAGGTGGTCAGCTAGACGGACTAGCACGTACTTCACAGCCCTGGGGGGCAACTTATTTTTCACTTTAGCCACAGCCATGGAGAACATTTGCCACACAGTGGAAAAACTGAAAACAGGGTTTTCAATAAAACTTTAAGAAAAGACACACATACACAATCTGTACAAGTTTGTTGTCCATTGTTTGCCTGCTCAGTTATACCCAATGATGCAACCAATGATGATATTGTACAATTTTTAAAATTAAGTTTAAAAAAACTACTGCTGCTAATAATAATAATAATAATAATAATAATAATAATAATAACAATAATAATGCAGTCAAAGATTTGTACCACTTTTATAGTGAATTCACCTCTTGTGGCAGGTGGTGACAGGGCTATATGAGCAGATAGGAAAAACCGAAGAAGAAAATTGAAAACACTTTGTATCACCCAGCCATGCTTTATGCTCTGTGTACAGTACCTGTAATTTTATTCTAATGTGAACTTGCTGTATGTTGTTGATATTCCTTACTGTCTGCTGGAAGTAACCTGGCCTAGAAGAAGCTCTCTTAAGGCAAACAGTATAATTATATGTCTTCTCATGTAATCCCCTGCAGAAGGTCAGTTATAATTATTGAAGTTTAGCTGGATATTTAGCTTCAAAATATGGTTGAGTTCACTGCAAAAATGTAAGGATGGGAAGGTGCAAGTTTTCTCAAACCCAAGAAAGACCCACAACCCACCCACCTGAGCCTGTAGACACCATGTTAAGGAGCCGGTGCACAGAGTCCATGAGCTGCTGCTGCTGCCGCTGCAGGGCTGAGTTGTTATTGCTGGCCACATGCAGCTGCTTCTCCAGGGCCTCGATGGCCATCGTCTGGTGAACTACCAGGTTCTGTAAACGCTCCTTCTCCTCCCGCAGGTCTTCCAGCTCAGTCTTGTGCTGCGACTCCAACACAAGTACCTTGTTCTCCAGCTGGCTAAGGGCATGACAGTCAACATAAGCCAGATTTTGTGTGCTGTGTCGGCACCCCCTTTATAAACAAATAGACCCTGTGCCTTTACTATTAAAAACCCGCCTAAGTTTCTCTCAGTACCAGTTAAATATTTCATCATATCTACGCTATCTAGACTACTGTGCAATACAAACATAGAGCAGGACTTCAGTCACCTTTTAACCCACTGGTCAAAAAAAAGACTGATTGCAAATTGAATTAGAAGTTTAATCTAGAGAACAATCACAAAAAAATTGTTAGTGAAATTTTGGCTCTTGTTCTGTGTTTTCTTTTGTAATATGCAATTCTAACTTGCTTGGGGTCTTCTGTAAAATTGATGTTTATATTTTGCTGATGTGTTTGGCAAGTCGGCATTATAAACAATCTGGGAAATAAATTATTATTCGCCATTATATGTAATTTTACTAGTCATGTTTTGGATTTCAAGAAATAATTCCACAGATGACAAGATGCGATAGCATGCTTGCGGTTGATCAACGACCTATTGTTTATATTGTTTATATACACAATAATGTAGTGATGTAATCTTTGGGGTTCTCAAAAATTATTCATTATTAAATTTGATGTAAAAATGTAATTCAGATATAGCTAGTAAATTGAAAGAAAATAAAATCTGTCCCTGTGTACGTCAGTGTTGCGTATTTATCCTACCTGTTTTTGTTCTGCAGTTTTGAAATCTCAGACACTTGCATCAACAGCTCCTTCTCCAGTTTATTTGTTGATAAAGTGTTTTCTAACAGCTGGATCTCGATCCGCGAGGTTTGGTTCAGAACCTGCAGTGCAGCGCGCGTGAAAATAGAGAGACGAGAGAAATGCATTGATTTTTAGTTTCAGACTTTTAGTTTCAAAGCTGACCCCCTCATGATTAATGAGAAGTCTAGTTTACCAAGAGGGCCTTGATTCAAATGACTGCCTTCAGTGTTTTCTCTTTGCAAATCATTTAGAGTCCAGTGATGGAGAAATAGCATAATCCTCCAAATAGCTGGTGGATTTAAAGTGGAGCTTTGTTTGGATAAGGATGATGAATTGTTACACCCAATAAAACTGATGCTATTCTTACATTACATAAGTTTGCTATATTATTCTTGAGGTGGCAGATGAGGTGGCCAACATCAATCTTTCAAGCGAGTTGAAAAAATGAATTAGTCCTTGTCTGGTTACTGATGGTATTAAAGAAAAAAGGATTTGCCCTTTTTCAATTGAGACAACCTTAGACTTAGATAAGACTCTTTGCTCCTTTAATCAGCTAAGATGTTGTATTTCATTCCTTTTTTGCTATTGCCAAGAGTATATTTCTCAGAAGTCTTCTCCTTCGCTGTGTTACAAGATAAAAAAAGAGTTATTTGAAAAGACATTTGAGAAGTTGTAACAAACCTCACCACCACGCTACCTGTGCTTCCACAACGTTAAGCTTGCGGGTCTGTTCCGCAGTCTGGCTAAGCAAGTTGGTGCCCATCTTCAGCATGTTGGCCGTCTGGTTGTGGACCGCATGGGCCTGAATGTGCACCAGCTCCTTCTTGATGTTCTCCTGGATGTAGTTCTCCAACTGAGGACCCACAGAGAACAGGAGCATTGTTATAGACTGTGAAAATGTGTAAGTAACATATAAACACCTTCATAGCCTTTATTGCTTTTCTCAGGAGATGTGTATTGCTGTGTGTCCATATCACCATGCAGCCCTCTGAAGGTCTCTGAAGATGAAGCTTCCTGGAAAACCCCTCAGATCTTATTGCTGACCTATTTCTCTTTGTACAGAATAAGAGTTGAAATCTCCAGAAATCTCTGCTTTTCCTCACCTGGTGATGTTATATGGTCAGTATTCAGGCATATAATAACTTAAAGTTTTTATTTTACATTCCAACATCATGCTGAGCTATCCGGAGGTGTCGTGGGCCTAAGTCAGCGAAACGCTGATGAAGGATGGTGCCTACCCGATTACCCCGGTGAAGAGCTTACAAGATGGTGTATTAGGGGAGGAGGGGGGTAGATAGGTAGGGCGTTAGATGGGTTCCTGCCTTCCGAACCCTCTGTCCGTAACACCGCCGACACGGCCTGTTACAGTTTTTAGAGCAATGCAGGTATGACTCATATAGGAAGATCCATCACTTTGGACATGCTGTGGACATGGTGGTGACTGCAGGTAGACAATAAAGTCTTTATTATACAGTGATAAGTTTAAGTTCTATTCAAGAAGTTTTTTTCTAAAAACAGGGTATAGCAGAAATTAAAAGAAATTATAAAAACAAGTCAAGAAGTTTCTTGGTGCTGTTGAAATTTAAGTAGCAATGAGTGATGGCAGAAGTCTGTCCAAAAGTGCATCCAGCAAATGGCAGAAAAAGTCACATATTCTGTTAATCTTTCTGTGTAATGAGACCACTTTTCTCTGCAGTAGCATTCTGCATGTTTCCCATGTTCGCTTTCTGTGGCCCCATTTCTGCACGATGAGTGCATTTAGCAGCACAAACATACAAGTTCACGTAAACCCCCCTGGCCTTCTGGTCAAGAGACTAATGCATTCAATTTTAATTAATGATTATTATTTTTGAACCGCTAGGGGTTTTGCAAATGACATTTGGCTGATTTGGTAAGAAGTTTGTTGTTAAATGTGCGTCATATGACAATGTCAGGCAGCACCTGCCAACCAAGAAGAGGTGAATTACTCAAATGCTTTTTTTTTTTAATAATCCTACCGGGGCAAATACATGGGTGGGGGGCTATAAGTATGTTGACAGAGTGAAATGAAGTACTAAAAAGAGTACACTTTTAAAAAAATATTAGTTCCCCAAAGAAGTTGTGTGTCTTGACCAGTTAATTGACCCTTGCTTCCTGCCTTTGGATTAAAATTACATGGGACATGGCCATAATACAAGTTTGAGAACAAAGATATACTTTCTAAGGGTCTGTTTCATTGCTGTTAACTTAAACCAGATGTCTCCTCTTTCTGATCTTCACCCCTGAATAGACTGGTGTGGTGGAACAGGGCAACTTGCCAGTGAAAGGAAAATTGCTGATGGAAGTAAATAAGTGCCATTTTTAACTAGCACAGGTAGTAACAGCTCACAAGGATATATAGAGCATTTATGTTCAACAAAAACCAGGTTGTTTTCAGGATGACAAAGTCCTACATTATTATGATCAGCATTTATGGATTCCACAATTTCCAAGGGTCTTTCTGGACTATGCTTTTTCATTTAGAATATTTGCATATTGAGAGACAGTAACAGAAGGGAAATAATGTGGCAAAATGAGAACAAAATCATTCTTTTGAGGAGGTGACCAACACTAGAGTTGTCTTTATTCAGATTGGGCAACAACAGCTTTTTTTGCAAAAGAAAACCATCCGTCTTGGATACCATGTTTGTGCTAGTTAAAATACATGAGACACATTTGGTTGATATATGGTGTTTGGAGACCATTAAAAACAGCGTGAATGTCCAGTCTTACCAAGAAGAGGAAAAAAAGCAGAAGTCTGTGAGATGGATTTCAGAACACTGTGCCGTGTTGCCTCCAGCAAAATGTTGGAAGCATTTTGTCCAAGTAAAAAGACGACTAGTGCTGGCAACATTTATTATTAATGGCCTTTTAATGAAATATAATGTTCCTTCCAGTTTCAGTGTACAAAAGAATGAGAGCGTCACTTGTACACACAAATGATTCAGTCAGTCACTTAAAGCAGAGTCTCACTTAAGTTCAAATGATATAAATCTCTCATTTTGGAAAAATTAGACGAAATGCCCTAAGAAAACAAATTTTCTGCTCTGTTCTCTGAACAACCCTCACTGTCCGGCTGTTGTCTTTCTTCACAGAGCAGAAAAACAAACAAGTGAGTGTAAACTGAGGACGTGTTTGAGACATTTGCGAAATGCGACACCGTTTTTGCGGCCTGGTTCCTGGACCTCACTGTATGAATCCCTGGTATCTCCATGGTCGTCTGGCTCTCTGGTGCTGGACGGCTTCTTTGAGAAACTCACTGCTCCACTCACTACTAAACAAAACAAAAACTTCCTGTTTGATCTCTTTTCTTGATTCATGTCCAGCAAGTTTTTAGTAACTAAACAGCTTAAATCTCTCTCTGCTTGTGCCTCAGATGAAACTTTCTGAAGTTCTACAGCAAAAGTTCTGTAGCATTGCCTCTCAGTTCACGATGCTTTTTTAATCCATTAAGTTATACAAAGATTAGCCGAGTGATAATATACATGTTACTTAAATGATTTAATATTTATTAATATTCTAGTCCAGTGAAGTGAGGGG
Source organism: Arapaima gigas (assembly GCA_900497675.1). Taxonomy (NCBI): domain Eukaryota; kingdom Metazoa; phylum Chordata; class Actinopteri; order Osteoglossiformes; family Osteoglossidae; genus Arapaima; species Arapaima gigas. The sequence continues at coordinate 143,350 of UFQX01000784.1, forward strand.
ATATTGTAATAATTCGGTTAAAACCTGATATCCCACAAAACCTTTTCTTCACCTTCACTTTTCTGCATATGCTTTGCCATAGAGAAGACACATTGTGGATGTGTTAAAATTTTCACAGAGAATGCAAGTGTGCCGAGATTTGCAAGAGAAACTCACTGACATTTTCATCTGTGAAATATAACCTTAATGTTTCCATTTGAAAAGAAATTGCAAAAACCCACTGTCCAGGGTAAAACTGTATTATTAATGCAAGTAAGCAGCTAGGTCAGTTTCAGCCCATGCAATAGTTGTGAGGCCCCCCAGTGACACAAGCCCTTCCTCCCCTTTCTGCATGTTCTGTATCGTGGCACAAGGGTTGGTGTGTGTCACCTCGCTGCAGCCACCACACTGGTTACCCATATGGCCAAAACACCTTCTGTACATCTAAACCAGGAAAGATGGACAGAAGCAGGTCAGTTTATTTTTCCTGAAGCCATTGTATACAGATTCTTTAAAGTATACTAAAAATATACTAAATGGTTATTTTATTTTTGACATGCAGCAGGGTGGTGATGTGGCCAAGACACACAGCAGAGTAACTGTAACTGCTGCACAGTCCCTTCTAGCCCAAAGGGGCCATTCCTCTTATATTACCTTGAATCTATGAATTTAAATACACAGCTAAAATAAGCTAAAATTGTTTTTGTACATATAAAACTTAAGCATTGTATCTAACATTTGTTTGACTAATTCTCACGGTGATTATGTAAAATATATTTCTGGCTATTCTGAAATGTGACATGGAAAATAACAAGATGAACGACTTTTTTTTTCCATTAGCAAGTGTTTTCTCACTGTTTCCCCTAAAGAGGTGTTTGGCCTGTGAAAGAAATTGCATATTAGTGACAAAGAATTCTCTCTTTGAAGGGGAAAGCGTGAACTCAAGTTACTTGATTTTACTTTTTTTAACGATAAATTATTTGTATGTATCACTGATTACAGGATTAGATGCAAAGTTTGGAATTAGATCACACCAGTACTTGAAGGGGGAAAATATGTGCAGGTATTGACGTGTTTGCTGTGTGTATTGACCAGTATGAAAAAACTAGTATTACATTTAATACCTGTGAAAAAATACCAAAAATACTACTAACTCCACTATTGAAAGTACTAACCGATATCAGTGATGCTCACAACATATATTTCTTCAGTAAAAAGACAAATTTCAAAGAAGCAGTAGGAAAGCAGTGGTGCAACTTAGTGCCTCCTTCGTAATGAAATGTAGCTATGAGGCTGTTATGAAAAATGTCCATGTACTACAGCAGTGATTTACTGGGAGAGCAGCTCAGACAGAGAATCTGATCGTCTGGGGGCAGAAAAGACAACCAGGGGGGTTATGAATCCTAGTTCTCCAAGAACAAAAAGTGCCCCTACTGCAAACTGCTGAGTACCAGCCCACTTTAACCACTAGTTCACACCTTTTAAACCATCAAGCCTCTACCTTGCTATATATAATCGTTGCTTTTCAACAAAAATGTTGATCAAGGTCCAGAATAACATGTTGTATTATTGAGTTGTACAATTTGTTGTTTTATTAATACTTATACAGCCAAGGCAGTTCACTGGGACAACCACTAGCAGCACCTATAACAGGGATATTCATAACTAGCAAGAGTGGGGAGGAGACAATGGGAGCTGTACTCAGACCACCCGCACTCCTGCCTGTTGCCCCTGACCTGCCCAATTCCCTCGTCTCCTGACAGAGTCCACTGCAGTGATTTGAGAAAACATGATATTTCTCTTATTTAGTCTGTAAGTTGTGTTGCTGCTTGACAGCGTGACAAAGGGGCTTTAAGTGTTGCAACCGATGGCGGCTGTTTGGCAACATCCTTGCCCTGCCGCGGCAACCTGCCGGGTCCAGCAGAGCTCCTGTCACACACGTGAAGTTGCTGCCGGCTCTGGCTCTCAGCAGGGTGTTTTCCTACGGTCACATTAAATTAGCAGCTTGGTGCTGCAGGCTGACTGGGATGACGGGACATGCTGGGGTGTATCTGGGGGTGTGTCTGTTTGTTTTACACAGGGACCCTCCGGGAGACACTGAGAGGACCTCTGCAGGGAATCTGATCTCCTCGGCTAACAGCTCTGAGTCAGAAGAGGTAACAATTAATGACTGTCAACAAGAAGCACCTGCCTAGATGCAAATATTTGTAATCCCTGCATTTACGGAACATCAGTGAAAAAGCCACACAGCAGAAAAAGTATTTATTTTTGTTAACCTCACTGAAAGTTGCAATCTATGCAGTGCAATAGCTTTATTTGTATTTATTATTTGACTGTGTGTGACTTATAAAACAATGTGTAAACATTTTAATAGCAGCATGTTTATAAAGCCACTTTTTAAAAACCCGGATTGCAGACAGTCATATACAAGTTCCTGCGGCAGCTGTTACGCACGGCTGCTGGTGTATGTCACGGTTAAGAGTTGCAATAATCAACAGTGCTTAGCGACCCTGCGGTCGTGGTCTGAGTCACACCGGGCTTCTGCACTGCCGGGCTTGGAGAGGTGCCCATCCCCGAGCAGCACTCTTAATGGAGATCAGGCTCAGCATCCCTCCAAATCAGGGCACCATGTGCAAAGTCTAATTCAACCTGGTTCCACAAGAGAGCGGACATACTGTACTGTATAAATTGTTGGCACAGTATGAGGACAATTATATTGTCAGCAACATGGAGGAAAAATATTTCAAACGTTCTTTCAGATACATTTCTTCATATTTTTACTGAAGTTAATAAATACTGATATATTAAAAGACTGCCAGTGTATGCCGATACGGATCACCGTGGTTTTGTCTCTTTTGTGTTCTTTGGGAAGGTCAGGGAGGCTGAAAAACCCCCTCGCTCAGGCCGTGACAAACATTTCATTCATCCAGGACGAAATAAGGACCAGATGGGCAAAGTCAACAACTGGAACTGACTCTGTTTTCCTCAGACCAACGTGTTTATTTGTTCACCGACCTTCCCCTGTGCCCACTGTTCCTCTTGACTTTTGTGTCAGGGACCGCAGTAATAATACATCACTCTCACACACGCCTCTCTCATCCCCCGGCTGCCTGCGGTCAGCCTCCATCAGCTAACATTTAAACCAGAGAGAAGAGCTGTGAGTTAAAGGCAATGTAAAACAGGTGTCAGCCTTGTCAGGGGAGAGAGGGAAATCTGCCTTTTGCAGAATCTTTTCTGATTTAAACCTGGGTTCAACTTTGTCACAGCATGACCTTGAGGCAATGACTTATTTATTAAGTGAGTTTGGCTTCACATCTCCTTGGGACTGTTCAATTTGCAGCTTCTAGTGTACAGTTAAAGGTACTGCTCCCCTTTTTTACCAAAAGAAATGAAACAGCACAGATAGAATGAAATGCATTACTACTAGACCTTGAAATACAAAAAACCTTTTAATGAACATCAGAACTTTCACTTACAAAAACTACAGATATTGAAGAAGAGGTTTGACTCGTTCATATTCATAGATAAAGGCATGCAAATGCAGTTTCTTTCTGGTGCTGAACTTAATTATCTGGAAGTTGGTGCTGTGACTGCTTTAAATTCCCAGCACTGTGACAGTATTGATTTTTAGCACTGGCACAGTATTTGTAAGAGCATCTGTTTAAAAAGTCTTACATGTGTTCCAAATGACATATGTAATTGGTTTATGCTTAAGCACACATACAGTGACATCCAGCGGGAGCAATAAATGCAAAGTTACTGGACCGTGTGACTTCTGGCAAATGTGGATTGATCTGATACCTTCAGAGCTGCCTGTAATGGATTACTAGCGGGGTTTTGGCCTCACAGGTTATTATGTGACTACCATCACAACTGGGCTGTGAAAGTTTGTGTGTTCTTTCATTTTTGTGTGTTTATGGAAATGCTGGGTTGCACCTATGATTAGCAAGGAGGGAGAACACATGATGTGACCAGTGAACCTCTCCCGGCAATGCCGGGATCAGCATCAAATCACCATAGGAACAAATCAACAGCAGATGAGGAGAGCAGGAATAGAAGTTCTAAGCCTCAGTCCGGTCCATCATGCAACACCTAGTGTCACTGATAGTTTAAACCAATTACAAGTTGCAACAACCTAATTTATTTAATTCGCTGTTGGCCAAACCTGGTCCTTGAAACCTGTGATTTGCCAGGTCTGGGGAATTTATATAATTTATTATCCAATTTGCACGTGAAATTTCTAGAGACGTAACAATCCAGCCAAATAATTGCTCCATTAAAGAGTGACGAGGAACAAAAATCAGCACATGCACCTCTGTTTTCAGGGTTGGATGCTGAGGCTGATTCAGCCAAGGCCAACAGCTGCAATGCAGAGGGGATGTGACTCGCACAAGTCATTAGTGCATGTCCAGAAAATGGGGAAGGAATCCCTGTGGGCTGGATGCTCTGCATGACTGGGGTCATCTTGGAGTCTCTCCAGGTCCGGCAAAGTCATACAATCTCAGAATCTCCATAAAGTTCAGAGCACTTATCTTCTCAGGATTTTTAAAAATGGATACAGAAGATTGTGTGGCTGCCAAGCATTTGGCTTCAGTCAGTCTGCAATGGCAAAAAAGTTTCTCAAATGGTATGGACATGTCCATTTAAGGATGGATGGCTCAGTGACTGCCAGAGTCATAAAGACACACACACACACACACACACATACACACACACACACACACACACACACACACCTGAGTGCCCCCACAAATTGGGAAAGGCTGATGGATATTTTCAAAATTAATTATTTATGGTAAGACAATGCAGAATCCTTTTAGTCAGTGTTTCTGTCATTACAGATGTTCTTCAGAACAGCACTGACCCATGAAGCAAAGGGCCAGTCATTCAAAAGTCAGTCTGTTTTTCTGCTGCTTTCCAGGTTCATGAGTTTCTAATGTGGACCGATCACACCTGCTGTAAGAGCCATGTGTCTCACTGTGCCGCTGTAGCTGATGGTTTAGCCATCTGCATGGAACTGGAGGCAGATCAAAGGGTTAAAAAGGATCAGAGAAGCAGTAGTAAAATACAAGAGTGGAAACGTATATTTAAAATGCAATCTATATGTAAAATGCAATTTGCCCAAGCAAAGAAGAAACCTGCTGATTTTTTAACAAAATACAGTAATACCTCTCTTATCACTGACTCTGTAGAGCTGTCTCAAGCTGTTTTATTTTAGCCCTTTGAGTAATTTTTCATGTAAAATATTTTTTCAACCTTACAACATTTTTAAAAATAAAAAAAATCGGAAAGAATTATTTGTAATTCTTTATTTGTTACCCACAAAATAGTCAGTTTTCTGCATTTATTCACTACTATTGAAGGTATAACTGATCTACTTCCTATTATGCTGTACATGCATACTATTCAAGGCCGTTTGATGTACTATATTGTATTAATAACATCTTGTGGTGCAGTTTCATTAAGTTCCAAGAACACATCGATGAGGATGCGAATCCAGGATTTACTGTATTTTTTTCTTTAGTGTACAAATATGTTTATATTTATATTTATGTTTATATTACACACACACATATATATAATAAAAAATATAATTTATATATCAAACAAGCAAATGACATCATCAGTTAAAAGCACCCAAGCAATTTCCCAGCATAAAATTTTGAGAAGCCATACATCTTTCTGCCAGTCTTAGAGGCCCACATAAAAACTGCTAACTCATCAGTGGCGTAACATTTACAGTCGGTTAGTTTTGCTAGAGGTCAAGTTTGCAGAATAAAGGAACTTCAGAGCAAAACAAATTAGAATTTCCTAATTATGAATCATTTATTCTAAATCACTGACATCTAATTGCTTGAAGGGTTACGACCATTTTTGATTAAAGTGGATTCCAGCATTAATTACCATGAAAAGAAAACAACAAACTACGGCTGCAAATAAACCTCACTCACTTGCCAAATCATGTCTTGTACGACTCAACGCTCGTGTGACCGCCGACTCTGTCCAGAGGAAATGTGCAGCTATTTAAAGTGCGAGGGAGAATTCTTCTTCTGTGTTAAAATAAACAAACTGGTGGCAAGTTAAAGATATAAATCCGAACAAAGAAATCAGAAATAACTGCTGGGAAGAGAGGAAAATGGACCTGCTGTGGATATTTTTCATTCACATCTGTCTTATTCAGAGATCCTGACACATCTATTTAAATCAAGCATGATGTACAAGCTTCTCAGGTTTGCCTGTGTGTGAACAGCGTTAAGTGAACATCAGTAAATGTTTAAACTCAGAAGTGCTCGCAGTGGTGCCAGTTTGGCTGGTGAATGAAGTCCAGAGGCGTGACCGATTTTCGTTTCGCGTTCAGTGTGTCAGTGGTGCATTTCTTTCATAACACCATTTATTATTAAACACAGGCACTATGCGATTAAATGTTTCCCTCTGTGCTTGGTGTTTACCGCGGTATGGCTGCAGCAGGCAGGTGGTGTGCTGTTGTCAGTGTCTCAACCTGCTTGCTTGGAATGCAAACACTGCCTGCAAAACCTGCATCTGCTGCTCTCTGCATTTAAAGGCATGACCTACATTTTCTTGATGTGATTTCAGAAATGCATTTTACTTTTAGGACTAATAAATTCACATGAATGATTTTGCTGTAATACTATTCCAATAAAACAAGTCAGAACAGGTTTTGGTCAGGGAGCTCTATAACATGCTTGTTTTTTTGGATTTTCTGTATTTTTAGATGATTGTAGATGGCTTGTTGCCCAACACGGGTGTGGCTTTGTAGTAGTGCATTTGAATAGCGATCTGGAAGTCCTTGGTTCAGATCATGGTTCCCTTTAATGTAGTCCTGTAACATGTCATGGAAATTCTCCTTTGAGCCTCTGCCTTGCAGATCCAGCTTTTGAAACCTCCCTCGTGCTCCAGTTCTCCCGAGCAGAGCATATGCACTCTGAATCACTCCAGTAATATTAACCTGCTGTAAGTCACTTTGAGGAAAACTGAGCTTTTCAGCTGGACTTAACTGTTTACGAATAGCAAATTATTTGCATTATTGATTTGTTCATTTTCATTTTATTCATACATAGCGTCGTGTTCCATAAATGATGGCTTCAAATACAAAAAAGTCTCAATCAAAATAATTTTATTTGTATGTTTTCTTTCTTTTGTCAGCCAATTCATACTGTAGGCTGCTCCTTTCGGTCCATTTAATTTCATTTAGTTTAATTTAGCGGAAGGAAAAGGGCTGCTGAACACATGTGCACATTACGCAACTCTCCGATCCTAGCTGAGAGAAGCTGAGATTTTAGAAGGCTAAAAAGATATTCCACACCTTTAACCTTTTGCATTTTAACCTCACTGATTAAGCTTCTGAGACCACCCTACAGTCCTTATTATCTCCATGGAGGGGAATAGTTCATCCCACCACAGTGATTTTTAGCAATCCTCATATACGTACTGTGTCTGTAGCCTGTACCATGTTTTATGTCTTTCTTCCTTGAGCTTTCAGAGATACTTCCTCACCAAGGATAAACACAGCTGAAATGTTTATTTAACCCAATAAGGTCTGCATCCTCTGTATTAGGACAACCCTTTGCATGGAAATTCATTCATCAATGTGACAATGTGGAGAGCATGACTTCTCACGGCCACGGCCCCAGCCTGACACAGGAGGCCTCCACCAACAAGCAGCACCAATTCCATTTTCCTCCTGCTCTTTCGACATCGCAAAGCTTTTGAATTCATGTGCATAGTTCAAAATACAGTGCACTTTCAGAAATGTGTTTCAGAAACATGTTCAGATGGTTGTGACTTTGGTTTAAATGAAACCTTTAATTGGTCTATAGAGAATAAAATACTTTTTTGAGACACTTATCATTTTAACATTAGAGGAGAAATAAGCATATCTGGCCTGGAGTTTGTATAGCATATTTCGTAAAAATAGCTTACTTAATGTTCTATATGTTTCAGATTGTCTAAAAAAAGTATTATTGAGAAGATGTCTCTAATAGTGCGCAATTTTTGTTCTTGAGATACATTTGGTATAGTTTATGTCATGTAAAATTTCTGTTTAAAAAAGACTTCTCAGACTTTTATTGGGGAAAAAATGCTGAGCTGCCCTAAGGTGACAGTAAGGGGAAGGCTGGTAAAGCAGTTTATGTTTTACCAAGAGTTTGGAATTCAGTGTTATCTTATGACAAAACCATAAACTATTTACATTTTGTATGTTAGGAAGTTGTTCAGCTTTCAGTTTTTGGCAGCCACAGGTACTGACAACAAACTTTATAAAATTTCTCACTAATAAATACTTTTTGTCTTGAATTTTAATTCTTTTTTTAAGGATTAATTAAGGAATTTTAATTTTTTGCCAGGTCATCAGCTTCATGGCTGGGAAAAGAAATAGTTTACGATTGGTCGCACTGAAACCTTTTGCCTTGCAAAGTCAGTAAGAACAAGAATGGATGACACAGAAGCAGCTCAACAATGAAGTTATTAGTGCTAATGTTTATTTGACTGTTTTGTTTGAGATGGTCTGGTAATTTGTTTTACAGTGATTTACATATTTATGAAGCAAGGTAAAGCGTCTGTACCAATTTGTGGTAAGTGCTTTGTTCAAGGGCACTACAGCACAAGCAGGATTCAAAGTCAATGGTCAGAACCATTGTCCCTGAAGTTAAAAAGATCCAATGAGACCTCTTACCGCTCTTTTCCCTTGGTATCTTTTTTTCCTTTTGAAGGTTTCCCGTGTCACAGATGGAGTCTGGTGCTGTGAGAACTTGGAATCCTGAGGTTTCCCCCCTGCCCTCCTGCTTCATTACCATCAGGGACAAGCTACTGGTGCTCACGTTCCACGGCCTTTCCTGTTCCTGGGCCTTCCCTCGAGATTCCCCTATTGGTGGAAAGCTTCTCCCCAATGGCTTGTTTAGTTTTTTCAGTTTAGTCTCTAACAGTATTTTGCTGCTAACAGATTCAAGCATTTTGTTTCATGTAGAAATGCTTGAAATCAAAGCAGAACTGCCCAAAAATAGACTATGCAACCATTGCCTTGCATCCCAGCTAAGATGTTAACTAACTCTCCGGAGGTGAAAGCCTGACTGAAGTCGCTGTAAATACTGAGTGAGTTTAATCTTTTAGGCCCTAAATCCTTAGCATTCTTTTTATTCCTCAAGGGCTGCAATATTAGCATTGAACTTTGAAGAAGCGTTGCCTTCTGAAAAGGTTTTCCAGTGTCACTGGAAACCTCTGTCTTTTATAATCTTTCACAACAATGCTGATCTGATCAGGGAAGTTCTGTGTTTGAGGAGCAAATAGCCCAGTTTCTGGAACCGTTCAGTCAAATCGCTGAAGATGACTTATAATGAAACCAGAACATAAATCATTAACCATGACTCAAGGGTATATTTTTCTGCGCTATAATGTTAATAAAAACAAAAGAGATGAGAATGAAACTGCTGACAGGGGCTTTCCCACAGCTCCCATTATAGTGTGCATTCATGTAACGGGACTAAGTTGCAAAACACAGAAAGAGTCCTTCTCCACTCATTCCGCTGGCAGTTTGGAGCACTACCGCTTATCTCATAGGCTTTGTATAAACTAGGCAAAAAAGTCATGCTGTTACTGTGAAGAATTCTGAAAATTAGAAACATCTATGTTCATTTGCTTCCGAATCACATATTTATTAGTTGTTGACATTATTATATTTTTATAAATAGCGTGTGAAATATTTAGCGAACATCGAGACAATTCTCCAAGGCACATGAAGGACTGATACAAGCTGACTGTCAACAGCAGAACGGTTTCAGTGCCTCTGCAAAAACTGTTCTCTTGCCTGCATGATGTTTACTGCAACTGTATGTTCTGCAGAGAAGAGCTCTAGTTCATGCAGCATTTTGAAACGTTTTTATCCAGCATTTTTATTTCAACATCTTTTGCAGCAAAAATTTGCTGCATCAACATGATAAACAATGGCAGCTCATATGCGGAATGATCAAACGCGCTTTGTTTAACTGAGGGGTTCCGGATATCGCTAGCGAGCCCGCTGTTCACAGAGCTGTTATCGATAAGAATCTAGTGGCGTTACGCAAGCGGCCTGCAGTGGAAGTGGAGGGACCAGACGCCCGGCTCTCCAAGCGGCTACATGCCGATGACGTCTCACCAGAGAATCCAACTTCTGAGAAACAGGGCTGATTAATGGAAGCCAGATGTTCAGGACCGTAAGACAAAAATCTATTAATCTTGGAGGCACTCGCCATGATTTTGGGAGGCTTCTGTCCTGATAGCGGACTTCAAGGCCTGAGCGATTCGCGAGGCAGAGACAGGATGAAAGTTCTGGAACTGTTGTTCAGTGTGTTGAGGAGGCTGGACCTCCACAGCGTTTTTTTCATCTGTATCCTTTGATGAGCTCCTTACAGGTGGGGCAGATATTTTTTGGCTCCGGGCAGTTTCACGTCAAGCCCGATCAACCATTCATAAATGCTTGATCACCCCACCATTCAGCAACTTCTCTTTGCTTTGGAAATCGAGGGCATGACTCCTAATGGAAAATGACCAGATATTCTTGATGCAAACAGGTTCTGACATGCTGTAAAAATAAAGTGAATCAGTAAGATGTGCAAAAAAGATTTAAGACTTCCAAGATCATATGAGGGATATAAAAAATCATGATAAGGTGAGAAAGTCATTAAGAACTCCTCCTGAAACATTTAAGTGTCACACCGTGGCTAAGAGCGGAATCTCTGTAATCCTGACATTGCTAAGCATTAGTGTAATGTTGAATTCAAAATATACTAATTGGTTGCACTTGTCAAGATAAGGTATGCTTTGTATTACAAAGAAAAGATATTTTTTTACACATGAAAATGGGACCCTCAGAAGTAAGCTTCAGTTAATGCCACGAAGATAGGTTTTGCAGAATTGAGTATGTAAGGTTTGTTCAACGCTACCTGGGCTTCAAATGTCTCTCAGACTAAATGGGACATGCAATCTTAAAACCCTTGTCTTTGATGGTGGTAAGTGTTCTTTTCCAGGAGGCCCTTTGGTCTATGGCCATCACATGAAGCTGAACATCAAACAACTTCCTATGCCTTTTCCTAGTTTCCCATTCTGGGGTAATTGAATTAAACCAAGGAACTGACATGGATTTTCCTGCAGCCTGTAGTCCTTGCCAGACACCAGGTTAAGAGCAAACTATCACATCAAAGGAAATCTCCTTCTGGCCCCCTGCCACACAGCAGCCTATGAACAAGGGCCTCATTTGAAGTCAGTTACCTGTGTCACTCCAAACATCCTACCAATTGGTGAACGAAAAGCTGAACGCTGTCAATTTTTTCACAGTTTTGCTTGGAAGGGGTAAGAATAACTAGATGAATAATTAGTTAAAAGTACTGTACAGTATAGTCCCAGTTATCCATTTATGGACAGAATCTGGAGCTGGTCAGATGTACAAAAATGTTGTATAATGCAGAAAAATGGAGGAGATGGGTGAAACAAACGAAATGGAAGTTGTCAATAAATATGAAATGGTTTATTAGTAATTATACAATACTGCCAAAATATTAGGGAATTGATCTGTAGTTTGTTGTTGTGGGTGTAGGTTTGTTCCTAACATTAGCTGTGCTGCAGGTTGGAATCAAGACTCTTTTCTGACTTTGTTTATACCCATGAGCTCAAACATCAGCTCAGGAATGCAGAGTTTTGGAAAGTGGCATTTTATAGTTTAAGTCTGTCTCAGTGTAGTATATGTTTGCTTGATATTCCTTCTTCAGATTTTTGCTTTCTGTAGTATGTGGCGTATCAGGACTGTTGCCTCTGGTCATGCATTCGAATTCCACCTCTGGTTGTAGTACCCTTGAGTAAGGTACTTATCCTGAACTGCTCTTGTAATAGTTGCTAGTAGTTTAATGTTATAAATCACTTTGAAGGAAAGCATTTGCCAAATGTAAATTCTAGAAATTCTTCTGAATGGGCCGATGATCTTTCATTGCAGATGTGCTGCCTCCACCACAGCAAACCACTACACTGTATACAGCACACGGATCAGCTATGTCTGGAAAAAATAGAATGCTGTATAACTGAACGTCAGATAGTCAAGACTTTAGTGTACATCTATGTATCTGGTTGATGTACAAAACAACTGGAAAAGACATTATCTAATAGATTAGACACCAACCATAATGCAGTTATTCATCACTGTCCAGAGTTAAACGTGATTGTCCAGAATTGAGAACAGAAATGTGAAGAATCTGTTTTTATTCGACCAGCAAGAATCACCGGTCAGTTTCTCATTATCTTGTATCACAGACATGATTGTTAGCGAGTCGCCTATGAATCATCACTCTGGCAGCGGCTGGCAGATCACTGTCACAGCTCTGTAAACACATGTGCTCTCTGGTGTGCTGTTACCTTGTGCTCTGACCCTCGTTGACCACTGGGGTCACCAGTCAGTCTCCTCAGGCCCTATTAAGGTGCAAAATTCCAGGGATTCATGCCGCACCCTCATCACTGGCCACAGTTGACTACTTGGGAAGCAAGGAGTTGCAGACATCAAGGCACTCCCTCCTTATACACTCCCTCCTTACACACTGCCTCCATTCATTCAAATGTTTTTTGTATTTACATTTATTCCTCTAACTGAGGCTTTTCTCCAAAGTATCTTTCAAATATTTACCCATTTATACAGCTGGGTATTGTTTACTGGAGCAACTCAGAGAAAGTGTAAGCTGAAGGATAAACTGCATGATGTGGGATTCAAACCTATATTGGGTCCTTTAGAGTTCAAAGTCAGTAATAGTAAGTACTATGTTACTTGCTGCTTCGTGCAATGAAGTTCTTTTTTCTGCTCCTTGCGTTCCACAGAACGACATTGCAGTTTTGGTCTAAACTACAGCATAATTTTGAATTGCACATAATTTAAATTTTCCTTTGAAATAGACTGTCATAAAAGGAAATGTTTATGAAGAATTTCAAACAACTGTACCCCCTGCTTGCCTTACACCCAGTGATCCTGGGAAAGGCTCGAGAGTGCGCTGGCCATCACTGCGACAAGTGGACAATGACAATGGATGGATGCAGAAATTTAGGCAAAAATGCGTTTTGTCTGAATTCCACCTTTGCTTAATTTTTCTGCATAGAGAGTTTTGACGATTTTTCCGGTTTAAATCCCAATAAATTCAAACAAACACCACATGCCAATTGTTATGTAATCAGTTATGATTCTCTGTAGACAAAACAAGTTCGGTGTACCACGTGCACATCTTGAAGCAGTCAGATATCTCCCAAACCATCAGCAAATCATGTGGGTTTGTCCATGTACCAGTTTTATGTCCCCTGCAGGTCTGTGCAAGACAGACATAAGAGCCTTACCTTCTGAAGCCACTGCGTGTTGTTCACCATGGCCGTCTCCAGATGCTGCAGTTTTTGGGCCGACCAGTCGCTCTCAGCTGGCGGTGCATCCCTCTGTGCTGCATTCACATTACCATACGGGTTTCCGGGGGTCCGGCAGCTCTCCACCTCAGGCAGAATGAAGGTGTAGCTACACTGGCCATGCTGGAGACGATGCAGTCTCCTCCTCCCATCACCGCCTCGCCGCTGACCTCCGCTGCCCCCACCTGCACCAGCAGCGATTCCTGCTACAAGCAGGCCCAGTCCGAGGACCACAAACCTCATGGTGCTGTCTGTGTATGCACAGGTGCCTCTGCCCAGCCACACCCTCACCTACACTAAGCGGTCAACACTCCACGTGTCACTCGATTGCCACGCTCTGCATGGCCCTGTGGGGGTACACTTCTCTGATTAAAGCCTTTCCTTTTCAAACCTTTGGTTTCCTTTGCTCCTCCAGGCTCCTGTTTCCTCTGAGGTTTCTACCTGCTTCCACACTACATGTGAGAGCTAACATGTGGTCAACACTGACCCATGAACAACCAGAAAGTGGGAGCTTCTCTGAGTGAGTCCCAGATCTCCAACAAAAAAAGAGGAGAAAGAAGGACTTACCCTTCTATTCCACCCCAGTGGGTCGAGTTTCAGAAATGACCACAGTGATATGGCTCTGCCCCTTATCTGGGGGGTGGGTGGGAGGAGGGGAGAGCAGAGGGAGGTCTACGCACCCTGTCTCCTGGCTCTTGCCTGCTTGCCTCTCCTCCGGAGACATAATTTGGCCTCATTTTTCCCTTTCTTTTGTCAAGACAATATTTATGAATAGGCCCATCCATTTAAGCAGTGCTAATGTTTTTTGAAAAAGACATTGCTGGTTACACAGGAAGGTGGGAAGCTGTATTCACAATATTAAAATTCTTAGAGGAATTCGTGATATGTAAAAATGTGCATTGTTTCATTGATAAATAAGGAGTATCGAGTGAATTGATAAAATTCTGTAAAAAGAGTGTTAAACTCTTTAAACTATAAAAGACTGTTTTCAAAAACTGCATCCCCTTGCTGAAACCTCAGTTCTAGGGTATGAAGAAGATCAGGGAATTCTCGTAAGGCACCAAAAACCACAGTGAACATGTTTGTTGATGCTCCAGAGATCAGACTGTATAAAATAAGGCAGCGATTGCTTTGTGCCAAACTTATAACCTACAGTTGGTGTCCGTCAGACACCGGTTCTGAAAAATTGAAAAGACCTGCATGAAAATAAATGTTCCCAAGGCATTATAAAGTAGTATAATGTTAAAGTATTTGTTTTCATTGATCAAACAACTCAGTCTTGTATTTTCAAATTTATTTTGCTTGTCATTTATTTATTCTTTGAAGGGGAACCCAGCAGGGGGAACCAGCCAAGTTTGCTGCTTGCTCTGTTTCACAGGCAAAACGGCCGTGGCTTTCAGTGGCTAATGTCACGTGCTGCATTCCAACACTGAACTTCTACAATACAACTGGGTTTGGATGGATTTGCCCTGCACTTGAACTCCTAAATTGCTTCTGTTATACTTTTTTAAATGTAATACACTGTGGAAGGATTACATTTTTCCTTTTGGAGTGGCAGCACGTGTGCATACAGGGGCGTCACCTTTGGGCTTTAGTCTCCTGAGGACTTATACCTGACTGAACCCCTCTCTGAACACCTTGATGTGGGTTAAAGGGGAGGTGGTGGAGGGAAGATGTCATGCTGTGATCAGTTCACACCAGAAAGTGAGGTGCAACATTTTATTTATACTTTACAGGTATGGTGCTGGTAAGGAGGTCTGGAAAAAATTCTTCACAAAATTACATTCCTAAAAATAACTACAGTGGTGAAAGAACATTTCTGTATGTTTCAGGTGACAGAGTTCAGACTCAAGATTGCAGATGACAGTTTGTCCGAATGAGTGCAGAATCTTTTCCTCTCTTTGGCAAAATTTACACCACAACTCTGCCATGACCTGGTTTAGATTTTCCACTTGACACACATGGATTCATTTATCAAACAGCACAAAAAATACAGTATATCCCACTTTTGAGCTCCAATGTGGTCATATGTAGTGTAAAGTTAAAATATAATACTAGTCTTCAGAATTCCGCCTACATATGAATGCTCAGAGCTCAATTTTGCCAGAAATTCATGTTTAAAATCAATCTTTCAAAGACGAGAAACAGTCACAGATTTCTGATGGTCAAAAGTTTCCCTTCTCCATTTCCAGTGAGCTACTAACTATATTTCAATGAAGGTGAGTACAATACAGTTCCAGGTGCCCATATGTCTGTTGCACATTAAAAAGTTTCATTGCAGAGAAAATACTGAAATTTCTAGGTCAAAAGGCATACTGTACAGTAAAATGATGTCTTATATAACCAGTGTCATGCCATGAAACCCTGTACCCTGCAAAGCACCTTTCTAAAGCTTTTTTTACACCTCTTGCATTACTCTAGGTATCTATGTTTTAGTGCCACATGTCAAGCCCCATATATATGAGCAAGTCACATTAAAGCAGTACATTTTAAATATTATGTGCCAAAAAATATTTTTATCAAAGAAAAAAATCTCGGAATAGGTAATCACACTGAGCCGCAAAGATATCTTTTGTGAAGTCTTCTCCGTCAACATACGTGCGCAGTGTAAGCTTTCTGGAACTGAGATATAAATCCTGTCTCAGTTGAAGTTCTTTACATCAGACTCTTCAGGCGTGTTTGTGCTTTGACCAGTTCTTAAGTGTTTTGCAATAATTTTTTTATGCATCTTTTGCAATCGATAAAGCAAATTAAACTGAAAGCATAAGGAGAGCATCAAAAGGCCAACATCCTCCATTTATACCTAGTAGGCCAGCCTTTCTTTCATAAATCCATATTTTTAACCTGTTAATCTAGCTGTTGTTCTATTGTTATCTTTTTTATGATCAGCTCTTTGCTATTTAATTCTCTACATTACCACACTTTTCACACTGATGCCAAGACAAACACAAGCTATAGTCTTAACTACGTCATTGCAAGGCCTTGCCCTGTCAAACCATTAAAGAGAGGATGCTGGGGATGCTAAATGCTACTATTTTACAAATGGAAATTCCGTGGCTGAGAAGGATGAGTGATTGAATGGTTTCATCTCCCATTACACAATGAGCTTTGAATAAAGTGCATGGCGGTGAAGTACAACAAAATAAACATATTGTTTTAGAAATATATTGTAAATATAAACCATATGATATAACCACTTGCATTATAAAAAGCTTTCTGCTTTACGGTTATTAAAGTTATCATATTAAACAACAGCAAAGAGTTTTCTAACTATAACATACAGCATATCCTATAAATATCTAATATATAAGTTTGATTGGAGTAAAAAAAAAAGTTAAGAGGATGTCAGGTCTTTGTGCCACAAGAGTGGGCAATTTAGGGGATGAAATCATAAAGGGGTTTTTCAAAGATTTGCCCTCAAGCAACCCAAATGATTCACGCCCCCCAAACTGATATGAAGAGGTTCTGTAAGGTTTTGGTCAAGATCAATACATAGTTCATGGCTTCACATTCTGAGGTTATGAGGATTGCAGTAATATGGCTGAGCAGTCTGCAACCAGACATTGTAGGGGTTATTGTTAATGGAGCGTTTTTCTGACCACATCCCATTTCTCCAGTGTTCAGATGTCTGTTGCCTGTGGTTTATGAACAACAGGCAACTGTGGGATTTCCTGTTTAGATGCGTCATCTTATTTATTTTGTTACACTCTCCAGACATTGGGCCCTTCGCTATAGCTCAGCACCCAGTCCTGGAGGGCACGAGCAGGGTCACAATTATGTTTCCCTGAAAGCAGCTCATACATCTGTACAAATAAGCTCTGAAAGGGCAAATGAGGGCATTCCCGTTCACTTAAATATATAATACATGTAAAATAAATAAAAGGTGTATAATCAAACGTGGTGGCATTAAGTGTTCCTTTAATGTCAGCTAAAGTGAATGAAAGTTCTTGCTAAATTCTAATGTTGAAAAATGCACATTTTCCAATCAGGGCAGTCTTTAATTTGTAACATACTCCTAAGATTATATTTCACGGCATTGGTAACTTTCTCTTAATGTCTCAAGACTGTGCAAAATGTTCAAATTTGGCTTTGAGATCAGAATAAAAGAATGAGCAATGGGAACATTTCAACACGTCTAAGAATATTACCCTCGAAAGAAGGTGCATTTAGCAACTGACAAACTGAGGTTTGTCAGTAATGTACACAGAAGTGATAATATTGTTCTTTACAGTGTGAAATACAGTATATGGCAACCATCACACGCCTGTGGAAGCAAGATGGCTGGCTCTCGCTTCAAAGTCCGACACAGTGGGACAATATCACTTAGAGACATTAACATTGTTTTGAGGACCTGTTTAAATCTTGGAAACGCCACTCCTTTAGCAAAATAAAATGCGTGCAATCATTTATTTGTAATGTGAGCATAATTGGTCCCTAGAATTAATGTTTTGTTTACTCAAGAGTATGAGAAAACATGCCTTGTTCCAATGCAAACTTTGTTTCCTCAGAGTGGGGCCAGAACCGTACTCAACTATTTTGTTCGAATAGCCATGATTTTAACTTTTCTGCTGACTACAGAGAATCACATCCTTAACTGCACAATTTCTAAATTACAGGATTATTGCCCCCGTACCCAGGGAAAAAAAAGCCAAGTGAGTAATGGGGCCCTTAAAGAGCAACAGCTGGAAGGTTAATAACATTTTATCTTTCACAACCACACTTCAGTACCTGTTTGCTTAGCACAGACGGGTTGAACCATAATCTGCCCTTTGAACAGAATAACCTTTGGCAAAATGGGCAGAGATTTCCAAAGTATAATTAAAGACACAGAGGGAGCGGCGTTGAGGAGTGGCCTGCTCTCCGTGCGATTTGTCTTATGGCACGCTGCAATCATGGAGCTGACAGGCTCCGGTGCGCTGCGCTCCCTGCCGTTCGTGTTGCCAAATCCAATCAGACAAGGAAACTTTTATAAATGCTTTTCTAGTCAAGGATCAATCTCAGTGCATCAGGATTGCTTATTTCTCTACAAGCTTTCCATTCCTACTTGAGACACACATTATCATGGTCTTTATCTATCATCTCAGTTTACATCATCTGAGGGATGCACTCCAAGAAGAAATAAATTGAATCCATCAAGGTCTGAGGGTAAAAGTTTGATCTCAAGTTAGATTTCAGGTTAATTGGCAGTCGTGTGCACACCAGCATCTTATTTCCCATGTGAGGAAGATCCCTGTGGCTTCAGCTGTGTTTCTTCTTATTTCGACTCTCTAAAATAGACTTAAAATGCTGTTGGAAAAAAAAAACCATCCTAACTGTGCCAGATATTGACATGGAGCCGCGTGTCAGTCTCAGATTGATTTATAACGATAAGCTAATTGTCAACACAAATACACTTAGACACAAACTGTGTTTGCAAATTGTGGTCTTACTTAACACATTCTGCAGCATTACTCATATGACTAACTGATTGCTGTTTTTCGATGCAAGCAAATGTGGTTAAGGAATCACTGGAGTGCTGTAATAAGGGGGAACGAATTTCGAAGACCTGCTGGAGTGCAGACAAATGTACCGCTTCTCCCGACCCTGGAAATTCTGTTCTGTCAAAGTCTCAGTTAGCTGGTGTTTTGTGCTCATTAACTTATCCCCATGTTTTCTGACATATTTGACTTTTCTTTCATTCTGAGTGGTTTCTGCAAAATGAAAATTGCCATGACCAATGTACCAATAAGTTGCTGTGACTGGTACTTGTCTGCCTAATGCCTGAAAAATTCATTAAAGGAGAAAAATCTTTGATAAGTTGATCATTTGAATTTTGCTATGTTTTGTGATGTATATAAAATAACATAATTTCAAAGAACTATATTTTATTATCACTGATTAAATTCCAGTGTAAAACTTTTAATATCACTTTTACAATATGCTTCAAGTATTTAGGTGATTCAGCATCTCTGACACCTTTTTTTCTTCACAGTCTGATGACGATTGACTTATTATGAGACTGCAAATCTGGAATAAAGCAGAGCCAGTTTTCAGGTCCCAACTTTAAAACTTTTAAGCTTGATTTGCTCTACAAACTTCTCCTCCTTCTCCTGTCCTGGACTTTCAAATTCCATTCCATGTATAATGGCACAGACACACTGATAAATTTTTCCCCCTTTTTTACAAGTCGATTGCTTAATGTATACACAGATGTGTACTATTAGGGGTTTGCAGTTAATTAGAACTATTTTGTTTTGATGGTGTTGCTCAATTTACTGCCCTCTTCACAATTTTTTTCCTGTTTCCCAGATAGAGAGCCAGTAGGATTCCCATTCATTTAATCTCAAGAGAAATCACAGGCTATCCCTTTGCTGACAGAAAATCTGTTTCAGTTTAATTCTGATATATGGATGCTGATATAATACAAGAAGCCTAGCCAGTTCACAGCATGTCATTTATACTTCATATGAAATCTGATCATTTTATCCTCAGTAATTCCATGTGTTCTTATTAACTAATATACTGGTGTATATAAAAAGTTAATTGAATACATTGTTGACAAAAAATGTTAACTACTGACCATAAATACTAAGACTAAAACCATCGTTTTCAAACATAGCCATGTCCACTGTAAATACATTCCAATAATGTAAGTACAGCTGGGTAAAGTCAAATGGGTTAAACACTGGGTCAAAGCCATCCATCCAGTATCATTAACCAGTTTGTCCTGGTTAGGGTTATGGTGGTCCAGAGTCCACTACTGAACCACTGGATGCTAGGATATGAAACTACTCTCTGGATGGGATACCAGTCCATCGCAGGGTGACGACACATGCAAACAGTCACACAAATGTCATGGGTAATTTAGAGTGACCAAATAAACTGAAACGTGTGTCTTTGGACAATGGGAGGAAACCAGAGCACCCTGTGGAAACCCACACAGATGCAAGGAGAGCAGGCAAACTCAACACAGATGGAGCTGGATTTGAATCCACACTCAAACAGCTGAGGCACTGCACCGTGCAGCTGAAAAGCTAAGGAGAATACTTTATAGCTAAGGCTTATTCTTGGCATTGAAGAGCAGGAAAAAAGGCAATGAAAGACGAGTTTTAATGGTCAGTGGCATGGACAACTCTACTTTATCTCTGAGCTCTAAGTAATGACATCTGCAAATATACATTTAAATCTGTGCTTTTCATAACCATAACTTTATGAAAAAATACTACAGGGTTCAATTTATAAAACATTTGTAGTTTTTTTAACCTGCAAATGGTTCCAGCCTCATGTTTTTAGTTTGAGCCTGGCCTGGGATCTCAGCAAAGAGAGATGTATAATTCATATTAATATGTATGGAGGAAATGGTCAAGCTGGCAGATCACTTTCCACCACTGGCTACATTCCAGCTCATTGTTTGTCACGCACTCACAAACTCTGCTCCTAAATTCCACTCGAGGGAATCCCTTCTGAGGCCCGGATGTGTCAACACCCCCCCCCAGAAGGCTGTTCCATTTCAATTTAAGGCAAGTGCTGCTTGTATAACCAGACCCTTAGCCCCTGCTCTCTCACCCTTAAATTGAAGCTTGTAAGTAACACAGTGTCAAATAACCACCTATAACTGACGTGTTGTGCAGTGTGTTTTCTCAAGTGCAGCTATTCTGTTGGATTTGAAACAAAAAAGCTTTACTGACATTGCTTTCCAGCTGCTCTGCAACTGGTGTTTAACAACTGTCCATGTTCAGCTTATTTATTCAGAATCACTGAGAAAATTTTACACACTGATACAGCTGGATTTTTTTGAGTGGTTATTGTAAGCAATGTCTCTTCTTATGAAACCAGTAGAAGTTTCAAGTTAAATTTTCTTGTCCTTAGCCGGTACAGTTGCTGCCCCAATAAAATACTTAAAAATTGGCTAAAATGTCAGAACAAACTGTCTAATTTTGCCATTCATCA
This sequence comes from Arapaima gigas, assembly GCA_900497675.1. Taxonomy (NCBI): domain Eukaryota; kingdom Metazoa; phylum Chordata; class Actinopteri; order Osteoglossiformes; family Osteoglossidae; genus Arapaima; species Arapaima gigas. Next base: position 164,671 of record UFQX01000784.1, read on the forward strand.
GCATCCAATCTAAAAGTAGTAATATTGAGTTCCTTCTTTCTCGCTGTCCTCACTCCACACAATTGTTACCTACACAACATTGTTATGCATGTAACACACCAGACTTTGTTTTGGAGTGGTTTAGAAGCTGAATTTGAAATGGAATTTAGCCATTCTGTCATCACTGTCGCTTCCAAAGCCCTGTTATCAGATGGGAGTGTGGACGCAAAGGCCACGAGGGCTAGAAACCAAATACCTATGTTGCATTTTCCATTACCAGAATACAATTTTCCCCACAGATTCATGTTCATAATAATACTATTCCAGATTGTTTTTCTATGCCATTCTTTCCTACATGTTTTTTTAACAATTATACTCATCATTTCAGCTTTGTAGAGCTCAACAGAGTGCTTTTTAAGGAAAAAAGAATAGAAATCAAAATTGTAAAATAAATTCAAAGGGAATGCTTCTGTCAGTTTGTCTTATCCTCATGGTTACAGAAGACATATTTTCAGCAGGTGACTCTCCTCAGTCAGCATTTAACAGCCATAGAAGCAAAATCGTTCAATATGATGCAAAAGATGGTACAAGATGTCAGTCAAAGACCTTTTACGGTACTCTTTAAGTAAAGACAATATGAAATGTATTCTATCAATTGGAAATGCTCATTCAAGACTTCTTGTTTTTGTTCAGTTCTATAACTATTCACTGGTAGTATGAGTTATAAGCAAATTAAAATGAAAAATATAATTGTTTCAACCAGGTCAAGTTTTAACAATGCCTTTAAAACATGTAGCTTGCAAATAATATGTTAGAAACAATTTGTTTAGTTACCAAAGTTAATAAAATAGGAAAGATCCATAGATTCTCACCTTAAGTCAAGTCACTTTCATTCTTCTCAATCTTGGGGAAAACTGTGTTTGACAGCCCACAGTAGCCAGTAAAATCCATACACAACATTGAGGAAATGTCGCTAATAGTTTTTAGTAAAAGTTATTTATTTTAATGACATCAAGTTAAGTCATTAAATGTAGAAAATTTGAAACCAATAACAATGATAGAAATGTAAGAATGTAAAAGTGTATTTTTACAAATTTACTAAAGTAAAATGTATTGATGAAAAAACTGCTCTGAATAATACAGTTTACTCACAAATTTCCTTAAATCACACAGTAAATGTAAGTTGTTACTAGTCACAGAATCTCTCTCCACAGCATTTTTTCCATTTATATTTCCTTTACAGAGTCTTGGAACTGGTTTTTCCACCGAATGGAACTAAATCAACTTTGTTGATCTTAAATGAAGTTGTTTTTATGCCTTTTTAATAAGGATGTAGCATCTATATTAAATTATTCTTTTAAAAGTGGCAGTAATTGTGTTTTTGGAATACTTTTCAAAAGTTTTAAGTTTTACATCAATTACAGAACATTTTATTGAAACCTTATATTTTCATTTAGAAACCACACACGTTATGTTCTAATCTCTAAACCATGTTAAGAATTTTCCCAAAAAGGTCAATGCTAAATGTGCAAATACAAGCAAAGCAAGTATATAATAAACAGAGGTTGTGTGAAGAATCACTATTCAACAATAATACTTATGCAGTCATGTACAAGAACAACATCTTTGCAGTGGTTAACTAAATGTGGGATTCTTGCCAGCCATTACGTTGGTTGCTCTGTCGTGTTTTTGTGGTGTAACAAGCTCATTACTGAAGGTCCATGCCATCACAACCAGTCAGGACAAATCCAAAAACTGAGCTCCTGTTTTAAACTTGTCAGGGGTGAAGTCTGTGGGTTGACAGATAGCTGCAGCTTGACCTTGTTATTGTTACATGGAGGACAGAAGGCGGCCACTTTGCAAGGTCCCCAGCAGTAACTGACAGCTTTAGGGTCAAGAAGCAAACAGAAGGCAGCAGCTCTGCTCCAAGTGTGTCTTCATTACGTTGTGGCTTTGAGCAGTTTGTTGTTTAGATGTATCACTCTTTAGATTACCTCTTTTTTAAGCAAGCAGGTACTCAACTAAAAATCTCTTCTAAAATCTCAACACCAGACATCAGTGCCTTACGATTAAGACCATGGGCTCTTCGTAAGCCAAATTACCGTGTTTTTTTAAGGCTCCAGAATTCTGCCATATGATTCCTGGCTGCATAAACCATATCTTTTCTGCATTTTTTTTACTCAATTAAAGATTATTTCTATAACATCAGCTTGCACTTACAAACAGGTTTACCACAGCTTTTGTTTCCTTTGGACCACATTACATTTACATGGAAATGAAAACCTGGACCTGCCAGTGTTACTGATTCTAGAGCTAAATTAAAGTCTCCCTATACAGTTACAGACGAAAAGAACTGAAGGACAAAGCAATTCTTGTTAGTACGAATTTAGCAACAGGGAATTTCACACAGGATCCAAGTTTTAATGATCAGTGAGGGAAATGCATTAAAAAGCACATTTTTTGATAGTTTAAGCCCATGTCAGTGCTGATGTCTTCAGTGACTCTTTAGCTAATGGGACAGTTTGAGTATATCCTACTGTCTCCTTTTTTAAATTTTAGGAACAACATTGTGATCCCAGTTTATTAATGACTTGCTGTCCATGCAACATTAAAGAGGCACTTGGGCCATGCTTACCCTACACTATCTAGTGCTTTTAACATCTCTAACCTAAACTCATTCACTCCTGCAGCCTTCCGGCTATGGAGGCCTTGCTCCATCAGGGCAACTGCAGGAATATGGAATATTTTGATCCATCACAGAGATCACAAATCCTACACACACACACACACACACACACACACACACACACACAAAAGTGGACATTATATATATATATATTTCTTTATCTCCACTTTTGTCTCCATGGTAACACCATACCGCTTCTCATTGGCACTATTAGAATTGCCAGCGTTCACCAGATGCAAGCTGCGAACAGTGCAAAAGCGAGTTGAGCCAAATCAGTCCTACAGTTGTATTTGGTTTGAGTGAATTTTACTGCCACCTTTACTTCAGTCACCTAGGCACATAAATATAGGTAGTATTCCAGCAATTAAAAACAGAAATAATAGATGGGTGAAGAAAATATAATTAAAAATGCAAAATTGTAGAAAAATACATGACAAGAGATCTTAGTATGAGAATTGAGTGTATGCTGATTTATTGTCATTCATCTAAGTGTATTTTTCATGTATGTAGTGGTTCTGCCTGGGACATATGCCATGTTCTAATTTAGTGTTCACTTCAGTATCGGTAAGAATCATCTCTGGACAGTATTTCACCTCTGATATTTCAAAAGCAATCGATTAAAATGGAGATTTTTCAAACATCTGGTCTCTGGTCTTTGCATTGATGCAGGTATGAGGACATACATGTGATATACAACCTGCATTTCAGAAGAGATTAGGTATTTTTGTCCCAACATATCTGTAAAGATCACATTCACAGGAAGGTGACTGTTACCTCCAGCTCTACACTGTCAGAAGAAGGTGGCAGCTCAGTTGCAAATGGTGTCTTAGCACCATTTCCTTGGCAAAAATGCCTGAAATAATCTAATATGTAGTTTGTTTAAAATAGATGCTTCAGGATTCTTCTGAAAATATTAGGGAACATTTCATATACAGTGTATTTCATGTATCCTTTAGATTTTTCATAGGCTTTTTCCAAACTCCATCTGATTCTAATGGATCTTAGGGGTCACCAGTATTGAGGTTTTAAGACACTTTTTCAACTGTACACTGTACTGCCTGGGAGTATCTTTTCAAGGACTGTCATTAGCTGTGCGCACGCGTCCGGCCTCATGTGTACACACCACTGCGTGTGTCTCCATCACAGACTCACATTTACCCACAGATGTCTGCATACTGAAATAGTAAATGATTGGAAGATGTTCTCTGGTCTTATAATAAGAGGCTTGTTGAATGAGCTCTTGCTGTAATGAAAAGCAGCGCTGGAGACAGTGCTGAAGCTAATTAGAATATGGGTCTCCAACGATTCAGTCCAAAAAAAGGCAGTGTGATATGCTGGGGGTGGAATAAGTGCATGTGAATAACTGGAACATAGACCTCCAATGTGGAGGCTGCAGGTCAGGGGTCGTTCAGGCTGGGGACGGGAAGTCACTGGAGTCGGTGTTCTGAGAAAGAGAGAGAAAAAGCAAGGGAAAGCCCGGTGTCCCTTAGCCTCATGGGAAGTTCCACAAAAAAACGGTATGTGTGACCTCCGCACGGACAGAGTATCGGATTTGTAAGGTGTAGCACCTTTTGCCATGAGCCTTTATGAAAAACTTTAAAATGGGTGCAGAAAAACACTGATTCCATACAGAACTTGGTTCCCACAAATTTTTAAAACAAATGTTTATGTTTTGAGGTTATATTTGGACCACACTTATATGTATGTTTATTCTTATGAGTTATTGAATTATAAACTCAATTAGCTTCATCTATTCAAAAATTGCTGCCATTACAACCGCTTTTGCACATCTAAATATGACATGCATGCCTATCACAAAATAGATTAAAAATGTGATTTATTTATTTATTTGTTTGTTTATTTATTATGCAATACTTTTTTGCTTTGAAACGGACCCTGGAGAACTGGATAGAATGGATGTTTCAATGATAAGTTTGAAAGTGCAGAAAAAAGTGTTTTACTTTTTCTTTTTATTTCATCTCATTTTTTGGGACAGACTTGCATATGCCAAAGACACTGAACTGAAGGAAAAAACTGACAAAAGTGAAACTGTAAGGGAAAAAACTGCCAATTGTTTATTGTTGTTCACTGGAAAAAAGTTTGAATCACACCTAAACAGATCTGATTTTTAACAATTAGTTACACTTTCACTGAGTAAAATGCAGTGATATTTATACTAAGTTCTGCAGGTCCACTAACCAGAGTCTCAGTAAATGCAGTATGACTCCAGCAACATGAATGAATTCTGCATGAACTTGGTTTTATGACACATCACCCCTATCCCCCCATCTGCCCCACGTGCTGTATTCTCTTGTAATACGTATTGTTGTTGATCTCATTCTGTAATCAATTTATCTTTACTTTTAAATTTGCTACAAATGTGAGCCTGTCTTTATTGAAAACATGAGAATGATTCTGCAAATGTTGCCGTTGAACAGCAAAAATCAGTTATGTGGGACATGAGTCTATTAAAACAGTGTGTCAAAATTGTGTTGGGAATAAAATTTGGAAAAAACAATTATTATATTATGAAATTCCTAAATCTTTATGTAATTACTGCTGCTCTGAGAAATCCATCCATTTCTTGTCCATACCATTGTTCCACATAAGAAACATTTTACCAAAAAAAGTAGCTCAATAGAGCAGAAAAGGCCACTGCAAACTGTGAAAATGACATGAAAATGCACTGGGCCAGAAGGGAGTGCAAAAGCTTGAATTTTTAGTTGCAGCTTATTGTTTAAAAAGTACCCATAAATCCTGCCAAAGGTAATGCACTTTCATTTGCTAAATAATGGGCTCCTTGGGGAGTGGTAATTCATGCTTATTATGTATTTGGACCATTCATCTTCTAAAAGATATTAAGCACAGGTAGTGTAGGAGTTAAAACCACTGCCTCACCCATGAAGGATCCACAGTTTAAATCTCAGGTCCTGCTTTAGTTCCCTCGAGCAAAGTACTTACCCAAAATTGCTAAAGTAAAAAAATTACCCAGTGGTATAAATGGGTAAAATCAATGTAAGTATTGCACCATTGTAAGCTGTTTTTGAGGAAAATGTGAGCCAAATGAATAAATGAAAATATAAATCGAGAGGTGACTTTTGAGATGTGTTCTTCGTTTCACTGCTGCAAACACTGAATAAGATCCCATGAGGCAGCCTGACCAGCCAGATCTTCTAAATAAAGCAACAGACACAAGAACAGGGTGATGGTCTGTTTTATTCATTTATTTGTAGGTTGCACCTTCTTGGCTTTGTTCACCAGTAATCGAGCAGTAAAAGTAGAGCATGATGACCTCATTTTACATTCTGAAAAAATGTGACCATTTTCATTACTATCTTTGGTATGAAAGGGGCCTAGAATGAAATTGATGAACTGGAAAACGCTGAATATTTTGAAATATTAATACAAGTTATCTTGATGTATGGTTCAGTGCTGTATATCTGAAAGTGTTATACCACAAAGCGAAGGTCATTATCGCATGTGTGGGAGGCAAGGGAGGCAAAGGAGGAACTGCTCACACCTGTGGTTCATTATGGGTGGGGGGTAGTCATAGGAACAGGGAAGAGGTCCTTTATTATGACCATGGGAATGACAGTTATCCAGAGAACAAGCAGCTGCAGGGAACTTGCTTTCAATGGTTGCCAAACATAGGGCTTGCAGTTTTTGGACAGACACACAATATGGGTGTTCCCTTCAGCTGTGCTTTTGTCATTGTGCTGAAGGCAATGAGGTCCTGAGCTACGTCACAGCAGAGTCAGTTGAAGGTCCTACGAGCCCAGGGCAGAGAAGCTCGGAGGACACCCTGGAATCCACTGGTCCAGGAAGTAATTCTGTCCCTCCGAAGGAAATTAGAATATTTGCAGTTGCATATTTGTTTAAAAAGGGGAAAATCATTAACTGTTACTGAGTGGTAATTGGTTTGCTGTAGTCAAGGGCTGGTTAGCACTGGTCATATTAATGACATCCAGCTGCTAAATCCTTTATCTAAAGAGTTTTTGGAGGTGGGTAGCAATTGCTTGATGATGGTCAGAAACATTTGGTCAGAATCATTTCATTGTCCTAACCTACCCCTCCAGTTCATTTTTGCACCACCTACAGCACCTTTTGCCACATGATTAAAGGCCTCCATGACAGTTATCATGTAGCATTGACCACTTACAGAAATATAGTGAAAATATAGACTCTGCTTTGTGTGCTCTAGAAGTATACCACTGTTCACCTGTTATATTTATAACATCTACCAAAGACTTCTTGTCCCAGAGTGACTTACAATCATTTGGCAATTCATACAGCTACATAATTTTTATTGGAACATCTCAAGGCAAGTACTTCAGTCAAGACCAAAGACAACCCCTCTAAACCACTAGTTTGCTTGCTGCCCAGTTTACATATACAGCATTTTCTCAGGATAGAAGCCTCCATTTATGGTGATTTCCCTCTGTTTCCTATGTACTCCGCAATGTCACAACCATGTATGAGAGGATTTTTGTATTTCTTTTTTTATAAATGTACCTCTAATAACCTTTGGTATCGTTTATTTCAGGCTTTCTCTTCAATGTATTCTTCTTTGACGTACTTATGTAATTCCCCTTTTTATAGGCCCAGCTGCTCAGTTTAAACTTTGGAATGGCTTCAGCTGATGTGACATTTCAGTGACCTAATGATACGGCATTTTAGGCTTTGCAGTTTTTGCCTTCTTATTTTAAACCTTTATAATATTTTCTTTTAAAAGAAAATAGGATGGAGGTATGTTACCCTCAGACTATTGCATTGGATTATCTCACAGTGTGGGTTAGCCGTTGTATCAAAGTATAAATAGCATGTAATTGGGCACAGATTCCTTCTTATGTACTTTTTGTTTTATTGACTGATAACAGTATCTTTCCCTGAGCTTAAACAGTTACTATGCTATTTGATAAGGAATAACAATTTCCACAAATGTAATCACAGCACAACTGTTTTCTCTACCAGCTTCTATCCAGCTGCTGCAAGACTGTCAAAATGGCAAAGGACAAGAAGACATCTGCAGTGTGTCTATACATTTAGGTCATATAATGATAACAAAAGTGCAAACTCGGTTTAAATGGATTTGTCAGACTGACAAACTTGAACACATCGGGAATGTTGTGGAAGATGGTGGTCAAGAAGAAAATGGTCCACACTGATCCCATGCTCCCTGATGTAAAACAGGCTTTGGAAGGAAAACTGTGTTGTAAATAGTATTAGGTATGAACATTTTGGTGCACTTTAGTTTATAAGTTTTTTTATAGTGTTCAAGTAGTGTAAATGTATGAGCAATGGGTAGAGTACTGGTTAAACTTGTCACCTAGCAATGGGTTTGAATCCCGAAAGACTTGAGCAAGGTACACACCCTGAATTGCTCCAACTGTATAAACAGTCATAAACTTTGAAACTGATATATAATTGTAAACTGATTAGTACACAAACCTCACACTTTAAGCCACTTTGACTTAAAGACTGGAGTCAGTGCTTTAGTAACTTTAGCGTAACTAGTGCTAACAAACAAGCTATGTGATGAACATAACACATAGAGTTCCCACATCATTGTCATCATCTCCTCCTTCTCCATAGTGTTGGTGAGGTTTGAGAGAAGGTCAGCCAGTGAGAACGTGGGCAGGAGAAATCGTGTTCCCACTACCCAGAATCAAACCATCCATCTCTCGAACTTTCAATCAACTCCCCTTGTCCCCTAACCAACGGGTCAGGAGAGGATCCAACTGCATTCCTGCCACAGATACAAGCACCTGTTTTGCATGAGCGGGGAATCTCTGACAACATGACCACCAAAGCTGCGGTGCCCTCTGCCAACAACATGTCCCACTTGTGCCCTGCCCTTCTCCCTAGAGCTTTTCCATTCCTTCGTTCTTTTCATCATCCAAGGTCCTTACTGTCTGTGTTAATCCTCCACTTATCTTTTCTCCCCCTCCACTTTATCATTCCCTGCCCTCTTCAGAATGTGTTCAAAGCCATTGCTTTATATTGGCCTTTAGTTGTATTTTCAAAAATGTGGTCCTTTGGTTTATCTTACTGCATATACATGCCAGCAACAAAATCTCCCCATCCAATTGCAGCAGCCGCCTGTCCGGTTACAAGACACTTCCATCTGGACTGAGTTTCAGAGAAAAAAAAGGGCGCAAGATGGCTGCAGCCTGGGACAAATGCTGGCCATCATGTGGCAGCCACACAGTAACACCAATTGATTGCTACAGTTGACACAGTTGTCGTGTTCTTTGGCTGTGGTTCTTCAGTTAAATCCATGAGAACACAGGTAGTGTGTGCAGTTTCAGTCCCTCTTCACACTTACAGCTGAAGCCAACCATGTCTCCAATGAACCAGTGAAAACCAGCATTAAAAACACATGTCAATTCAAGTCACTGCAAGGAAATTTTTAAAAAGTCTGAGATGTTACGGATTAGTGTACAGTACTGTTATGTTATAGCATGGAAAACAAACCAAGACTGTTGTTTAGCAAATGGTAGTTTGGAAGGACAATTAATGTTTTTAGTCCCCTCCTCCAACTTTGTAAATGATTTATAGCATATAATTGTTTACAGCACATAACTTTTTACAATCTTTTTTACAAAATATAAACCTAGTTAATGCACTAGCTTCTGAGAGCACTTTCTTGTGGCTGCATATTGGACTAATGCCGAAGAAAGCACTGCAAAAGGGTGCCAAACCTGGTTCTTGCTGTGATGCCCCTGGGGAACCATATTTTTAATTCTGCAAGGGACCCTATATAGAAAATTAAGCACTTTTAAACTGATGACGCAGTTTACACTGGCTTAACACTTCCTGTTCAGAAAGTCCTTAAAATAACCACCTTATATGGGGCTCCTAAAGGAACGAAAAATGGTTTCCCTGTGGCATCACGGCAAGAACCATATTTGGCACATTTTTAAGCACGTATACTTGAACTGAAGTACAGCACTGGTAAAAATCCCTGCACGACATTTTCTTTCGTGTGTCAAAATAACAACAATTCCAGACTTTGATTTAGAGGGGCTTCGAAACCTTTACTCGTTTTCTACTATTCTTTGTCCCTCCACACCTTACAGCAAGCAGACATGACCACAGAGTCCACCACACAAGCACACCATTGTCACAACATGCTTAACATCACGTCTACTATCGCCACAGTAAACAACCTAAAGAACCACCACCTGCCTTTAACTCTGTTGTGTTTTGCTCGGAAAACAGACAGAGACCAAAAGAAATTGAACAGATGACATGCCAGCAGTGAGAAGGCAAATTTTTAGAAATACAAGTGCACAGTAACCTCCTCCAGCATCTCAGCAATCATTAACATAGAAACTATCAACACAGATCACCAAATGCCTAATAAACATAATTAAAACATGTACACCCTACACTGCAAGGGATGATAGGAAGGCTCTCCTCACCCCATCACTATAATATGATGAGTGGCAAAATATGGGAAATATTAAATATTTCTAACTCACTACCCTCAGATAAACCATGAAATGAACAAAAGTTATTTAATATTTGCAACAGTCAATCAAAATATGTGTGTTTTTCTTAGTCATACGCAGGCTGTGGGCTGGCAGAGTTCACTGCATCCCAGAATTTAACTGACTATGCTGTATTAATTGACTAAAGTGGTTTAAACAGAAATCAAGTGACTTTTACAGGTGGGAATAACTTCGTAATTTGTTCCTTCTCAGTGGGCAGCTGGTTTTTACCAGGGGCGTTTGCTCACTCACACCTCTGCCAGGTTTCTACTGAAGTTCACAGAAGGCGAGTCAAGCAGCTGAAAAGAACTACAGTAAGTTGGGTTGCATCTCAGACATTATTGCATTCCAACTGTTTGAAAGGGCACACCTTTTCACAGGAAATATATTACTGAGTTGATCCCTTCAGTAAGTACTGTGAGTAAATGGGGAAGTGAACTTCTCAACAAATGGTTGCCTGCAAACAGTAATCACGGAAAAACCTTGTGCACAGCAGAGTAAATGTAAATATTGAGCCACCCGATACAGCTTTCTGTCTTGACTGACTACATCAAGCTCCTTAAATAAGGTAAAATGGACGACATCCTGGGTTTAGTCCCCTACTGTATTCTTGAGCAGAAAGTTGCCCAAAAAAGGCAGCCAAAGGTTTAGCAAGGTTCGGGGTGAGCAGGTGATGTAGTAGCTTGAGCAGTTGCTTTTTGACTCCTAGGTTGCAAGTTCAATTCCCTGCTGCTGTAGTACCTTTGGCTGAGGTACTTATCCTGAGCTGCTCCAGTAAAATCACCCTGCTGTGCAAATGGGTAAATCATCATAAATAGCTTAATGCTCTGTTGCTTTGGAGAAAAGCACCAGCTAAGTAAACGCGCAGAAATAAAACAGATCATTCTTTAATGACAGTTGCCACAGTTAACCTTTAACGCTGACTTTGTTCACAATCTGCAAAGTAGCGCTTCATTAGTTTAAGAGCTTAAAGGAAACATATTTAAATTTAATTCCATGGTGTATCATCTATATGGGAAAATGTTCCACCTGCATTTATAATAAGAGGCCTGGTTATAAAATGTCCTGGTTTTCCAATTTTTCCATCTTTTTAAAAAGATACCAAGATGATAACCTCTCAGATATTTAATGTTTTCTCACTCTATTATTGAGTTTTTTTGTGTTAAACACCCTTTAAATGTTGTTAACACGTGTAAATCACTGAGAACAAGCAGGTCCAGAACTTGTGCCAAATTGGCGGAGCAGGACATGCAAGCTTTGCCAGCAGCAAATCTTTACATAAATGTGTGAAATGTCTCACACACACATACATCATGCCCACACATTTTTCATGGGCTTCTGAAAATGGATTTTTAAGCCACAGAAAACCTACTGCTGATGTTTACTGTGAGTTTACGCTGCCACTCAGTGGCCAAATGTAGCCTGCCAGACGAGTGATCCTTTTGCATGCCTTGCATGTGGAAAATTCTGGAAAGATCTTTAGATGCATAGGTTGGAGAAAACTGAAAATGTAATTTAAACATTCTTTCTCTGTTAGGTCCTTGTTCAGTTAATAAAAGGGCCACAAAAAAGCCAGGTATTTGGATGGTTTTTCTTTACAGAGCTGTGGTGTACTGGGTGGGTTAGTTGTAGTTGAGCTACTTAACAAAATGATCTTTTTTATTGCATTTGCAGCTTCAGGCATTGTTAGTGTAGCTGCAAGTCCAAGGTTAATTTTATTGTCATTCTGCCTTGTAAAGACGTAGAAGAATGTAACGTAGTTTCTGTGGGACTCTGGTACACAGCACACTAACACACAGCCTGATGACACAGTACAACAAAGACAACCTCAGTAGATAAATAGGTAAACAATAAATGGGATCAGTGCATATTGATTCAATTTTAGTTACTGTTTTTAAGAAAATCCACCTCAACCCTGCTATGATGATGTGCCATCCTTTTGATTTGGAAAAGACAAAATAATTGTAAATATGACTGAATTTATTTTTCTGATTTCTTAGCTCAGTTAATCCTGCTTCCCTGCAAATTCGTTTTCTTCTATACATTTTAAAATGTGCACATTGATCATGAATATATTGTTTTTGTTTTGAACATGGGAAGATGAGAAATGTTTTTAGCAATTTTTTGTATCCAAGAGATACAGTTCTATGTACTGTATGCTGACTGTAAACAATGCAATAAATAAAAGCCAATAAAAGAGCAGCAACTCCTTGAGGAAAAAGCTTGCTTGCCTAGTATTTTCTCTAATGGACTATTGGTGTTTTATCCTTGACTTCACTGATTCTTCTGAGGGGAGCTCCTGCTGAACCACACATTGGGAGTTTGTGGTCTGCTGACTCCCTCTGGCCTCACTGAGGAGGTACAGCTGTACGCTGCTGTTAGCTTGGTGCTCATTCATTCCGAAGGGTTCTTTTTTTTGCCTTTCAGGTGAGTGTGTCTGCTGAGGGTGTGTGCTGCTTTACGGTACATACCAGGTATGTCAGCAGTTCTGTCTAATTTTCCAAAATTGGCCACAATTAATGCATTAACAAGAAATGTAGTAAAACTAATGCTACACCATGACCCTTAACAACCCAGACAACAATTCCTTCTTTCTATGCTGAGAAACTAAAACACTGAAAGGAAAAAGTAAGTTTCCTGCTTATCCATCTTTTTAATTTAGTGGCATTCAGTGAAGATCACATTACATGTTACCATTTTGTGTGTAGCTGGTGGGAAATGGATACCTTAAATAATAGCATAAACCAAGCATTGCTCATCTTTCCACATAAACCACATTCCACCCTATGTGCTGCTGGGGTCAGGGGTCCTTCCTAGAGCCCTCAAGGGTTTTGACCAGCAACAGCAGAAGTTGAAAACATTGGGTGTTCTGTACAGATGAAAATGCTGGAGATGCTCACACCCGATTAGAGAACATGCAAACTCGGCAAAGGATGACACAATGAGTTTTAAAGATATGTTACCTAGGTGTAAAGATTCCAGAATAACTTCACTGTTACCAACCAACAGGTTACTGGCCACAGGTTTCAGAACAAAGCAGGGTGTGCATTTTTTGAGGGGGTTGGTTTTGGTCCCAGAAATGATAAAATATAGTGTGCAAGAAAAGAAGTAAAAAAAAAAATGAAAATCATACACTGCCTCAAAACACAGACAAAATAAACTGGATCAGAAAATTGTGTCATTTTTCTCGGACTTTTGTTGAACTGTAGTTTAGTTTGTGTTGTATGTGTTACACTGTATGCTGGATACTGCTTCAAAACTAAACATTCTGAGTAAGAGTAGACCATACAGGACAGATCCCACACTGACCTGCCTGACTGACAGTCAATACTGTAGTAAGAAGCAATTATTTTAGAATGTGGCCATAGGGAGGTGCTGAAACCAAACTGATATTGAATCTCTGCAGTGGAATGAAGACCCCCCCCCCATTCACTTTTCAGGAACAGCTGATTGTCAGTTTAAGCAAATAATGTGTCACCTGCAAATAGTGTAAATCAGGAAAATGTCAAACAAATGTTTATCCATTAGTAATTTAATAGCACATAAGAATGATAACAATACTGTGTTATATAAAGAGTAAAAAGACTGAGATTGGGTAAAAATTCTTACTAAATATCAACATTTATTTTTTTAAGCCAGATCAGAAGTTACCATATCAACAGCAGCATGCATCACAAACTTTTGCTTTTTATACATACTGTATGTATTTTAATTTATTTTTGAAGCAATCATTGCAGTAATTGACTTACTTATAATGCTATTGTGCTCTTAAATCTTCTACATCTGTACTACAAATCTTGCATACAAAGCTCCAATACTGATGTACTGCATTTTGTATCATACACTTAGTAATAATAGTTCATTAATGTGTACATTTTAAATCATAGAGTATATAAGTTTTAATTTTTTCAAAGGTTACTATATTGAGAGACCAATTACTCAGTGCTTAATGTCTCTCAAATACTTTGAGCTTGTCAGATAAGAAGTTCAAAACAAAGTGCATCTGTGCATGTATATCATCATAGTACATGTAAATGTCAATATTTGATATTTTTCCTTAAAGATAGTTTGTGCATGGTAATTGTTTACTTTTGAATACTGACTGTACAGTGAAGTTTCAGAAATGATTTCAGTATTTAAACTGTATAAAGAACAGTTTGTTTGTTTGTATGTTTATTTTACCTGTAATTATTAACAAATTTTAAATTGATTTATTAAAAAAAAACCTGATTCCAATAATAGATCAGATCAACATAACAGTTTATACATAATACATTTTCAGTTATGCAGCAGTTATATTGTCCGCCTCAACAAAGTGCATTGTTACAAACCCGTCATTTCTAGTGTCAAAAATCAACTTCTTGCCTGTTGGTAAAATGTTTTTAAGCTGCTTTCTGCCATTTTCAGCCTGGAATAGAAAAGTTGAATATCTTTTAAACACAGACATGTAGAAATTAGTGTAACTGGAGAGGAAAGGCAGGCTCTGGTGTGCAATACTTTTTCTGAGTATCGTATTGTCTTCCACGTTTCGGGGTGCTGGTGGCATGTTGGTGACATATGCTGTATCTGGCAGCAGAGCTGATCTGAGTATGGGAAATCGGGGATCATCAGAAATGGCCCACTCTGCGGAATCTAGAGGGAAGACAGCCAAGTTGAACCTCTTGAAAACCACACTCCAATAGTTTAAAGATGTTCTCCTGTCGTTAAATGAAAAATGTACTATGCGGTTTCTCCCTGTCTGTGTGTTTTCCAAAGCCATCAATGCAGTCACGTTACAAGCTTCAGATGTCAAGCCATTGATCATAACAATAAATAGCCACGGTGATGATGACAATTTAACTGATAATTATCCCATCGTTATCGTTTTGGTGCAACTGGGACATTTTCTGACATCAAGAAGATGGAATTCCCATTCTGATATAACCCACATGCGTTCAAGGTTGTTTGTGGTCCTGGTCTATCACTGTTTACTTTTCTCCTGGCAGCTCCATGAGTGTTGTGTTCTGGTGTGACTTTTGCTCTTTTCTTCTCCGCTTTCCCTTGCCCTTCCGTTCATTCGCTCTTCTCTCTGTTGAGAGAAAAACATGTTGTTAGTTGTAACCCTGTTTCCGAACGCAATTTAGTACTTTGTTCTTCCTGAATGGCTTGATCTTTAACTCAGGGTCAAGATGTGCCTGTATAATTGTCCATCTTTTTGGATTACTTTGAAAGAAAGCTGAAACGCACAAAGGAAAAATGTGTGCTGAGGTGACGTTGCGTGTAACTCGAGATGAAGGGTAATTCATATTTGTGAATGTTATTACCCTGTGGATACAAGTTGGGGTCTAATGAATTCGCTTTGTGAGCTTGGAACTCAAACATGACCCTGAGTAACTGCAAGAGGGTGACTGCAAACTTGGTGGCTCCAAACCACTCTTCGCATGTCCCTTCCACTTTGCATTCCCTCTGTAGCCAGCTGTTCCCCAAAGCTTTCACCATAAAACTCATTCCAGGCAGCTCAACCTATACCTTCCTAGAATGTGAACTATTCTCATTAGGTGGAAAAATACCAACCAACTAACAATGTTACGTCTGCAGTCTTGCAGGGTCTTCCAAGTTATCACTTCAATAGAATTATTCTTCTGCCTGTTATTATTTGTCATTATTTTAATTACTTGGCTGACATTTTTATCCAACACTAATTGCACAAAATTTTTTACTCCGGATTTTTTTACTGCAGCAATTCAAAGCACCACAGTACAGCAGCTTTCGGCAATTTAGCTATGGCATTTCAGGTTAACTGTCCATGCAATAAACCAGTATGGCACATGATGCATTTTACCATTTCGTTCACAAAACTTCATTCCATCGGTAATAAAAGGCAAAGACTGCAATGAGTATCTGAATCCAGCAGGTACTATAAAGTTGTGCGAGATCTCCTGTATGACCATTCTGCCGTACTTCCTTTTTTCTGGGATTTGTTTACAAAAACAAAAGCTAAATGTTTTCCTTTTTGTGAAGGCTTAATGAGGCAATTACGAAAATAGAGGGAATGCACACGATAGTGGTCGGGGCTCACAGAACTGCTGTTTGCCAGGCTGCTGGCAGCGGGCCTCTCATGCCATTTTAACACTCCAATGAAAGGGCAACACACGTGTTCCTTCAAGAGTATCCCCAGGACACCTGACTGTGTTTAGTTCACGATTTATGACTCTGATGCTTTGCCCTTTCCTCTCACTGTTTTGCTCCAGTCAACGAACGAATGAATGTTGGAACACATTCTTGATTTCTGCACTGCAGAAGTAGAACCTGTAAGTTTCAACTTAATAGCATCCTCCTCGGGTCAGAACAGTATTACTATGGACTCCATATATTTTCTTATATAATGCACACTCGTCCCCCATTCATTCTCCTGATATCCAATTTTTCACTTACTTGGTCCATGACTATTAATGCAACATATCATTAGGCTGGATTTTGATTTAACCACTCTGCAGCATCCGGTCTGAGAATGCATCATTTCAATTTATTTTGCATATAATATTAATTGTTATTCATTCCATGTTAATGTGTTCTACAGCTTTTTCTTTATTTTTTCTTAGGAACAGGAACAACCAGGCACAGCAATATAAAAAGGAAAACCATCATGAATACATCCATACACATAACTCGCATTAATGTGGGTAATCCTCACTATCCAAACTCTCAGTTTCCAAATGTTTGCTATAATGATTGGGAAAAAAAAATAGTGCCCAAATTCATTATCTGAAACGAAATGTACTGCTATAATGTGCGCAAGTGAAAATGATGCAAACGTAAAAAAATGTAACTTATGGGAGACTTGAGCAATTTGCGTAAGAGGATCGTATTATATGAGTATCTCAGCTGATTTGCATGCTTGCTTTGTTTAAATGTGTTAGAATGTCTTCTAAAAAAGCGGACAACCTTGTGAAGAAAGTAGGTGAGTCCAAGAGGCCTAGAAAATCCATATGTTAGAAGAAAATTTGGGAGGGAAAAAGTGTATTGAGAGAGGTGAAGACACAAAGGACAAGCTCTACAATCAGTAAGTAACCATTCTTGCTAAGTTTTCTTGTTTATTTTTTAAGTGCTGTTTGCATTTATTACAGAACTTTAACATATTGTTTCACTGTTTATTTGCCATACATGTTTACTGCAGTCTAGAAGGAAAACAATTTGTATCCAATACTCTACAGTATTGTCGTGTAAAAGAAACAAAAATACTAATGAGTTCATTAAGTGTTAAATAATTAGGTACTTGGTGTTTTAAATGTTTCATGTTATGCGGAAGTCCTCAGTGGACTGTTAAATGGGTGTTTAAGAATGTTTTGGTGACATCTGGGGAAACTGACTGGGATGGACTGTCAAGGCATTATTACCAGTCTCCCGTGTGAAGATGAAGCGGTACAACAGACAACAGAATGCTTGGCCAGAGCCTTGTTCTTCCTCCTTCATCAAAACCTTCCAATGTGTCAAACTTTAAGTTTCTGAGAGCATACTAAGGGTAAAAATGGATTATCCTTGTCATTCTTACAATGAGACATGTCAACTTCTGTAAACTACAGTAACTTAAAACCAATATGGATAAATATCAAAGTAAATAAAAAGACAAGTGGGGGTGACATTTTTCTGAAACTGGAAAAAACGCTTTACCTGTTCCTTGTCCACATCTGTGAAGCTCAGTTAGATTTTCACTGGTTTGACTTTAACTTGTAAATATACAGCAGGTTATACATACCATGTGGAAAGAACTAAAGATGAGTTTACGGAGCATTAAAGATGTGAGGGGGAAAAGATGAAAAGATAAAAACAATATATATGAAGAGAATAAAATGCATTATATTGCTGTAGAAATATGAATTGACCAAGGACTATGTTCTCAAAGTTCACTGATGGTTCTTATTACAAATGCTGAACAAGCAGTTGTTTGTTTTGTTACCCTCTCAATTATACAATACATACATCCTTACAAGACAACACATTCAATACCCAGCACATTTCTGGTCCAACGCTGACACAGCCAACAAGAAAGGGGATACTTGTGACTTCCCTTCTGACAGGTTCTGTCCTTAGAAAACATAAATATACCTTGTTTTTTTAATCATCCCTGCTTTCTTTAATGTGACGAAATGTAACAATAGTAATTTTATTTTTACTGTGTGTCATCAAGCTGACGGCAAATTGAGTCTAAATAGATGGATATACTTTGGTGAAACACATTTCTTTCGTTTCCATGATTTTAGTCTTAGCAAGCAATTTTTTATGAGCCCGGGTATCGTAGGGTCCCTTTTCACTACTCACGGCACATAATTCCCATCATTTCATTTTGAAAAACAAATGTGAAAAATGATGCAAATATGAAACAAAGAATTCCCACTCCAGTCACTAAAACTTGATGTTGCTCTTTGATGCCTGAAAATGTGATGGATGAAATAATGTCCCTCCGTCTCGCCATGTGGTCTCACATGTGGACCAAGCCAGATCAGCTACATGTTTATGTTCACAATAATAATGTCACAACTAGAAATGCACATGCATAAAACACCAAGTTTCATTACAAGTCATTTTCATAAATAGAACCCTTTCCTATCTGTTCCTGGAGACAAATAAAGGAGAGACTGCATGTGCTGTTTTCATCATGATCAAAAGAGCTGGAAAAAAAACCTCTGCCCTACATTTCTAGCAGAACATTTTTGAGCATGGCAGTCATTTGAGTTCAGAAAAAGGATGGCTTTGATCGCTTTTGATGGATGATTTAATAAGGCACTGACATGCAAGCCCACAAATTATACCATATATCATAAAATAAGTACACTGTTTGCTAAAAGCAGCAATAAAATTAACTAAACAGCCCTAAGCTGTGAGTCGGTGTGAGTTTATATGCAGTTAGCGCTAGCGAGGCTTGCTTTTTTGTCCATGTAAACGGCAACATGAAGTCTACTGTTTGGCTCCCCACTTTCTTCTTCTTCTTCTTCTCCTGATTATTATTATTGTTATTATTATTATTATTATTATTATTATTATTATTATTAATAATATTAGATAGTACAACTCGAGGGATCCAGGTTTTCATGTGGGTTCAGATCTGATGCAGTCTGTGCAGAGTTTGCGTGTTCACCTTGTGTTTGTATGAGTTTCGTTCCACAGTACAACACCGTATGTCAGGGGAACTGCTGATTTTTGGTTATCCTTAGTGTGTATTTGAGTGAATCAGCGTGTGATTGATGTGCAATCTATGTTGCTTGCTTCTGGGATAGACTCTGAACTCTACATTAGAACAAATAGTTATCAATAAGGAATAAATGAATCATAAATTAATCAATTACAGCCGTCCCTCGATTTACGCATCTCATTGGTTCCTGAAAAGGTGTGTAAATCGAGACAGTTATTTCCATTATTTCTTATGAGAAAAAATTATGCTTTCCAGCCTATGCAAAAACCCCAAAACCAACTTTCTCAAATATCTCTAAAACACTGTAAAACATTTTATAGCATGCGCAGTACAACACAAAGGGAGTCATCGCACAGCACACACAGATGCGCGCAAACACGTACACGTGGGGATTTTGCTGATCAGTGTATAAGCTGGTCTGATGTGAATGACATGTCTACTCACATTTGTAACAAATAAAACCAAGTTTACTGTGAGTATCATGTCCTTGAGGAACACCAGTACAAGAAAAGTTTTAGAGATGCACTCATGAGTGGATATTTACATATACATCACCTCCTAAAGACACAACAGCATGAGCTCCTTTTAATTTCACCTTCCCTGCACGTACATGAGCATAATGTGGCACACTCCTGTGCACATGCATGTGTGCACACACACTCACAGACACACTATGCAATTTGTTTTTTTCCACATAGTTTCACATGGTTAGATGACTGATTTTTTTTTAGCTGGACCGCATTGAGTAGATCAGTGCATAAATCAAATAATGGTACAAAAAATAAAATTGCATTCTAGCGAAAATGCATATATTCAGACCTCAATTCAGAGAAGCCTGTAATTTATTATTGTTATTGAATTAGCAACTGAAGAGAATGCAGTGAAAAAACTCATTTCCTCCAGAATATAACTGAATATTTATGCCAGTCAATGCACAAAGATAAAGTGTACAGTGGCAAAAAGTAAAAATTAATTTTGTAACTAGAACTATCCTTCTATTGCTGTTAATAAGGAATAGAGAAAACTGTTCCCGCAGACTGCAACATGTTTCCTAAATTGAAACCACGCACATTGTGTTTTTACAGAAACAGCATTCATTCCTCACTGTTTTGTCTGGCAGAAATATTAGAAATACATTTCCTGGTTGAAACGGGACAGACTGACCTACATGTGACAGACCATTCTTGTAATGTGACCCAAAACAAATAAGCCAAGGCTTACGTGTAGGGCATCTCTTTTTCATCCGGCACTTCCTGTCTTCACTTTGAGCAGGACAGTTGGAGGACGACACCCTGGTCCGGCTCTGCCTCCCCCACCTGAAGCCACAAGTTACTCCATTGTGTTCACAGGAGGTCCACTCACCCCAAGGGCCCAGAAGACAACCCTCTGAAAGAGAGCAGCATTGCAGTTGTAATCACTGCTGTCACTCTAAACACAATTCTAACTATTGTTTACTCCAATCTTTATGCAAAATTGTAGAACAGCTCTGAATTTTAAAAGGCCAAATATACTTATTTGCATTGCAGGTACTGCACATCTTAAATGAATAAAAAAAGTTTATGTGCTACTAATTGATTTACTGTACCTGTTTAGTAAAGAAAACGGTATATAAAAAGCACTAGTTTGCACACAAAACTAGGCAAATGTCAATACAGTGGCAGGAAAACATGGCTGCAAATGATATTTATAGTACAAAGTGCTAAAACTATTCACTGAGTCTTAAGATACTCGAAGTAGGTATTTTTCTTCAAATGCATTCTAAGAAATAATGTAATACCCTTGTCTGTTACATAGAGGTAAGACATTATTTATTATGTACATTAGTTTATGACTATGACAAACAAACAGAAGTGGTTGCATGTCTAGATTGCCAGGCAAATTTGATAAATTTATTAATAAAATGCCATACTCCATTTAATCTATTTTGTGTAATGTTTACATCTCAAACACCTCAAAACTGAGTTGGTAAATTCTCCACATCACTTGTTTTTTTCACGACAATGAAAAATAATAAGAAAATATGTGAAACAGTGCCATAAGAAACAAACGTACAATTTCAGTTTGAAATGTGTGTTTGTTACTAATTCTGTTTATGCACTGCAAAAACATAAACTTAAAATAAGAAAAGCTATTATCTGTCTGGGTCCAGGGTTGGAAAAAAAATTATTCCAGAAAACATACATTCATTATCCTTAACCACTTTTCTTGGTCTGGAGCATATCCTGGAATCACTGGGTGTCAGTCTATAACCCAGCCTGGATACCATCCATTGCAGGGTGTCCACACACAGAGTAACATACTATGGGCAGTTCTTAGTCACTCATTAACCTGAAACACATGTCTATAGACTGTGGGAGGAAACCCATACGGACACAAGAAGACACGCAAACTCCACAAAGACTGAGCTGGACTTCAACCCTCACCCAAACAGCCCAGACACTGTGAGACAGCAGCGTTATTTGCTAAGCCACTGTGCCACACTTACACAGAACAATTTATATAAATGATTTAAGCAACCACAATTATTTGTTACAGCACATTTTACATGCAGATTGTCAAAAACCTCAAGACAAAGAGAATGGCATTCAGAGGGTTTTTTAAACAGCCTAGAAAAGAACAATTATAAAATGGAACCAATAATACAAGGATTGAAGGCTCTCTGTGTATCCTTCTTTTTCATTAAGCTATGTACATACAGGGTGACACAACAGACAATTAACAAACACAGTCAAGAGCTCTGATTTTCAAACATTTAAACAACTGAAGACTGCAGCATGTATGAATTTAAAATTCTAAATAAGCACTTCAGAATAAAATTACCCTCCATTTAAAAGCCTGTCATATTAATTCATCCTGAGAAAAAAATACTTTACTCCTTCCCGAATGTTATGCATTATTATATTAACTTTATGTATTTTGCAAGGGCCTTACTTCACTAAATACACAAAGCACACCAGTAAAGCAGCTGCAGCACATTCTGCACACAGCTGTGATAAGTTTTACTTACAGCTGCACCACATTTAGAGCACAGCATGCTCTTCCCTGAAGTTGGTGGTTTCCCCTTTTTACCGTTCCCTCATGCTTGTTTGTTTAACCTTCCAAAGTTTAGCGAAAACCACTACCTCGTGCCTTAAGGCACAGCTCTGCATTGTGAAACTACACAAGTGTGTCCGTGCTCTTCTGTCTCATTTTGTCTTTTCTCATCCCGCAGGGTCACCGAAGTGACACCAATGCAAAGTATACAACACATTAACAGATACCCACCTAATGTTGACTTTTTAGCATACCTATTGTCTACAACAAAAATATTTTAAACCATACTTATCTGTCATCAACCCATTTTCAAACATTTGAAATAAAGTTGCTGTGTAATATGTGGATGAATGTATTGAAATTAGTTGTAAACCAGGAGATCCATATACTCAATTGTCCTGTGGGGGTGTATATTATATTGATAATGTCAATTAACTGTTGTTTACACATTTAAGAACATTATTGTGTGCATGAACACCAACATTAATAGGGTATAGAGGTGTGCAGTGTGGTGTGACTGCACAGCCCTGCTTTCATATTGTTCAGATTCTTTTAAACTAAACCTTTGTGCTCCAAAATTCTCTACTGGCAATTATGCCAACTAAAATGATTCACTCTGTTACTGACTGACATTTTTTACTTAGAAATACAGACGTAAAACTTAAGTAGGAATTCTAGTACTCTGGCCACTCTAGCACTGCGTTGGTAAGTTGTCCTGTGCCTTAGGATGAGTAGTAGAGATGTGCCACAACATTCCTAACCATTCCTCACAACACCTACAGAATGACTTGTGGAAATGGGTGAATAGCTCTGTCATCCAAGCATGTTGCATAAAGCCTGTGGCTTGTAGTGTGCGAAGCATCACAAGCATAAAGGTGTTTGCTGGGTTCGCACCTCCCAAGCTGGTTACAAACCAGGTAATTTACCACTACTAAATCTGAAATAACACAGGAATAAAATAGAGCTTTATATATTTGAAATTTTCCCTGAAAGTTAAATTACCCACAAGGGAATCTTGTAATACAAAAATATGGCGAATAGCAAAGTGTCAAGATGAAACAAACCGAGAAGTAAGATCACAAGCTGTTCAGTGAGATTTCACACTACAAAATGAAAACATCTGCAGGCTGTGAATAGTAACATAAGTAAAATTCATTTTCTGTGGGATAGTAAGTCCAAAAGACTAGAATACAAAAAAGGCCTAGGCATCAGTTCAGCAGCAGATATTCGGTGAAATTTTAAAAAATGACAGGATAAGGTGCAAAACAGAAAGCTCACCAATGCAGTCTGTTAAATGTGGATATGTGCCCTCAGGACAGCTGCGCAGGCACCTCCCTTTAAACAGCTTGAAGCCCTGCTTACATTTTGTGCAGAAGTCTTTGCTGAAGCATCTCTCACAGTTGGCAGCTTTGCATTCTGAAACATGAAGATCAAGTTCATTAATAACACTCTCACAGAAGACACGTCTTTTTTTGCCATACGTATTTATCAGTGAAGTAAAGTAAAAAAGGAAGCATTTGTGTATGGATTTCAAAAAAATGACAAAAGTGCTGGGAATTCTTAAAATAACAAGTTTCCAAATCCATGTTGAGAGTGAAAAAGAACAATTGAGCAGATTTTTTGCTTGTTTTTTTTGTTTTTTCTTTTCTTTTTACTTATTAAGAAATCATTTAGGAAGTTCCCAAAAAGATCTTTCAGAATATTGTATTATTTTAAGGCAAGGCAGTGCAGTGGGTAATACTGACGCCTCACAGCTCCTGGGCTGTGCATACATACGTTCAACTCTGTTTGCATGTTTGCATGTTCACCCTGTGTTTAGATGCATTTCTTCCCACAGTCCAAAGATAAGTGTAGAGGAAGGTAATGGCAACCACATCTATATCCACCTTTACCACAGAAACCACACGAGTGGTAATTCATCTCAAAGGCTACATTACTAATGAAAAAATTTTTACAACTTTCTTAATCAGATTCACTGTGAATTTAATTTCTACGTTAAATCTTCATCAGAAGTATGTGATGCAATAAACATTTTTGTAAGTAATATTATTAATACCATTTTATACATAAATATATAAATAGTTGGGTATCTCAACTGAGCATTTCAGGTAAAGTATTGTGTTAAAGGGTTGCAGTACAGCAGGTAGCAGTATTTGAACAGTCATTATTCAGGTTCATTGAGAGGTGTTAAAAATTAAGTGGTCAATGACCCTGTGAGATCTTGTACTGTATTTTAAAAATTCTTCCCCCTTTTCACTGCTTCACTAAATAAGCCTTACGTAGTACAAGCATGGCATAAAGAGCTTAAAAGCGCAGTACAGAATACTTACTCATACAGCGGTTCATGTCCTGGCCACGCACACCATAGTAACCTGCAGGGCAGGATTGTAAGCAGGAGCCGTGGTGCCACATACCCTCCCTACGGAGGAATAGGAACAGCTTCCCCAGACAGCTCAGGCAGCCATTGTCACGGGAACACTCCAGACAGGGCCTGCAGTCTTCAGACGCTTCCTTGTTGGCTGCATAAAGAAATGCATGGTGCTCTATGGTTTATCTTCTTCACAGCTTTTAAATAATGATCTTCCTCTCACTACGAATTCTAATTAATTTTATGTTAAATATTTGTGCCCAACAGCCTGTTGCTCAATGAATCTAGGATAGGTTTCGTTGTGCCATTGCCCCTGACCAGGATGTAAGCAGTTTGAGATAATCGAATAATGTATATTTTTACCCAGAGTTTTTTTTTTATTGTATTGTTTCATTTTTAATTAAGAATTTTTGAAAGAAGGAAATTAAATGAAAGCTATGCTTAACACAGATTCCAAATTAGTGGACCGCTGTAGCATTAATCATGTTGGTCCCTCACAGTGCATTTGGAGGTGGGTTCAAATCCAGTTCAATCTGTGTGGAGTTTGCAGAGAGTGGGTTTCATCTAAATGCTCAGGTTTCCTCCCATAATCCAAAGTGATGTGTTTCAGGTGGACTGGGGGCTGTAAATTGCCATTGTGTGTGTATGTGTCTGTTACATCACCCTCACAAATAGTTGGGTAAACGAGTGCAGGGAGTTTAGTGTATCGAGCACTGTAAGTTGCCCTGGTCAGCTAAATAGTAAATAATAATTACATAAGAGAAAAATGTCTATATGTAAATATAAATGAAAATGTAGTTGCAGCACAGAAGCAGTGAACTGACTACCTTCATGCCCGTATCAGGGCAACACACACACACACAAACTGCTCCCCACTCTTTCCACAGAAACATGTTCTACTTCCTCGTGACATTAAGCATAAACATTAAAAAAGAGCTGAACACCTTGCATGAGAATGACTTTCAATAGTCATTTTTTTAAAATCCAGACCAGTGGACCACCTACGCTGCCAGAACTACTACAGAACCTAAAAGCTCCTGACCAGATTCAAACTTTTAGCTCTTGTAAGGAGAAACAGCAGTGGGCAATAACAGCACCAACCCCTGAAACAACAGAGCTGCACTCCTGGAACCTGGTATGGGGTGCACTGGGAAAATTCCTGTCCCAAGCATGATATTCTTCTGCACAGGAGAAAAGGGCCTCCAGTTGAATTTGTTAAATTCAAAGTGTCTTCTTATAATGAGAGTCCTTATTTTGATGTGTACATTGCCAAGACTTAAAATAAAATACTGCTACAGCACAATGCCACCCAAGCTGTGTAAAATCCCTGCAAACCCATAAATAGTGACACTGTGAGTTTGACCCTTGCCTGGGGAAAGGGATTTGAAAAATTAATGTCGGTTTTATGGGATTTGTGCCTTCTCTGGTTTCTTGCATAAACCCTCAGTGGGGAACACATAAATATCATGTTGCTCTCACATCTTTCTTCACGATATGTGGTCAGAAATAGCGCATTATACATCTACCCAGTAAAAAGAGACACGTTGATTCAGCTATGATGGAGTTCAGTTTACCACACAGAAAACTCTGAAGCATGAAGCACTTCATCCAAAAATGTTTCACCTATATTGTGAACGCTTTTCAACTAGCAATGAAGGAAATTCAGTACTTATACCAAATTCATGCCAGATGAATAAAAGAACAATACAGCAAAATGCATAATAAAAGGACAGCTCCATACACATAATGCCTTTCTGAACTGCTGCTATGGAGACTGAAAAGTTTTGATAATCATAACACCAATATATTAAGTTCTGTATAATTCTTCTCAACTCTTGCATAAGTTTAGCCTTTATCTTTTGAGAGCAGAATAAATGTTAAACATGATCTCTGAGACTACAGATACAATATACTGTGTACAACTGCATCTATTTGAATTATAAGAAATTACTCAGACTTGCAGTCTGATGTTTGAAGAGGAGACCAGATACCTTATCATGCACTTATCTATTAATGTGCAGTCTCTCTTACGCAGATAGTGGTAAAGCCTTGGCAGCTGTTATAATTCAAAATGAAGGAAAGAAAAGCAAGGAACAATGAGACACATTGATTCAGCTATGATGGAGTTCAGTTTACCACACAGAAAACTCTGAAGCACCTCATCCAAAAATGTTTCACCTATATTGTGAACGCTATTCAACTAGCAATGAAGGAAATTCAGTAACACAACTTGAAAAGTAACACAACTGTTGTAGTTAACAAACAGACACTTTAGTCAGGTCACACACATACACACGTTTGAGTTCAGATCTTACCAGAACCTCTTCTGGCAGGAGAGTTGAACATCAGTGCAGAGCTCAGCAGAGGCAGTATGGCAAACAGTCGCAAATGCATCTGTGCACAGGAGGAGCCGCTTTCAGGACATCTGAGGAGATCCGTGGACAGGACAGGGCCGGACAGGACAGAGTAGGACAGCGGGCTCCAGAGAGCGTCTAAGACCTGCGCCTTCTCCTGCAGCCTTCTGTACCGCGGGGGGGGAATCAGAGTGAAAGTGCGGCAGCAACGTTTTACGGGACAGAGGTTTGACTCAACATCACACACTGACTGTTTAACTGGCGCCCTCAGGCACCTCCACATCTCCACAGCATCTCCACGTCCTCATCCTGTTCCCGCGAACACGTGTCGTCACGGAGGCGCGCTCCCGCAGCTGTTGGCAGCAAACGGCGAGTCTCCGCGATGTTTTCCGCTGTTTTGTGCGCACGGAGTAGACGCGAGTGAACACAGTAAACACGCGTGTACATTACTACCAGCACTCGACCTTCTTCCTCATCCGGCACTTTCTCTATTTATATAATTTTTATACTAGCAGTGCCCGAAAGCCCCGACTGTGAACTACCGCAATATGTACATTATATTCTATTAACATAATTGTAAAAAATGTATTAAAATACAGTAGGAGTGTGGCATTTTGCACAGGAGACATTAGAAATAGAAACGCATGTATGTAGAAATATAAACTACCTGTACGTTGGCTGTTTTCCTGGAATTAAGTGAACGCGTTGGAAGTTATGATGAAGGGGGACTTCATATGACGTCCCGTATTGATATTTCAGATATTATGAAAGGACAGATTTTTGCCTAACATGTTCTGTCCCTGTGTTTTCGTTGGGCTTTTATTGTGTAATATTGTCCTCAACAAAAACTCCTTTCGGACAGTAAATTAATCATGAAAATATTAAACAAAGATCCTGAATTTAAAAATTAGACAGACATATAGAAAGATACGAAACGTAGTTTTGTATGTTTCTATTTACAAGCTGGTAATTATACCAAGAATGAAAGCAAAATAACAGAAATGCTTTCATACTCGCTCACGTACAAAAAGACACAAACTTACTGTTGACCGGCGGTATTTACCTATTTTAACAGTTTCGGTCTTATAAAAACATTAAACTGCACTATACTGATGTTTTACTGATGGTAAAAATAAAATGAACGAATGAAGACTGCCAATCCTAAAATCTAGTACCAACTGTACTTCATGTCTCATGGCTATAAGGTAGATAAGAATATGAAATGTTAATATAAAGCGTAAATTTTATTTAGAATTCAAAATTTAACTTTGTACAGTTAGCATGGGATTTTCAACCGGGACCTCTTTATGAAACAACAAAATTTAGTTTGTCTAGGATATGTTTCCTGTGGTTTAGATTGTACTGTAATATTACTGTGATCTGTTAGTCTATAACGTGGTAGAAAATACACGATTTTGTCAGAATCAGAAAAAAACATTTTAAACATTTTCTCTTGGGGGGATGAAATAGTACGCCTTCCACATTACAACAGACTGAAATGCTGCTCATTGTGCACAAGTTCTCAGGCTGCTGAATTAGCTGCTAAATGTTAGGATGTTTTAAAATCCTGTTGTTTGATCGGTTTGTTTTTTTCTCTCAGCTTCTTTTTTTACAGAGCAAGGCACTAAGGAAATAACAGTTTCTCCACATTCTTTTTTTTGTGGGATTGAGACTATTAAAGGGATTTCTGGGTCAGAGGATACACCCTGAAAAGTGAGTTATAGCTATGACAGAGATGGAGGTTTCAGAGAATCCACAAGGCATCCTAACCCATGGTTTCTGATCTGATAGTCAGTAGGTCATCAGAGGAGGAGTTAGAGCACAGCCCTCAGAGGATTTGGGGGATTTGAGGTAAAACACAGAAGGGGACTCCCTGTTAAATGATTTCCAGACCACTGAAATTTTGTAGAGTTCAGCAAAGGATCAGCTCAAATCAACGTATTAGACACACAGCCTTTGCAAAATTTACTGTCCGAGGCTTGATAGTCTCTGCCCTGCCTACTTTGACCTGCCTTAAAATCGACGTTCAACCATTTCTTTTACGATTGTTAATATGTTAATATAATTTCTGTATAGCATACATTTTCTTAAAGGACCGTGTTTTATCGAGTTTTAAATGTTAATCCCAATTCAAATATTTATAGTACACCAAACTTACTTTTTCTTTGAGCCCTTGTTTCACTTCTGCCATTTGTGTGACAACTGAATTTTTCATAAACTGAATAAAGTTGCTCATTTAAGGGTTCACTACCATACTTGCCTTGCGTTGTGCATTATTTAAATCATGGCTCTGTCCTTTCACACAAGGTATGCACTAGTGTATGACCATGGGCTCACCATGGCTGAAGAATGAAGGGGGGAAAACTATTCACAAGGAATAACTGGCAGATTTACACAGCAGCTCACTGCATTTTCAATGAGTAACACATGGTGCACCTGGGCTTTTGTTGTTCTGTAGTCTTCTAGGCCCTAGATTTGGTCTGGGCCACTCATCACAACATGGGTTCTGCAGTCATTATACTGTAAAAGGAATGACTCATAGTCACTGAAATGCAGAAAAAACATGTCATACACATGGATCCTTAACATTAAATATCTGCAGTGTCTCGCATACTTCCTGGACATATCTACATACTACTGTATGAGCCAGGTTTCGTTATGCTTTATAACTACAGACCTCCAACTATATCATACACAGGTGTAAAGACTTTTAAGTCTGCTGCTTTTCGAGCTTTCATTAAGGGGATTTGGGTGCCACTGGAAATAAGAACAAAGGCAATGACATAACACACCTCTTTCCAACCCCTTATACAATGAATGAGCAGCACATAGCATAGTTGTTAGTACTAGTGCTTTTCAAGTTAGAAGTTCATGGTTTAAATCCCCTTTCCTGCTGTAACAATCTGCAACAATGTTCCTAAGCTAAACTGCTCTGCTAAAAATGACCATACTCTTTAATTAGGTTAACCACCATAAATTTGTCAATTTTTAGTTTGCTTTGGAGAAAAAATGGAAACCTAAATGAATAAATGACAGTGTAAGAGGTCGAATAATCTAGATTCATGTAACAAATGAAGTACCTGACAAACAAAAAGGAAATACAAATGCAAACCCAACAAGTGAAGTGTAGTTAGTTTGAAAGAGACAACAGACAACCAAAAGCCAAATAAACAATTGTTTTCATTCCATTCAGCCATTGCCCTAAACTGCGTGTCCTGGTCAAGGTCATAACACTCCAGAACCTATCTCAGAATCACAGGGACCAAGGTTAGAAAACACCATGGATGGGACCCCAGTCTAAACTATTGTTTTATATGTCTTTAACAGCTACTAACAATCAAGCTTAATTATTAAACACACAATAATTCAATGCTCCTTAAAGAAAATGTATACTACTACAGAACCTAAAAGCTCCTGACCAGATTCAAACTTTTAGCTCTTGTAAGGAGAAACAGCAGTGGGCAATAACAGCACCAACCCCTGAAACAACAGAGCTGCACTCCTGGAACCTGGTATGGGGTGCACTGGGAAAATTCCTGTCCCAAGCATGATATTCTTCTGCACAGGAGAAAAGGGCCTCCAGTTGAATTTGTTAAATTCAAAGTGTCTTCTTATAATGAGAGTCCTTATTTTGATGTGTACATTGCCAAGACTTAAAATAAAATACTGCTACAGCACAATGCCACCCAAGCTGTGTAAAATCCCTGCAAACCCATAAATAGTGACACTGTGAGAACCTATCTCAGAATCACAGGGACCAAGGTTAGAAAACACCATGGATGGGACCCCAGTCTAAACTATTGTTAAACACACAATAATTCAATGCTCCTTAAAGAAAATGTATGTGTACTTGCCTATTGGATGAGAAACTGCAACTTATTTTTATTTTTTATGTTCTAAGCGTGCAAATTGACCTAAAATTGCAAACTGTTGTAGTTGTACACGTAATTTATCCTGCTTTTGGTCTCTCTGCTGAAGTTCACCTGAAGCTACTGGCATATTTAGCAAATGTTGAATAAAAGGGATTACATTTATCTGAGACTACTGAAAAGAAGTCAACCACAGCAAGTCAATATTGTCAGGTGTCTCCTGTGCACAACACACACTCCAAGCATAGTGTTCAGCCTCAGTCTGGTGATTGCCTAAAGATGATCTCCAGTCTGAGTCCTGCCGCTCCTTCCTCTGCTACATATTCCTAAAAAGGAAAAGACCGTCATACATAATCGACTTTGAACATCTGGTCTAGAAGGTCGGTCAAATCCAGCACTGGCAACAATCTGGGAAAGTTCTCATATTTGCATGCATGACAAAAGCATGTATTATAGTTACATTGCAGAATGGTTTGATTCAACACTCTTTTAATAATAACTGCAGCTGCAAAGAAGTTAAAAGAGAAACCATTCCATCCCATTATACAATATGCATGGAGTAATCATAGGTGGGTCAGGCGTTAAAATACTTTACAGGCTTTTTGTAAGATTTGTTTGGTCAATTCTCAGTTCAATACATATTTTAAAGTTGTATCTGTGCTTGTTATGCATCATTCCCACAATGCACCATACACTGGTTGAATTGTATGAGCTTAAGTATATTAAGCAGTTTTGTTCACTGAGGGTGGGCATTAGTCATCTTGGCATCCACAAAACTTTAATTTAAAAAAGAAATGCTGAAGTATAAGTTAATAGAATCCATTCTGCATAGAATACCATGAAACTTTTCAGGCAGAACACATCAGATAGCTTGGTCTGGTAATGCCCTATAAATGTCTATCTAAAACAAATATATGTGTAATAATTAAATAAATAGATGGAGGTGGGTGCCCTCTGTGTAACCACCAGCTGGGATCCCAGCCAGCCAGAGGCCTTACAGAGGGAATCTGGAGCAGGTCGCTGTCTGGCTCCCCATCTGAGATACTCTCTCCTTGGCTCTTCTTAACCTAGGTCTTCTGCCCAGAGATTTCTGAAAAGAGACCAATTTAGATTTTTGTCCTCAGATTCTGTGTTCTGTGAAAGAGCAACCATGCCGAGTCAGTGACTTCATCAACATATTGGTAGACTGCACCCTGTGCAGAATACAGTTATTTTACATGACACTGAAGTTACAGTATTTTAAAGAGAAATTAGCGAGCTGCACTTTTTGCTGAACATTTTGATGACAACCGTGAACTACAAACACTGGCATTGGCTAAGAGTAAAATGTTTTTGCACTTTTTTACACTTTCTGAAAAATGTGATACCATGTTAAATTAATTATAGTGATTTACCCATTTATACAGCTGGTTAACTTTTTTCCTGACATGATATGGACCAATAGCTGAGTTTCCCAGAGCTGTCCAGGTCGAAATGGTGTAGCAGCGAAAAGGTAAAAAGTAGTAACACCTTATACAATCACCAAACTGTTTCACTATTAAAGTGGTCACATTTAGTATAGTCCTCCTCGAGTGGAAAGGAAAAAAACAAAAGTGTGTGTGGGTTTTTTTGTGTGAAGTGGCCCATTTGTCTTCACCTTGACAAATCAGTAGGAAAGTGCCTGGAAATACCCATCACTATTGTGTGTAGCGCTGTTTGTGTGTGTATGTGTGTGTTTGACTATGCAAAAGACCTAACCTTAGATGAGAAGTAAGTACCTGTGCCAAATTTCAAGTCTATATCTTAAAAAAGTCTTAGCTCTGTGTAGATTCAGCTTTATAGATATAGATAGCTGTACTGTTCACGGCTTAACTGTACTGCAGCAAGAGGTGGGATTTGAACCTGGGTTCAAGACAGTAACACTGAACATTACACTACCTATGATCAACCTGTAAAATGTTGCCTGCATCTGCAAAATCACTGACATTCTGTAAAAGCAAAAGGTACATTTCTTCACTGATAGGAAAGTTCTTGATACTTTTGAATTTATCACGTTTAATGTTTTAATTTGCACTTCTTTGGAACAATATTACAACATTTACTGTGAATCATTAGCAACAATTTAGACATATTGTAAGAATGCCTAATGGTTGGCTCCTACTGGAGTTATACTGGGCACATCCCACTGGGAGGAGACCCCAGGGCAGCCCCAGAACACATTGGAGAGATTATATCCCTCAGCAGGCCTGGGAAGCCTGGGGTTCCCCCAGGAAGAGCTGGAGACTGCTGCTGGATAAAAGAAGGTTTTGATCTCCCTTCCTAATCTCCTACAACAACCCTCTCTTAAAGAAGTTGAAGGAAACTAATTTTAAATTAGTTTTAATCTGTTTGAAGTTAATATAAAATAATGAATTAGAGCTTAAAAAATGTTTTATTTATCACTTTTTTATGACCCAGCGAACAAATAAATTAATGGACATCTGTTATTACTAATGTGTTGATTATGAATTAGTGGCAAATGTGATTGTGGATTCTCGAACGTACCAACTTAATAACTGCTTTCCATCCCACTTGCATTCATAATGAACCAGGACATTTTTTTGACCGGATACTCCTTTATTCCTTCTTAAGTACAGTTCTCAAGTACTTTAAATGTACTTAAGTATTTTTCTTAAAGTAACTGTATTTCTACTTTAGTACTGTTTCAGAATATACTAGTCACCTCTGTGTACAAGAAATTCACAGATACTATGGTTACTTCTTGGTGCTCTGGTTTCCACCCACAAACTCCAAACACATGTTTCACATGAACTGTCTGTCAGTAGGTCAGTTTCCTTCAACTTGTCTTGCAGAGGGTTACAATTCAACTCATTTGGCAACATTAAATTTCCTCTAATGTGTAAATGTGTGTGACCTGTCCAGAATGTACTCTGCCTTGTGCCCCAGGCTTCTGCAATATGCACTGGGTGACCATGACCAGCATGAGGACAAGCAATTATGAAATAAAGGTCTATAGTATATATTATATTATATTATATTATATTATATTATATAGTCATTTTTAAGAGAAACACAAACAAGGATCCAAATACATTGTTCGTGACAGATAACCTTCAGTTGTGCCAGGGAAAATAAACTGTGAGTTCCAAGCATTAACAGAAAACACAATCTCATCACCTTAAATCAAAGAGAAGAACTGATTCAAATTTGGATGATAGCAGCTTTGGTATCAGTGAACATAATCTTTGTTTTTTGCTGTTCAGTTTCAACAAGTAGAAACATTTGTAAATATGAAACCATCTAAGGGAGATGCTGCGAAGAATTAGAGTTTACATGAGTAGAAGAGAGTGAAAATGGGGTGAAGGAGAAAAACAGCAAGTAGCATGGATGTTCAAACTGGATGTCTAGATGTGTCTGGACTCCTGTAGTAAAAAGTCTGCCCCCCCAAATCCTACTGGCACCTTTAGTCCCCTTTTCACTGTACAAAACAGAATTATATACAGTATCTTGGACAGACTGTGGTGAAACATAGCAGGTGAGAAGAAGTGAGCCAAGGGTCTAACCATGACACAATTCACAACTTTTTCACAATATATTATAGGCATGCTTTAGAGAGAAGGACCACTTAAATAAAAAATGCTAATGTGCTTCAAAACTACACTACCAGTTAAGACTGCTTTTTAAAGGTGTATTGCTGTCCGTTTTCAATTATGGGGCCACAGCCACCCCAAAAATATGAGCGGGAGCTTGTAAAAACAGTTAATTAATTGCTAAAAAAATAGAGGGCAACCATTAAGATAGCACTGTGCATTTTAGAAGCTGACTTCTGTCAAATGTGTTCCACATATTGAGAAAGAAGAAACAGATGTCACTTTTACGACTCCCTTCGGAGCTTAAGGAAGTTTGCTTAGGTTGTGATAAAAAGATGAAAACCACACATCTGATTATTAATTATTTTAGCACAGAAACCCATAAGATTATCATCAGGATGTTTGTTCAATAACTCTTTTATGTTAGTACTTGAAATTGCAGCAATTCTAGACTCAGAAAGCGTTACATACATAGAAAAGCCTGTGATGAAACTGAAAGTGAACACTGCCATCTTCAGGAACACTTCCATCTGGGGCAACGCAGCATACATTTACTATATACATTCAGTATTGCTCCTGTATTCCAGGTACCTCAAGACTTGTGTTCTTTGATGCTTGTCCAGTCCTGATGTTAGGAGCACTCAGTGTTTTTATTCTACCAAAGCTAAAGAACTGAGCTGTAAAAGACAGAAAGTGTATTTACATATTATATGACCTGTTTGCAGCTGTTACAAATAAGTCCCAAAACAAAATTATCAAAAGAAAACCAGTAATCCCAAACAGGAAAAATGTTTAATACTGAAATTAAACATTTTTTATATCAATAATATTTCAGCTACTTAAAAAAAAACAACATTCACACTTTCAAATGACATTTCATGGTTGAATTCAAACACAAAAATTCCATACAACTTTCAGTACAATAATATACAGTATGGTTAGCATTCAACTAGTGTAAATTACAAGGGTATTTCAATTACAGTATCTGAAGTATATTTAAAGACAAACAGAAATCAACAACAAGAAGGTGTGGCCTTTGCATAACTACATCCAGCATTCACACTTTAGGCTATTTTTGTTAGGAGCTATTTAAACTGATTGTTAAAACTAACTGTAGGTTTCAGAAATGTCATCTGTCTTCCTCTTCCACTTCCCCATCATAATTAATCATTTTTACTTACTTTTTTACCAAGGAAGCCAGGACTGTCCCCTTGAGGTCCTGCACAAAGCCACGTTGGACACAGAGCCTTGCCGTCTAACTGCACAGCGCTGCCACAGCTCGGCAGATTAGAGCACAACCTGGTCTACCTCAGGAACATGTACAAGCCTACTGTACCACAACAAGCAGTAGCCACCAGGAGAGTGAGGAGATGAACACCACGGGCTCTTAAGGCTCTGAGGGGCTGCTTTAAGACCATTGACTCAAGTGCCACTTGATCTTTATGATCTGCAGGCAAGGAAATAGACAGATTGGTTGACTGTGTGACAGGATTAATCATTTTCTGTGTAGACATCATCATACCATGAGTCACACATGACCTGAACACTCTCCAAACTCATAAGACAGTGTTCGGGGTAGATAACAGGAATAACGAGAAGTAGGTGCAGAATAAACTGAGGACAAGAATTAGGGAATCTGAGGACAAACAGCAAAGGAAACTGGAGTAGAAGCTGAGATGGAAGTATGAGAGATGTGTAAAGGCCTAAAATCCATCTGTTACGTGTCTGTGTTGCTCCTGTTGTTTGGCGGTTGTTTTTCTGTTTTTCCCCTGTCTCT